>CM052092.1:18582378-18605991 GCA_028453745.1 Agapostemon virescens
GACTTAATTTCTCATTAGTATTCAACTTTAATTTTGTAACGATGGTTCGATTATTTATCTATATCATAATTTATTATAATTTTTAAGTTTTACGTACATATGTATACGTGTAATTACGATTAAAGGCATCCGGTGAAGCTTCTAAACTGTGTTAAAGGAATTCTTTTTATACATTTCCAAGGTGTTTTAGAAATTATCTTTAATATTAGTAATTTAATCTTGGTTACTGATATAGTGACGTATAAAAAAAACTGTGGGCATTGAAAAATGTATGATTCTTTAAATCATGGGCTTAAAATTTATCTAAATCGTAATTTCTCACAATTTTTATGAAACTTTGTGGGCATATATATATACAGTGGCGTTAAAAAGTTCAAAAACGAAGAATGCCAAGTGTCAGTTCTGAAGTGACGATGAAAGACGTGTTATTCAAGAAATCAATAACCCTTCTTCGGTACATTGTTTTAAATATTTCATTATTAGGATGCACAATGTATAAGTTATTATAAAAGTTAAAGACTGTTACCGAAGCTAAACGGCGGTAGCGAAAATATTATTAAGTATCAATTTTTTCTTAGTTCTGCACTGTATCTTGAACACAATATTATTTCTTGATAAGTATTACTTTTGCTGTATTCTTTGTATGGCGATGGATATATCATAAAGAAGACAATTCTGATAAGGTGGGTCTTATGCAACCCATGTGGAAAGTAATTATTAATAGGTCCAGCAATGAACATGTTAGTATGCCTTTATATGTAAATAAGCACTAAAAATGAATTTGGAAAAATTAAATAGATAAACTATGTTTTACAATTAAATTATACTATTAATGTCTATGTCAGCTAGGAAAATATTCCCTTTCCTGTTTTTTGAAAGTGTATAAAACATTCTTGCAGAGATGTACATTACGCTTTCAATAATTTGACGGAAATACATTGTCAAAACAGCTATTTTATAGAATTTACATTATATGAGGTGTATATTATATACTAATTTAATTTAATTTTCTGCAAAGCAACAGTGAAAAAAGAAGTTATGAAGCGTTTTCGTAAAAAGTTAAACGCTAACAATTCAAAACTACATTTTGTAAACTGGTCGGAAACATAACTGGAGCGAATCTTCGACCCATTTGCTTTATTGGGAAAAGTAGAAAATTAGCCAATATTACAAACATTTGTTTTCATATAAAATTAGAAATGTTGAAACTTTTACTGCAGCTGCAAAATTATATTATCTATGGAAGTATACGCAAATTTTTAAGTACAATAAAATAACTTTATTTCTCCTTTTTTTAAATAACCTTACGTCGAACTCAAAAGTTAATATTTCTTTGTCTCAGATCAAAAATTTACGGAGGAACCTTTACGGTGTAGTACTTGTTCGGAGCAGTTTCCTTTGCTGCGCTTAGGTTCCGCCATTTTGTAAATTAAAATTAAATAAAAAATTGCCACTATTTGTCGAAACATGTAGAATAAAGATCTTCAAACAGATTTAGTATTGCATCGACCATATTGTCATAAAAAATTGTCAAGTTTACTGCTGTTTTAATAGTACAGTTGTTTCTGTAGAGGCTTTTGGGTGTAAGTCTTAACGTTTCGCAAGCATTGCTGCTGGCTTCATCGGGGGGTCGAAAGACACACTTACAAAAATTTATAATTATATTATTACAATTACATTCTTACAATTACACCCGAATGCCTCGACAGAAACGATTGTACGATGCCGGGCCGTGAAAGTCTCAAATCTCTGTTTTAATAGTAATTTGGGTTGCTAGAGCGGCGTTACCCGTTAAAATATGCATTAGCGTGTCGAACTGATTGTATTAAGGAAAATAAAACGCACCATTGAACGAAGGCGTCGGTGTTCGTCTTCGTTTCGCCATAGAATGTAGCTGATCGCTCGAAACATGCAATTCCCATCGCCGTATATGTTGTGCACGCGAAACGTGCCCTCAGCACACCTTAACCGAGCCGTACCTACAACGAAATCGGAAAGATGTCAATATCTCATCGGTTCGATCATCGGCGAAGGGTTAGAAGACCTTTTTTGAAAAGGGCAGAACATTTGTTATTATCTTTACTGGCCCGAACGATTCTTGGTACGCGAGAAATTAACTCGGTGCACGAACTCCAATCCGTGGGCCGGAAGTGCGCGGATGACGTTCCTCGACTTCTCGAACAGTTTCCGACGTCGCAAAAATCCCCGCGGTCGAAATACTCTTCGTCTACAATGTGGTTACACTTTTTCGCATTCTTGAGCAACGGTGCACGAGGCGTACGCTTCTCTATCGGCAAAATATATTTTTTAACTTTTAAATATATTTTAAATATATTTAATTTATAAAAAAAAATATATTTTAAATATATAATTTTAAATATATTTTTTAAACAATTGCTCGAGAAACGTATGGAATTCGAAACCGACGATAGCGATGAGAACAAGTCGAATAGCTTTTCTAATGTATACCCGTGTTTTCAGTGAAATCGGTACTGCTACGGCCCTGCTTTCAATGTTGGCTACCTCCACAATCGGTAAAATATAATATAATGTAATTGTCATAGCTCAGGCACCGAATTTTTTACTTTCTTTATTGTATTGTACGAGCAGTGGCTCGCGAAAGTATTTCAGTACCCCTTAAAATGCAATAATTTTCTTTTTATCAATTAGAAACATTTATTCATTGAATGGCGTGGACATTTTTTTTTTAATAAATTTTAAATGGTAAGAATTGTATGAAAAAATTATAAAAATTATGTTGTAACAGGACAGAAAAGTTTCCATAACTGTGAGGTTCCTTGTCCCGAGTGAAGGGCATTGCTGGAGGACACTTACTGGGTACATTTCTTCATCCATTTCGTAAAAGAAAACATGCGATGTTTTGATAAATGTGGCACGATATTTTGAAATGACAATACTATGAATGATATATAATAATATAAATGATAGGACGTTGTTGAGAACAAAATCGAAGTGCAAAGAGTTGTAGAAAGTCAAGGAACTTAACAAACTGACATTTTGCACACATTTTACAGAAATTTTTATACGACAGCTCATTCTAATTTGCAGGAATAATTGGAATTTTTAATGATCTGTCGGTAAACAAAATATTGTTCATTTCTCTCGAAGAGAAAAATGCGTTTAAAGTTGGTCACGCGACTGATCTCGTTGTCGATCATTCGTCGTAAATCAGTAATAGGACGTACTAAATACTTTTTTCAATTTTAAAAACGTGATAAATCGTATATCTGTCATTTTTGGCTGTTCAGCCAATCAAAAGTGAACTCTGGGAAAATGTAACAACAAAATCTGACCAGTTACATTAGAATATCGCCTTAACCTGTCCGCCATATTGAACAAGTTAAGTGTGATCTTTAACTTCGTTAAAAAATTCGTCCTTCTTATTTTACATGTGACGATATGATTAAATAACTTTTTAAATACACGAATCATGTAAAATTGATTGCGATATTACCACTGTATAATGATGATGATATAAGGATGATTGTGATCCGAAGAAGGAAAGAATGCTGATTTTTTTACCGTCTTCGATGTGGTTGCAGAAGTAGAAACACACTACACAAGATAAAAATAGATTTCTCAAAAATTTTAGTATCTGGATTCTAGAATTGTCCAGTTTAGGTTTCCTTTGAGATCGAGGTATGATCTATGCTTCATAGATTGCCGCATCTTTTAGTACTATACAAATGCGACTCAAAATCGGTCAATTTTTTACTCGGTTCGCTTTTCTCATTAAACCGGGGGATTATTTTACATCAGAAAATTTTCACACCTTGACGTTTGCATTTTGGAAATTGCAACGCACTGAATAAATGTTCTGATTCTCTTTTTTTCTTGTTGCCAAACGTTGAAATTGCATATCTTCATTATATACAGTGACGTAATAATTAAAGGACCATGAATGCAACTGTTTTCTCTAAATTTTATATAATAATTACACAAAGAACAAATTGTTCTAATATAAGATTACTAATTTTCTAGAAATTAATCTCGTGAAATGTTAATGTTTTTAAGTGAACTGAAAAGTGCATTTATCAATTTATTTTTTAAACTCTTATCCTCGTTTTTCTAACATAATCCACTTGATGCCAGAAAAAATGAATGTTCAAATTAGACTTTTAGAATTGACAATTGACATTGATAATTTCTATTTGGATTAACAAATAAAAATGTATGAAACATTGAGAAAAATTAAAAACACAATAAATGTTCAGATTTCTTTACAAAATATGCCGTGTCAGCTATAGTACCATAAAAAGACATACTGCAAAAACTTTTAATAGTAAAAAATCTTCTTTTATTATCGAATGTCGAAAGTAATGTTTAATATCTAAGTAATATTTTTCTTATATAAACAAAACTGCATTATTTCATTTCCTTTGAAGTTATTTAATAGATTTCTTGCATGGAGTAACGAATAATTTTTATAATAAGCCTTAATTCAGTTTAATTCTTATTTTCTTTATTGGACGTAATTCTTAAAACAACTTAGTTCAACGTTGGAATTAATTTCGTTAAAATTTTATAGTTTCATAATAAAATTGAAAAGGATTCATAACCATCTGAAAAATCCGTATAAGGTTTGTTAATACTGTTTGTACTTTCTACTTGACACGTTGCTTAATCGATAACATGAAATTCGAGTGGGTACTTCAGCAAATTTTTTTAAACGAGGCGCACCATATGCGAAACGATAAATCTAAATGGATTTAGTCTCACCAGTCTGTGCACTCTAGAAATACTTAGAGTTAAAAGATAGCAACTTGGCAGCAGTGCGACTGCACTTTCAGACCTGTAAATCTAACAACTATTACATTGTTGAATACAAAATGTTCGACTTTAGAATACAAATGTTATAATTATCTATAAATGGGCACGTAGTGTCAACAAATACTGCTACAGTCTATATATTTATTGTTCGGTCAGTGTAAAACGTATTAAAAACAAACAGCTTTTTTTGCTCTTTGTATTCCAAGCAATTTTAATTTCAAAATGGAGACGCTTTTTGATCTTAAATAGTACTATTGTAATATGTTTTGCTAATTTCCTGTCGTGCATACGAAGTTTATTACTATTATTCGTTCGTGCAATAATTTAATTTTTACCGATTTCTTAAATGCAGAAGTTGTCTTGAATAATAGTATAGCAATTTTCAAAGCCGCCTCAGAGACGCCATTGCAGTGCTACGGGTTAAACGTGGACCAAACGGTTTGAATTTTGCTGAGGTGCTAAAAAGCCAATATTAAAATAATTCTTTTTTAAGTTCCTATAGGTTGTAATTAATGGTAACAAAATTTAAATATTGGTTTCTAGCATATTAATATACCCTTCAATTAATGCGCTCAAATTATAAACAATATCAGTCGATCGGTGATTAATTAAACTAAAAACTAACGAATTAAAAATTATAGTTTGATTTCATGATAAGAGAGAAACTACTCTTAAGTTTTAAGTTCATTCCTTTAAAAAAGACGTGGCGTTACGAAATACATTTTGTGGTATGTTTTTGTCAATTCTTTTAAATAAATATTGTCCTTCTTATTAAAATTCATGAATATGTCTTCCATCTAAACCAATGACTGTTACAAAACTATCCTCATTTTAGAAATATCAGAAGCGTACATGAGAAGATATAGTGGCTTTATGGAAATATCGGGCGCCTATTGTTATCGATGGAGCGCGAAACGTTTTCCCCTTCTTGTCTGGCATTTAATGGAAGGCGATTAGCTGGAATGGAGTATAGACGGTCTGTTCTGTCCCGTCATAAAACTAGCCTCGGTCTCGGATACAAAATAGTAGTTCATGTCACTTGCACCAGTTATCCACGAGAAAGGTACGGGGAACAAGTGTTGAAGGAACATGGCGGCGCATTGGAACGTGCCAGTGTGATGCAGCGTACGCGCAACGAAACGCTGAAGAGTCCGATTGACCAAAGAGGCCTCACTTGCTAAATATTCATCTGGCCAAATGACATGGGAATTTGTAATCGAAGGCACTTCCTGCTGACAATATGTGTCTTACAACTCGTGAGTTTTTTGAACCAACACAATTCATCATTCTTTTCAATCTCTCTCTCTTTCTCTCTCTCTCTCTCTCTCTCTCTCTCTCTCTCTCTCTCTCTTTGTGTATATATTTCTCTATCATTGTTATCATTCGTGATCACAATACATTTCGCGAGCATACACTTCCGATTACAAATCGAACCGCGGCTCGTTCACTGGAATCAATTTTCGTGATCCGACTTGCACTTTCGTTTTTTTATTTTTTTGGAATGCATGTATATATACATATATATATATATATATATATACATATACAGGTTGCGGAACCGTGCTACCGTAGTTACGTGGAAACGATGAATCAGTTTCGAATAGTTTTATTAATTCCTTAGGTCGTTGGTTTATCTATATTCCGACGAGATCACTGTAGAAACTAAACGAACCATTTATAAACGCCGCTTTTCCTACTTTCTATTTACTTTCCTCAACTCAATCAGAAAGTTGATCATTTTGTACCAACTGGTCGACTCTATTTTAACGGATAATGAGAAATAATAATTTTCTAGTAATGAAAATCTCTTATGTAACTGTTGCATAGAATGGGTTTTTGGTCAATGGTAATGCAGTTTAGTTTGCGATGCTTTGAGAAGCTGATGAACTCATTGTACAACAGATTAATTAATTCAGTATTTAGAGCATAGGACAAGTGGAACAGATTATGAATGCATTTAAGAAACAGTTTACAGGAATTGGGGAAATTGCTTCTCGCCATGATGACCTGTTTTCATTGACTTTGTATCTTTTATTATTAGACTGTGGGTCTCTATGCGTTTATAGTGTTTGCACATTTTTAAAAGATAAGAAGACATGCATAGTAACAAATAGTAATCACAACTATATTATTTATGTTTATCATAAGAAATTTGATAAATTGATAGATTCAATTTGTTCGTAATCTTGATTTGTATAAAATCATCTTTGAAATATGGACTTTGTATATAAATCAGCAGTATATTTATTATGCAACATTAGAATTACAGTGTTTTGACTTCCTTTTACAGATTACTACTGTGGAGCGCCAGGTTTTCGACTTTCTAGGCTTTATGTGGGCCCCGATACTGGTTAATTTCTTCAATATTATTTTTGTGATCTTAGGATTTTTTGGGACTTTTCAAGAGCGACCTAAATATATCATATCGGTAAATGAATAATTTTATTACTGTTCAGCAATACTATTCGAGTATATGCACATAATTATAAAAAAATCCTTGATTCTTTTAGTATTGCATATGGAATACAGTATGGCTGGGATGGAACACATTTATAATATGCTTTTATCTTGATGTGGGTATACTGGATAAAGTGAGTGGTAGTATTGCGTGCTTTTAAGACTAGAACTGTAGAGAATATATTTTCCATATGTAATAATTTTACAATACTTTCCAGAATAGCGATATTTTAAACCTTGGAACTGGTAGTTTCTCATGGTGGCATGTAAATGGACCAGGCTGCAAAGCAGTTTATGATGTTACGGAACCTGAACTATTTAGACCAGCGAGGCCTACCAACGTAACAGACTGTGTACTAGATTATGAAGTAGTTGAAATTTTACACGCATCCACACAATGTATCTTAGGAGTACGTACTGTTATTCTAAGCGATCTCTCTTGAAATTCTCAGGAATTTTTATGTAATTAAATCTTTTGCATCTTTCAGTTTATTGCAATCGTAGGCGGTATTTGCCTAAGTAAAGTTTTCCTCCTAGATGAAGATGACAGCTGTAAGTATCAAATTTAAAAACGTTCATTCAAATCGATCCTACCATCAGATCACTAGAATATGTAGTTTTATTGCCTAAAATCATTCAAAGTTTTCTTTTGGGGTATTGTCTGGTGGTAAGTTCAGGTATAATTAGCAATGGTAACGGTGAATAAGAGCTGCATAGAAAAACAAAATAATGGAAACTACGAAATATTGTATCACTTTTATTCAGCAAAATACTTCACAATGAATATTTTTATTTTTAAATAATATATTGGGATTTATTATTGCTTGAAAAGAGGGTTGTCGGTTACAGTTGATTTCATTGGTGGATTTGATCCCCCATTTTGGTAAGTGCTTTGCCTGATTCATTGTTTGCACGCATATATACATACATATATAGAGGTAAAGATTTTTTTTGGTATTTACCCCTCTCAGCACGAGTAAAATGATTGTTTCTCGAAATTATCAACGAGAATGTCACTGCATTACGAGAGGTATCATTCTGCATCCAGAGATGGGTAAAATTTCAATATAAAATATTTCAAATACCATTTTAAATAATCTGTGATCTACATAAGTAGTGTTTAAATAAAATACTACTTTAAATAATTAGTGAAATATCCGTAAATAAAGTATTTTTATTTCGATAATCTAAAATATAAATTTGATTTTTATTTTGGTAGTCGAAAACATAAAATAAAATATTTTTTGCTTTGAAAATAGATTGAAGGTAAACAGATAATATTACAAAATCCATAATATGATTAGCTATGACTAGCTTTACACTTATTTTTTTTATACAGTTTGTAATAAGAGGAAAAGTTAATTAAAATAAATAAATTTCTCGTTTTTTTGAGAATCCTTGAAGTAGAAATACTATTTTAAGAACTCTTTTACAAACAAAATATTTTATATCATTTAGATTTCAAACAACATTTACTATTTACTATTTGAAACAATATTTTACCCAACTCTGTCTGCATCTTCACAATAGCGTAAGCATTGTGTCTGTTCACTTAGTTCTATGAAATTATTCTACTAGCATGGTTCGTTTAACGAATATTGTTTCATATCTTTTATTTTTGTTTTGTTGCAACACTCGAACGGTCCGGAGAGACAATTAGATGTTTCGGTAAAATAGAAATCACACGAGAAGTATCGTCCGAACGAATAACGATAAAACGACAAATTTGATCTAATGCAATGGATTCTGCGTCATATTTTCAGTTGACTTTGAGGGAGGTGATGACTTCGGGTTGGCAGGCCACACACCGTTACATCCTATGTACGTTAGCTACTCGGCACTTCCATCACCTGCCCACCCTCACAAAAATTCCGCTCAAAATTACCCGGAAGGCACAGTTAGCTCTCATCAATCGGTTGGCCACGATACCAGCTTTCCAAAGCAAAACGAGAAATTCTTGAGCAGTTCGATGCGAAGTAAAAATAGTTTCCGCAACGACACGATCCGAACCACCAGAAGCAACGTGTCGAATCGCGACCTTAAGTTCGTCGACTATCCGAATGACTACTCGAATCCTCTAGATCATTTGCAAAGACCGGTGTCGCCGTACGACGAGTACGACTCCCTGGACAGTGCGACCAGGTCGAGATATCAGAAAAACAAAATGTATTACCCGCATTCGACGAGATACAGTCCAGTCGCGTCTCCCCGAGCGAAGTCTCGACCTGTCTTAGCGAAACAGCCGAAAAGCTCCGGCAAGCCCAGAGTCTTCACCGATCATATTCGCGAGCAACCCCTAAGATCGTACTACTCTGATCCTAGATTAGCAGTTGAGAATCAACCGAATGCAAACGAACAGGAAGTTTCGAACAGGCCGCGCAACAGAGACAGCAGACCGTTGTCCTTATACGCCAGCAATTTTTAAAACAGTCTAAGCCCCTCGGTTTTCTCTTTATCTTTGCTAAGATACCCGCGCCGGTTTTTTTAATTGCGTACAACAGATGTTCTGTAAAGCACTTCGATGCTGTTCAAATTTATCAGAGCGCAACACGTAATTCCTATACTTGCCAAATAGATAGAACGATTAGAGTAGCTAATTTAGGGTGCCTTCCCCATCTACGACTTACGTTTCAACATAACACGCTAACACGTGTTCGCCACGTTTGTTTCTTTTTTTTCTCTCTCTCTCTCTCTCTCTCTCTATCTATCTATCTCTTTCTCTTTCACTTCCCCCTCTCTTTTTCTTTTTTGTTTTTAAGTATTTTGACTGACTGTCTATTGGATCCTGTGTTCACTAGCTCCGTTCATTTTCGTGCTCATGTTGAGGGGTTACATGCGCTTAGAAACAGCGTGCCTGAGGTTTCACGAATTGTTTCCTTTGTTTATTCAAAATTACACTTTCTCAGATAATTGTTGTTACTGCTTGAAAGTGTGCAGTTTTATCAGAGCATCTGTAGAGATCTGCTAACACCTTGCACGAGACAAATTAATTAAAGTAGCATTTATATTACCGAATATATGTAATAAATATAGAATTGTACTGGTGAACTAGAAATGTAATGTGGACAATGATTAAAAAATTAAGATAATTTGCAGAGTAGAAAATAAGATTTGGAAAATATTCAAAGAGAAACTTTAGCTTTTATAATCTTTTTAGAGTAAGATTTTTCAGAAAAATGCTTTGATACTTTGATCGTTAGTTCTGTGTCCTATCTAAATGCATCCAACCCCTCGATATGTCTTCTCAGAGATTTATTTACAATTGCAATTTTGTGGGTGGCTTTTAATCGCGAAGCAAACGTATAATCATGTTCTACGAAGCAACATGAATTTATATGGACACGTGCACTGTGATACGCATAGAAATATGAATCATGATAATATTCGAGACTTTCTTATCAATTGTAAGCTTTAAACTTGTACTTAGTGACAAATTTCGTTTTCTTTTTTATTTTTTGTTTTGTTTTAATACACTAGACAACGATGCGCTGCATTGTAGAGGTAACAGCCTGAGATAAAATTTTCGTTGCAAATGATCGTGACTGCCGTAGGGTTCGTTCGAAGCTTCGTTTGAAGATATTGTTATGTGACTGGCTTAAGAAAGTGAGACACGATGAGAATCGTAGGCTGCATTTAACGAGCTTATTGTATTCTTGACGATCTTGAGCAAGGATTCTTGAATTCTTCTCTTGAATTCATCAAGAGTTCTTGATGGACTAGTTTTTGTTCAGTGCTACGGAGATTCTGATATGACGAATGTGTCTGACAATTGGTAGTGCATGCTAGTTTTGTCATTGTACGATTCTTTAAGTTTTTAAATACTTTAAGTATATTGATCGTACGCTAGTTGGTAGTTGACATTACAATTAGCAAATATCAAAATATGACAATTTATGTAATGAAAGGATTTAGTCGCGAATAATCGATGCTCTGGGAATTTTTTATCGTGAATTATACACAGTTTCTTAACCCTTTGCCGACCGGAAGCCTATTATTATGACTTTCAATAGTTGCACTGTAACAAACTGCTGTTACATTGTAATTTGTAACCAAGTTATTAGATAACGTTACCGAGGATATGATTTACAATAGAAATTACTGTCAGCGTTGAGAGATCCATTGAAAAGTTTTCAATCGTGGACAATGGACCTTGAAAAATTCAGAAATACTCGCCGGTCGGTAAAGTGTTAACAACGTCATTAAGAACATCACAATTCGGAGACATAGAGTCATCGTTAACAAAATCAATCGATCATTGTTACAATAAAGAATATAAATAAAAGTGTCTTGGAGTTTGGTCGACAGACGGCACAGTTTATCGCGTCTTTTTCGAAAAGTTATTGCTTCTAGAAACTTTGTTTTTTACGTTCGTCTAAGAAATGGTCAACTACTGATACTAAGTCAATTGCTGGTGCCTCTACCTTATCAGTTAGATATAAATATAGACTTTACATATATATGTATATATATACACTCGGTGATTCCCGTAACTATAAGAGGCTTTACATTTTTCTCTTCGTTGAAGTTTGAAGAAAAGCGACAGGGAAAATGATTCAAAATCGATTATATATAATTATGGTTACATTTTTTCGTAAGTGCAATAATGCATGTGCATTTTGCAGTTTCGCTACTTTTTTTTTTTTTTAAATAGGAACTTTCCTTCTCCTTTTAAACTTTTAAAATAGAACTCCTTACTTTTTGTTTTCTATGGGGTTACTTAAAAAGTAAAGTATGCGGATATTTTTTAAATTGTTTAGAAGACGTTAAACAACAAGTAAGACTGCATTGCACAGCAACAAACAAAGAGCAATCTAATTTGATTATAAAAACAATTGGGAAGCATTGTTTTCAATGTTCAAAATGTAAATGGAAATGCATTTGAGCATTTCATATCTTTCTACGTAAAAACGGAAGGTGTCTATTGAAAAAAACAATAGTGCAAAAAATTATTACAACTACGAAAAGATACGAATATTTAATTTACTTTGAATCATTCATCTTTTCTTTCAATTTCAATAAAAAAAAGAAGGTATAATTACTTACAGTTGCGTGAACGACGTTGTATATGTATATAATATACAGGACGGGGCGAAAACCGCAGTAGAACCGCGCAGAGGGTGATTCTACATTAAAAAAATATGAAAATAGTTCGGTACGACGTTCTTCCAACCGAAACTTCGTTTTCGAGAAAATGGAGTTTAACCTTTTTAGTGCTGAGCGAAAGTATCATACCTATGCGAAGAATACCGGGCCAATTTAACGAATTTGCTAAGGTTTCGGACCCCACGGCACTTACCCCAGAACCTTCATAGAGCAAATCTTATTTTCTAACAAGCTAAACCCAAAAACAATTTTTTTTAATCCTTTTGCAATGAAAATACGAGCATTTATAACGTTTTATAAATTTATTTTGAGACAGAGTTCGCTCGCAATGCGAATAGCAAAGTGCCATCGGATGCGCAACGGTATATCGTCGTTGGAAATTTTCGTAAGTGTTCGGCACTAAAAGGGTTAAGATTGCAACAAATACGCGCGAGTTCGAAGTATCTTGATTTACTAGATTTTCTTTTTCAATTTTATTTTCACACGTAGAATTGCCTTCTGCTTGATCTCCGCCCCACCCTGTATACAAAGAACAGTACGTGTGCAATTGGATATTATATTATTGATAAGATAGAAAAACTGACTTTCGTAGTTTTATGTTCACCGTCATTATACGTGTATGTGTATATATATATTGAATAGTCGGAAAAGTATTGAGAGATTTTTATCATTTTTCGACTAAATGTTTCTTTTATTCAAAATGAATTTTATTCGAGTATATATTGGCCATTATTATCTGTGACCTTTTACTATTTTTGGGGTAGAGCCATAATCCCATCGGAATCGAACTTCTGCGGTTTATCGGCTAAAGACTTGGCCAAGTGATTTTCACAGTCCTTTTTTGAATCCAACTTTTTACCACCAAGGTAGTTTTGCAGAGCTCGAAACAAACGATGATCCGATGGTGCAAGGTCTGAGCTATAGGGTGGATGCATCAAAACTTCCCAGCCAAGCTCTCAATTTTTGCCGTGTCATCAAACTTGTGTGTGGCCTGGCGTTGTCATGATGGAACACAACACCTTTCCCGTTGATCAAGTCTGGTCTGTTTTTTTAATCGATTCCTGTAATCTAGTTAATTGTTGACAGTAGAGATTAGAATCAATTGTTTGATCAGGCGGTAGCACTTCACGATGGACAATTCCCTTCCAATCCCACCAAACAAACAGCATTACCTTTCTTGGTGTCAATTCTGGTTTTGCCACCGTTCGTGATGATTCGCCGGCCTTTGTACACAGTCTTTTTCGCACATTGTTGTCGTACGTGATCCATTTTTCATCGGCCGTTATCAATCTTTTAAAAAATGGTTCGATTTCGCAGATGGAAATTCGATCCATCAAATTTTTCTCTGTTAAATCATGAGGCCCCAAACGTCTAGCTCTTGTTGTATTCAGCCTTCCGCGAATGATCCAAAACGATTGCACGGTGAAGTTTAGTTCCCTAGCAATTTTGCGACTGCTTATATACCGGTCTTGCTCAACCATTTGCATTATTAACACTTTACCGACCCGTCATTATTTTAGAATTCTTCAAGGTCCATGGTTGATGAATGAAAACTTTTTAATGGATCTCTCAACGTTGACGGCTATTTTTATTGGGAATCAACTGGGCAACCGCAGTAACGTTGCCTAATAATTTCATTAAAAATTACAATATGATAGCTATTTTTAAGTTTCGCTTTGTTACACCATAATTATTGAAAGCCCTATCAATACTTTAATGGCCGCACGTTTACGCAGTAAAACGTTGCCAGGGGCCGGCAATATTTTCGAAGAATTAATTTAAAAGAACTTTATGAAATTCACGAAATAATACAACATGTGCGAACATACAGGCAAAACAAAAAGCAATGACAATTTAACAACGAATTTAATATTGTTTCTTTGTGTGATAATTATTAAAGAAATCACCTACATGTAACGGTACTCGACATAATTTACGTGGTATACCAGTGTAGTGTAAAGTCGAAAATTACAAACAGGTAATAAAACAATAATTACCTAAGATCAACGACGTATCAATAGCAATATCCACACTTGTTTACATTCATAATTCATCGCACAGAGAGTGTGGTACTGGCCAATAATCTTCAACGGTAGCATCACACGCACGTTGTGTGAGCGACCATTAAAGTGTTCATAGGGTTCCGGTCGACAAAGTGTTAACATCGAAATTTCCAGAACGGAAGCGAGCAAACCATGCTATCGCATTTGATAAAGCATCTTTATCTTAATTTTGCCAACGAGAAAAAAATTGCTGTAACAAAATACACTTCTCAGATTAATATATAAAAAAATTGATACCAAATGGGTTAGTACTTTTCAAGAAAAAAATTCTTTTCGAGAACCAGAGTTTCTAGACAGGCAGAAATGGTAATAGAGGAAGAACAGTAATATTCAAATTTCCCTATTTTATAAACAAATGCGAATCCAGCGAGGTGATGACTTAAACACCCCCTAATTTTGCATAGATTTTCATACTATGACATTGCAATATGTTGCAAAAGGGTATACTTCTAGTACAGTAATTATTTGAGAACTCCATTTTGCCTTGATGTTTTAACTAAGTGAAATTCAAATTTGTATATATTTTTAAACAATGGAAACTTAATTTTGCCACCGAGAAAAAAATTGCTGTAACAAAATACACATCTTAGAATAATATACCGTAAACACCAAACATTCTTTTCCGGTCTCGTGCAGCGTTTTTGCCTTTTCCGTAATAAAATTGCAAAACATGGCGAACTCTTCCAGAAATTTCACTAACATTCACACTGATATTACTTTCGACACGATGGACGAAATACAAAACTGTCTTCGTGAAAAGTGTAGACTGAAACGTCGCCTCTCGAATGGCGTCATCGCTATGACGCAATTTGATCAGTGTTGTCCGATATACGACACCAAACAACATCCAGTGACAAAAATCTCTCAATACTTTTCCGACTATCCAATACATATACTTTCTCGACAAAGGTAATTCGCGACATTCCATATAGATTAGTACCCGAAGGTGAATCAGAGGTGACTAAAAAATTGTACATTAATGCTCCTCGGTTTTCTCTGAAACAATGAGGTGGTGTTCGTTTTTATCATTAACTATTACTATTTTAATAGACAGCACAAACTAGTGTCGCGCGCGGGATGTTCTACGAATCGTGGTTCAAGGGCCGACGATAATTACCGTTCGAGTGTGGCGAACAACGAAGCAGCAGGTTTCACAAAATTAAAGTAATTTTGACTTGCCGAATGCTCCTCGAGGCCTCGCACATGTAAAGTTCACGCTCATGTCTCCGTTTCCGAGTGATCTGCTGGTGCGGCAATTAAGTTGCGCATGCCATTCGATCTTACTAATGATCAATGAATATTTAATTAACGCGATCCAATAATCGACCGATGACGACGAGAGACTAGGCTGGATTCGTCGACTGGAAGTTATAAACGTCGGAAAGAGAACAAAATAGAACAAAATCGGAAATGTAGATTTCGAAGTTGGTTTCGTTGCGCAACCGTTCGTCTTCGTCGCACTCGATTGATACCATTGTTGGCCTGGCTCTCGGTGTTCATAAAATAACCTGCTGATCGATCGAGTTTGTTTCTGTATTTTAAGTAGGTACTGTCGATACATCGTTACTTATGGATCACGTGCCTCGCGCACGATGCCAATAGTACTTCAACGTAGGATACGCGTGCACAAATTGTTGTAAATTGGGGCATAACGGGACTGCTATCTTCCTTTTTCGTCAGTGTGATCACACACGGATATTGTACATACGTGTACGGTCTTTCATAGTCGATGCGTACGCATTTTTAACTTATTTATGAAAACAGCATAGTTAGAAACTCCGGTGGAACCTCGACGACTGCACGAAATCGGTGATGGATATGCATGGGAGTAGGATCATGCGACGAACCGGATGACCGATCGGATCTTCCACTGTTTATCGCGATACTTCAACTACACTTCCTTTATCGATTCGTTATTTCGTTCATTCGTAGCCAAGCAACCATTGCCGACGCGTGTTGCAGCCATCGAGGTTCTATCGTTCTGGTAGCGTACTTACAAGGGAACATATTCGGATGCGAAAAGCCGATTTTCATGAAACTTATGGGGGCTTATAGCTTTATTGTTTAAACAAAAAACTTTTGTTGACATTTTCTTGCGCGACTACATTTCCCATTGAAAACACACAATTTAAAAAAAAAAATTCAAATTTTTTAGACTTCTGGTCAAAAATACCCCAACTTTGAGGGCTGTTTTCACCCCTTCAAAGTGGATGGTTGCCGATAAAAAACAAACACGTGTGAAATATTTTTCAAAGAACTATAAGCTCCCATAAGTTTCATCAAAATCGGATTTTTGCATCTGAATATGTTCCCGTGTTAGCCGAACGAAATACACCTGGCCATTTTTGTTTCTTTTTCCTTTTTTTTCGTTTTTTTTTTGGAATGCGTAACTTCCGGTTCAGGTGGTGCGAACGTAGTGCAATTCTTCTCCCCATTTGAAGCTTGTATACAGTAGTCGTGTGTATCTCGTTTAAAGGCGTAGCTCTTAGTTTTATATTTATTTACTGTATGATTTAATTTATCTTGGTGCGGTTCATTGGCGACAATAAACGTGCAATGCTACTACTCGCTTGCTTTTTTTTTTTATTTATTAACCCCCACTCTCTGTCTCTTTTCTTTCCCACTCTAACAACCTCCTCTTTGCGGCATTCGGGGATCTATTATTATTATTATTTTTTGTTTTTCGTTTACTCGTGTCACTACTATTTTTTTTTTTTTTCTGATAATCGTTCACTTTACATCTCTGTACGACTAAACATGTTTTGGGTCGATGTTGCGCGTTGTGTTTGCGAACTAACGGGTCTGGGCAATTAGTTCTTATTAGATCGGGAAAACACCATGCATTTGTAACGTTTCTTTTTTTGCAACGCATTTTTCATTCTTAGAAATCTGTTCGTAGTCATTTGCCGGATCTATTCGCGGCCGGAATTGAACTCTCGTTTTAACCAATTTTGCCGAAATTAATTCTTTAAACTCGTAGAGCTCCAGTTAGGGAAACATTAAAATTGTTTGGCATTTATTTAAATGACTGAAATGTTTTAATTTATTTTTAGAATATTTGCATACGAGTAAATAGGAAAACACATAAAAAACGATTGCAGTGGACTCTCTGTTATAACCACTCCATATAATACCGGAGATCGTTCGGTTAATCCAAATTATAAATACAGTGGGCTCAAAATATATTTAAACACTGCGCTTTTGATTATTGAAGAAGTGTTGATATTCAAATTTTTATAATTTCGTTAAAACGAATAGTACAATCGTAAACTAAACACATTTTAAAGATAGAAGCCTCTATTTTCGCAAAACGGTATTCATTTTCTTCAGAGACGTTTTTACATGACGTACCAGGTGGGAAATCGAAGATCGATTTTTCTTAAAAAAGCACGTCATACGTGTCCAAAAGTTTTTCTTATAAATTTACACTATTACAAATTTGAACTACTACTCTGAAAATTGATGTATGATTTTCCTCATTGTTTTATAGTACGAAAATCAAAATCAAGTTTAATTGCGTAAAAGTGTTACGGTGTAAAGTATACTATTTTACAGTTGGTAATACAATTTTAATTGAAAAGCCGATAAAGCGACCAAAAAGAAGTGTACATCAATTTTTAAAAAGTCATTGTAAAGAGGAAACTTCAATGCGCTAATCTATTGTGGTTGCAATTTTGGAAAAAAGTTGAATTTTATTGTGATTTGCAGTCACGAAAAACAAGTTTGAAATTGTTGCAGTTGTGGTCACGAAAAACATGTTTAAATGTATTATGATTACAATTTAAAAAGATGGGTGAAATCTATTGTGATTTGCAGTCATGAAAAACAAGTTTGAAACTATTGCGGTTATGGTCACGAAAAAAAAGTTTAAATCTATTATGATTGCAATTTTAAAAAATAGTTGAAATTTATTGTGATTGCAGTCACGAAAAACAAGTTCGAGATTATCGTGAATGTGGTCACAAAAAAATGTTTGAATCTATTGAGGCTGCAGTTGCAAAGAAAATACCGTGAAAAAAATTTTGTAATAAAATGAACGACATACGAAACTGAAGTATTCCAATTTTATTATGGTCAATTTTTGAGAAGCGTTATATAGGGTTAAAATACTTGTTGGATCCATTGTATGCGAGTTTCAAACGAAATAAGCAACATATAAAATATTTCTTATGTGTATGTATAAACAAAATTTAGATATAGTCCTTATAATAATGAAATTTATAGTAATGCACAAACATATCGGTGATTGTGTTACGTCGAAGTCTATCGTTGCTGTAGAAAAATAAAAATTGACAGCGACCGAGTTCACCGTCAAAGCGAATCCCGATAACAGAGAGTCTACTGTGATTCGACTTTTTTTTATATTTTACAGGGAACTATCGAATGGTTTATCAGCAGTTCAGTTTAATTAAAATTGAAAGAGATTTTTAACCGTTTTCGACAACTAACACGCTTCATTTGTCCTCATTTCGTAACTAAATATTTTTGGATCTATCGAAAAACAAAGTGTGGAATAAACAGTAATATTAAATCACTAAATCCGTGATTAACACTCGATAGGAATGTAAAATATTGAATCTCTATCAATTCCGAAGATAATAAAAAGCTGACTGAAACCGTCTTCTTCCAATTTTATGAATTAATATGAATTACCAAAATAATTAAATTCTAACAAAATGAATAAACAAAGTGCAAAGAACGCGATCCGCTTATACGAGAAGACGAGCGAACACCTTCGGAAACATTTACGTTTCCGGTGGTCTGCGACTGAAAGCCGATCATCGATCATCCATCGCCGACTCGTTAATTCCCTATGTGACCAGACTGTTTGCTTGTTTCCATAATAGTACATACTAAGCGGAAGAAAAAGCAGCCGAGGCCATTGTACAGCATCGAGTACTCGCAGCCGGAGCCGCCGGTGCACGATGACAGCGTCTCACCGAAGCCGATGACACCTCGAAGAGTGAAACGAAGATCGGTGATCTCCCGGGATGGGACAAGACGATCTAGCCGCAGGAGTTCGGTCAGACAATCGCGCAGGAAGAACCCTGTGAACCGGATCATCGATCATCAGGAAAGCCTGTACGCGAACACGACGCCCAGCAACCTGACCAACCAGAACGTGAACTCGCTGTCCCAGGGCACGCTCAACTACGACCGAATCTCGATGACCTGGGACAGGGATCGGAACTCGAACTGGCAACCGGAAGCTGTGAACATGGCCGTGTCCTCGCCCGTCATCTGGAACCAGGACTCGTCGAACAACTACTCGAACACGAGCAACTACGCAAACCAAACCTACCCGAACTGGGACGCGAATAGCTCCACCAGAAACCTCACCGACAATTGGCAGCCGAACGAGGTGAGCCCCATGCAGTGGCAGGGCCAGAGCAATCCAACATTCCAGCAGACCAGCACGCAAAGTCTGAACGGCGAGGACCTGGACGACCTGTATAACAACCGGCCGGCCAGCGCCAGATCTAGCTACAGCAACTACCATGGGGTCAGAGCGACGCCCCAGGTGCCCAACAGGAACGACATCGTTAGACAGAGCCAGAGACAGTTCGTTCTCAGCGGGCCACCCGCTTATCAAGACACGGTCATTTAGGGTAACCTTCGGGGTCTGCGTTCGCCGGGTGCTTTTGCGAGAGGGGTTTTGGGGGGAAGGGCTGTTCGGAAATTCGAAAATCGGTCTAGGCGAAACTGTCGGATGCTGTCGTTGGTTCAACCCTTCTGTCGTGGCTTGTCGTGGCTTGTCGCTTTTAATCTTCAATGCAAAATCTGTACTGTTCTGTCCTTTCTTTGAAAAGGTTGATTTCTTACAATCAGGTTTGCTGTACGTGTGTCGTCTGGGTATTTACGATCCCACTGCCTTCCCGGTCGAGATACAGGGTTAACATTTTATAGCCTTCGTCCGAAGAACAGGCCGAGATTATATCCATTACTAGATTGTGAATTTTATGTAAGAAAAAGTAGCTGGGAACAATTTTCAACGGAAGAAGAACGTTGTTATTATGAACTCACGAAAATTATTAAAGGAAAAGGGAAATTCCTATGTGGTTCCTCTCACTTGAAATCGATGAAGGAAATGTTTAGCTTGTATAAAGATTCACAGTCTAGTAATAATGAGGTAAGCCATTACGTATAGGTTGAACCAACGTATATAATTACAGAATGATCTCATCGACATACCCCCGGAGTCTCTCGCGGTATCGATGCACGCGCGAACGTTGGCCATTGTTAATAAATCATGGTACACGCTACGGCGATTTTCTGTTAGGATTGTTACTGTTAAGGTACAGTAAGCGAGGGAAGGCTCGGCCTTCTCGGCGCACAGCGGAACGAAACGATTTGACGTTAATCAAATATCGACGTTCACAATAACAACAAATATGAAGAAAGTTTATTCTTTGTTAACTTTGTTAACGTAACTTTCGTGTACTCTAACTTAACTTGCGTACACTCCATTTTCTCAGATTTACTATCGCATTCTTGCGACCGATGCTTCAAGTCAGCAGAAAATCGCAACTGTCATCAAGAAGTCTTCTATAATATACAGGGTGTCCCACGCAACTGGAACAGGCTGTACCTCCTAAATGGTTGAGAATAGAAGAAAATGTTATAAGTAGAAGTTAAATGGTATCAGGCGGTGCATAATATGCAACTAATTTTATGCACTTTTGTGCATCGGTGCATCAGAAAAATGCAACTGCATATTTTTTTAAAATAGAAACCTATATTTTTGACTGCACCAATCGATGCAGTTTCTTGTGCTCTACATAAAAGTACTAACATACTTATGGATGGAAAAATGTTTGGACTTCAATGGAGGACCGTTTGAACACTTACTCCGGAACACTTGCCGAGAAACCGAAATAATTCAGAGAAATTTTAGCTTCGATAACTTCTTAACGAATAAGTTTAGGGCATACGTATGTTAGTACTTTTATGTAGAGCACAAGAAACTGCATCGATTGGTGCAGTAAAAAATATAGGTTTCTATTTAAAAAAAATATGCAGTTGCATTTTTCTGATGCACCGATGCACAAAAGTGCATAAAATTAGTTGCATATTATGCACCGTCTGATACCATTTAACTTCTACTTATAACATTTTCTTCTATTCTCAACCATTTAGGAGGTACAGCCTGTTCCAGTTGCGTGGGACACCCTGTATATAATGCATTTACGCATTTCGTCCTCATTTGGTTGAGGAAGACTTTTGATTTTTTTATTATCGAAGACTATTACCGAAGTACTATTATTTTTATTATTGATCGCAGTGAAGTCGTTTCGTCCCACTGAGCGGAGCTTCACTGATTTTCAAGCTTTACTTAATAGCAGCGGATTCGATTCGCACGGTTCGAGCTGTGTCTTGTTGTCCTTTGTAGAGAAATTAGACCCGTTTGAACAAGAGGAATCCCTGTGAAATTTTGATAACATTTACAAGATGTATATCGAGACTCGCAATATTTTATAGATCTCGTAGGTTCTACCTTCTTGTAATCTCTCTGCCTTTTATCTCAGGATCAAACTGTGTCGCTGGTTTTCTCAGCGATGCACAAAGCACATCAGCTTTACGGTTGTTAACGGATTTCACGATTTTCGGTCGAGCCGACCGAGCACTTTGCACATTTCTCACGATCGCATATTCATACCCGCCGTTCAAACTGTGTTCATTCGAAGAATCATCTGTAAATAATCGAATTACTGTCATGACAATCATCTTTATTTATACAGTTCGAGCCTTAAACACGACTTAAGCACTTGCGAGACACGTAAACGTTTAGAAAGAACACTACTTTTTTATAAACTATTTTCTAAAGGAATATTTAAGATTCACACTAAACTCGCCATTGTATCGTTACGATAGTATCATAGTCTTCCAGATCGCGGGAGGGACAAGTTCTGTAGATGTAAAACTGCACGGACGTCGAAATAGATGATAGCGTTCTTTCCGTAGCTGTCGAAAACATCCCTACCGTAACTGTCAAATCGTTGGGGTTCCTCTTTGGAACCAGTCAAGCAGTAAATATGTTGCAAATGTTACAAACAAAGCAAAAGGTTGCGACTTTTCTCTTCACGAAATTTTTATCACCGTATACGTTGCATTTTTCTAATTAAAATAACACAATCGTGTAATTATATCAATCACGATTACGATTAATCGTGTAACAAGCAATCAATCAAACTTTCGGGCATGAAAGCGGACGATGAATTTGAAAAGAAACAGATGCAGAGAGTCGAAGTATTCGAAAAAGACTGACCTTAAAATAAAAGTTAAATTCTCTTATTTATAATTTTTCATAAATGAAAGAAACGTTTACAATTGCACTCGTCGCGTTTGCCCGATTAAAACGACACCGAGCACGATAGGAGTCCGATTATATTCGCTTGTGTAATAAGAGATTACAGTTACGGAAGAGGACGCTGAACGGAACAGAAAGAGAACCAGACGGGCAGAGAATCGAAGCGTCGAACCTCAGTCCCTGTTTCTTTTTCGATCGTTTTCCTTTTTGGCAAGCGGCAAAAAGAATATGGCACATCTTCTACAATTGTCGCTTGGCAGGAAGATACAACAATTACGGAGAGAACATTGTAGATCCTTGTCTTTATCGACGACGACGATGCACGGAGATGGGACGATAGCGTTTTGAAATGTTTACAAATGAGTTGTGCTAGCCTTGTGCAGTTTCTATACTGTTTTCGATGCACTGCGTGCGAAGAGTGCAATAAATGTTTTCATCGGAACTGCAAGCTATTTTTTCATACGGAAAATCAAAATAGATTACGTCGATGATGTCGAGCTCCACGTACTTAAGTGCATTCGTAGAATTACCTGGTAGAATGTGAAATGGAAACCAAAGTATTAAACATCGATGTAAGTTATATTAACTATACCTACTCGTAACTATTCTTTGTAATTGTTAAAACTGCCTCGGATCTTTCGCCGACCATCGTACAACGTTAGGATTTAATTCGCGTATCGCGCACAATCGATTTTAAGGTACTTAAACGATTTGCCTGCCGGAAGTAAAACAGTAGCAGGATAATTATAATGTCTAGTAAAGCTCCCAAAAGATGTTATTACGATCGTACACCCCGTGGCAGAATGTTTCCGATCGGAGGCATTCAAACGGATTTTAGAAAAAACATTCACAATTTAGAAATATAAAATAATACTTTACGGGGTTAAAACT
>CM052092.1:18606491-18619338 GCA_028453745.1 Agapostemon virescens
GGTTACAACAGTGGTCTCGCAGGAGGAGTCGGCGGTGCTAATACCGGAAACACTGGGTTCGGTTATCTTGGAGGATCGGGCACTGCGAATGCGAAAGCCGACGCAGTAGCCAATGCCGGAAGCAGCGGATTAGGTGGTGCAAGCTCGAAGGCCGATGCCAGCGCTGTGGCTGGAAGCTCCAGTGGCAACGCCAATGGAGGCGGCAGACCCGGAGTCTACGGACAAGGTAGGTCAACCCGTTAACTTTGTAAGGATTTCTACATCTGAGAAGTTGACGCATCTCGCTGTATTCCTTCCGCAGACTTATCCGCATCGACTTCGGCTTTTCTCGATGCCGTCGAGTCTGGCTTGATCACGATTAAATAATTGCTCTCCCTCCTTCAGGACCATTCGGCGACTCGTTTAACGCGATTTCCAATGCCAACTCGAATAGCTACGCGAACGGCGGCTCGGCCATCAGCTCCAGCAAGTCTTCGGCTTTCACTTCCGGAAGTGGATCATCGAACGCGAACGCACACGCGTCGAGCAGCTCCGTCTCATCGGGCGGCAACAGCAAGAGTTCCGCGTCTAGCTATGCATCCGCTGGCGTGAATACTCAAGACATGCTGGTCTTCAGCAAGTAACTCGCGACCATCGACTCCATAAAGGTTCATCCGTAAGGCAACCTAATGCCATAGACGTGCCATCGCTCTCCAGAGGTCTTAGACGCGTAGCTTATTCGACTTACGGGAATGTGATGTTTACAATGTTCTTTTGCAACTTGTGTCTCGAACTTTAAATGCATCTTCCAACGGGACGCGTCGAGTGTCGTAGAAATCGAGGAAATGCCGAGTTGCTGTTAATGGTCGGATAATAGTTGACGCTTCAACGCGTAATCAATATTTTGCCGTCTTTGTACGTCTTACGTAACATTTTTATTGCGCTTCATCGTTCGGATGATGATTTTATTCTTCAACGAAGATTTCATCGACACTCGATTTGTAAATACGTGCCACCAACGTTTCGATTATTCTTCCGGATGATCAGACGAATTCGTTCCCTTGGATCGATCGAAAACTGGAATGTTTGAATCTCGTTTTAATTTAACATATCTTTGCTTTGAACACTCTTGACATGATCTAAACAGATCGAACACGTGGGTAATACCCTGATGTTAATATATATAGGAACGTTGTTATTACAAATGACATACGATTAGATTGTAAAACTAGGTAAAGTTATTCGACGAAAAACAAATTTTGATTTGACAATCGACCAAGATCGCTTATCGTGGAGCTTGCGACATCCGATGTTGCAGCTAGACGAGAGGACATCTAGGTCATACTGCTCCGCAATCAACGAAATCACGAGTTTTCGTCATCTCATTTTTTTCGAGATTTTTATGGATTTGTAAATGAAGCTGAAATAAAAGAATACGAGAACGCGCAGAACATGAAAGAGATATAGAATCTTTGAATGGAATTAAAAAAGATATTAGAATTCGATGAAATCCTTGATAAAGACGCTCGTTTCGTTCCGTCGATTTCCATTGAAGCGACACTTGGTAATTTTCGCGCAATTACCAGCAATCAGTTTTGCATCGATGAACATTTATTTCGCATCTTCGCGAAATGTCAGTCTATTATCATGTCTTATCACACCGTTGAGGACATCGGTTCCCCACTTCTGCATTTGACTCTCTAGCTCTCTTATGTAATAAGCGTATTACTGCGTTCTCTGTAAATCGTAAGAACTTAATAAACTATGATTTTTTATCAAATTGCTCGAATCTTTCATTAATAACAGTCAGAGATCATCCTTTCTGTGCCGGTACAACCGAATAATAGCGAAAAGAAGACATTGTAACGTGGATACGAATACACGTGAACAATTCTGAAGATAAATCGTTCGTTAATTGTTACATATTTGTTATTATGACGTAATTGTTGCAGATGCACTCTCAGAAAAATATAATCCTAAAAGTATTGGGTTGTTTATTTTTTACAAGAATGACAGACGATTTTCTTATAGTGAATAAATATTTTATTGAAAATTAAAACGAAATTACTTTCCGAACAACCTAATACATTAGTTTTTGACATTAATTATATATAGATTATCAAGTAGACTTTCGTGTGCAAATATGCAGATTTATAAACACAAAGTATTTACAAGAATTGTAGAATCGTAAATTCTATTGTTGGAGAATCTGATATTTTTTTTTATTCTTGACTAGATACCGTGTAAATATGCAAACTATTGCATAATCTATACGCAGAAACCTGTCTTTTGCAATCAAGTCCCGTTTTTAATAACAACTTACTATATTTACTACTGTATTTATGCTTATACTTATTACCATAGTTTTTAGTTATTAATTCCACAATCACACTATCTGATTTTCAACTCGTTCATTAGAATTCCAACTTCCAATATCGGTGTGTTCTATTAATTTCTTTGTATACTGAGTACTTCTTTCTAAAATGGAAATTATTACAGAGGCGTTTCATACTTCAAAGGTTTTAAAAATATAGTCATATTTTCCAAAGTTTGCAAATCTTTTTGAGCCATAAGTAAAGATTTATTTGTATCTTTTATTAATAAAAATTATTAAAAATTATTACATACATTATAATTAGATGCCATACATTACAATCATAATTAGATGCCATACATTTGAAACTTCAATTATGTGTGACTAATAGTATTTAAAATGAAAATTCGTATATGTAACCTATTCACATAAAAATATTTTCAAATTGCAAAATTAAAAGATCTATATTTTATAAATAATACCGTATCCATACGTGCATTCTATACCCACCCGTATAAATCTCTTGCTCTCATTTTGCTGGCATCTTCATAAATTAGAAGCATATCGGTTTGTTGGATTCGTCTCAATAAAACACGTACCAAAATGTGGCATTCTATTTAAAAAGGCAAAAGTGACCTTCACATCTCTATAGCGACTCGACCTAGGAAAACAAGATTAACGCCATATTACAGCCCTCGTGGTCCCATGTACCTTTTGTTTCGAAAACTTTTCTACTATATCATTCTCTTTCTTCGTTAGACGTTATCAGATTATCAGATGCTTGACCACTTATGCCAATATAACGTCCTAGTCGAAAATGCTTGTGAGACCTGGCCTGCTGCACCCGAACTAACCAATCGGCTGTACATTCTTGTCCTACGTCACCGCATTCCTGTCAAGGACCTTCTTGTCATCTCACCAGCTGTGCTCGCAACACGTACACTGCCGCTCAAAAGTATCCGAACACTTGCGAAATATGTATTAACGTCGCATAAATTTTATGTAAGTGCCTAAAATAGTGACTAAAACCGATTTTTTATAAAATTTCTAATTTCTTATTAAATATCTAACGTTTTAAATTAAAAATTACGTCTGTGGAACTTACCATTACTACACTAAAATTAAATACGAGATTCATCGACGTATCCACCGCGGTTAGATATTACCGCTTGCACTAATCTTGGCAATCTTTCTACCAGTTTCTTCATTGTTTCTGTGGAAATCTCTTTCCACGTTTCTTGCAAACACTTCCATAAGTCCTTTTGCGATGTTGGGCACTTTTCACGCACTTGTCTGTCCAATTCATCCCATAATTTTTCAATGGGGTTGAGGTCCGAGGATTGTGGTGGCCATTGCATAATTTTTAGTAGTTTTTCTTTCTCTAATGTCTCTAAATAGTTTTTACACAATTTAGCTGTGTGTTTAGGATCATTGTTCTGCATAAATATAAAATTTGATCCTATTAACCTACTACCGGAGGGCACAGCGTGTTCAATTAAAATGTTTAAATACTGTTCCTTGCGTAATATGCCGTCTATTTTGACTATATCACCCGCCATATTTTTGCCAAAACAACCCCACACAATAACCGAACTACCCCCATGCTTCACCGTTGGCACTACACAATCGTCTAAGAGTTTTTCGTTGGGTTTTCTGCGAACGAACTGACGTCTTTTGCTGCCAAAAACTTCGAACTTGGACTCATCCGTCCATAACATGTTTTCCCAATTTGAGATTGTCCAATCTTTGTGTTCTTTTGCCCAATTGTATCGTTTTCTCTTATTTATTGGTCTTAAAAGTGGTTTTTTAACAGCCACACATCCACGGAGGCCAACATTCACTAACCGCCGTTTGACCGTCGCCACGCTGATGGGATCTTGCCTTGTCCTATTAACTTCCGCAGTGATTTCTGATGCAGTAAGACGTCTGTTACGTTTACTTATGGTTTCGATAAATCGGTCTTCGGATTTTGTAGTTTTTGCTGGTCGTCCTGTTCTTTTTTTTGATGAGCAATCTTTACTTGTTGCATACTTTTTAATAGTGTCATGTACTGTTGACTTCGCAATTTTCTGACGCAGTGCAATTTCTCTAACTGTATATCCTTCTTCTGCAAGTGTAAGGATACTGGCACGTTTCTGTATCGATAATTCTCGTTTCGAATTCATATCTTCATGGAAAAGAAGCTACAGACGAACTAAAGCGAAGCTGGTGAGTGCATAGCGTTATTATTATTATTAACAGTTTACAGACACTTAATACGTATTGAAGAACTCTATGAACTCGTTCTGCGCCATAGAGATGAAACAAAGTGGAACTTGAGATTCTTTTAAGCGTCGAGATCGTTCCATTAGATTTTGTATTTCTGTGCAGGAATTTTATTTCTGCATACTCATTATATAATTTGTACATAAAAATTAATTCTACTATGCTATGATACCTCAAAAAGGTTACAATAATAATTACAATTGATATAACCATTCTAAATACCTTTCGTACAAAGTTAAACTATGTTTTATAGAACAAAAGCAAGTGTCCGGATACTTTTGAGCGGTAGTGTACATATAGACGTTGCTATGCAACCGGATAAAACAACACTTAATTCATTACGTTGCAAATACGCGTAGCATGTACGCTGAAAATACGTTCGAATTGTAATTGACAATGGCAGACGACGTAAAGCCGGAAGTAATTAAAAAGACGCAAGATATTCTTGGAAAATATTTTAAAAAGCCACCACTTACTGAAAAACGTCTGAGAAAACCACCATTTAGGTTTCTTCATGACATTGTATCAGCGGTAAACATAATAATATATTTTATTTTACAACTAATGTTTAAACGGTTACCACTTTATTGCTGGCTTCAAATTAAATCTTAGGTGATCAAAGAGACTGGCTTTCTAGATGGCTTATTCACCGAAGCAGAACTGAACTCTGAAAATATAAACAATAAAGAAGAGAAACTTGCTTATTTAACAAAGTTAATCGATGTCGTCAGTAAGTATGATATAAGTAAGCTGATATATAGGTGAGACATACGTGACATTCATTTTCTAATTACTAAAACAAAATTCTAGAATTAGTTACCGGTATTAACTTAACTGTAAAAGCAAGAAAAATCATTTCTGGCCAGGAACCAGCCAAGACAAATGAATTACTGCAAGCAATTGGAATAGCTTTGGACAAAAAGGTAATACATATTTTCTATAGTATCCAATGGACTGTTCTAAAATTACTGGAAATCTGATAAACGCTTTGTAAATCAGATAAGTAGCGCTAAAGCTATAGAACAGTATCGAAGAAATTTAGAAAAGGGTCAATCAACTTCGAAAAGTAAATCATCCCCAAAGAAAGAAGAAAAAGTAGTATCGTCAAAAGATGTTCAACAAAAACGGGCTGCGACAAGCAGAGACAAGTCTTCTAGTCAAAGAAGAAGAATTCCCGGTGAAACTAAATCAATATCAAATAATACGGAAACATATAAACATGAAAATCGAGAATCTAAAAAAACTGCTGATGTTACACAGAATTCAGGGACTGCAGTAAGTTACTACTATTACTGGGCTGCGAATTTTATGCATTTACAATACGAAAGGGTTTGAAACATCCGCAATCTAATTGTTATATATCATTTAAAAAAGAAAAAAAATGGAAGATTGCTTAACATTGACATTTTTTAGTTGGTACAAGACAAGATTCCGTCGTCTGCACATAAAAGAAGATCTTCATCAGCTAAACCTAATGCATCCTCTGTAATTTCATCCAAAACAGTTTCCACGCAGGAAAATGTAAATACCGACAAAAAAGTTGATGAAAACAAAAAGCAGAAAGAAGTTGAAAATAAATCGAAGCAGATAACATATAGTGAAAATAATGAATCTATAAGTAACAAAGATAATGAAAATATGGAAAGCATAAAGGCAGAACATAAAGAAATTGAAGAGTCAACTAGCGAAATTCCCAATCAAAATGAGGAGAGAAGTGAGAATTTGATGTCAGAAAATCGAAAATCGCAATTGGAAAATATTAATCCAAGGTATCTTTTACAACATCCTATTGTTGTGCAGTGGTATTATTTACGTACATGTTGTTGTGCAATGATATTGCAATTATTTGGTAAAACTTGATACTTTCAGCATTCCACAATCAAATACAAGACCAAGAACTTCATTACGCCCACCTTCTGCAAGACCAATTAGTGCTAGACCTGCAGCACCCAGATTACGAGCGAAGCCAGAATTATCTCTTAACGAAGAAATATTGTATGCATCATTGTAACTGTATTCCTTTATCAAAAGGATTGTGAAAAATGCATACGATACTTCCTATTCTTCCAGAACACCTATGGGAACTATAAGTGTTATCGTTGAAAATGCTGAAACTAAAGATGATGATGACGCTGAAGATATGGTAGTAATGGAAACCAGAGGAGGCGGTGGTGATGCTCTAGAGAATACTGTAACATTCAAAGTCGATGAGCAATTAACCCAAGAACATGGACACCTCGTAGCCCAAATACTAGAAACTCAAAAAGAATTAGTTAATAATGAAAACGTAGATATAATACCTAAGAAAACAAACATTGTAAGACCATATACATTTTTTTGCAAATTTTTATACAATGATATCCCTTTATAATATGATCTTGTTATTAGTCATGGGATACAAGCTCGAAGCGCGATGTAATTGTTAAAGAAGTTGACAAACTTCGTAACACAATTCAAACCTTAACTCGGGCAACAAATCCACTTGGAAAATTATTAAATTATTTTCAGGTACGAATTTTCGCCGATATTGCTACTTTCAACGTAAGAAATATTATTACATTATTTTATAATCTTTGTAGGAGGATGTAGAAATAATGCAGAAAGAATTATTTGAATGGAGGAGCCAGTATCAACAAGTAAATGAACAGTTAAAAACAGAAAAGATGTAAGTAATGTAAAACCATGTATAATTCCATATATCGTGATCGTTTGATAAATATTCAAGTTTGAGGCTCTAGAAGTGTGGATTTCATTGGAACTGAAATTTTATCAAATATCCCTGATAAACCTTTAAGATATTTGTATACAGCAAAAATTATTTTCAGAAAAACACAAGAGCTGATAGAACCCATGAAAGAAACATTGAAAGATATCGATCAAAACATGAAAGTACAGTTAGATAAAATATTTCAAGCAAAGTCACAAATAATGAAGAATGATCAAAGGATACAAACTTTATTAAACGGTCGTGTATGAAATTCACCTTACTGTGCTTTGGATAAAAATATTATTCCTTTGTTTTTTACTTGTACAGATACTATATATATGAAAAATGGAGGACCATGTATCAGACAATGTTATATACTTTTCTAATATCAGGAATAAATATAATAACTTCGTTTATTTAACTTTACAGGAAATAGGAACATTTGTAGAAAATAAGGTTTAAAATATTTTATTATACAACTTAAAGATATTCCTTATGAAATGAATTGAAGTATGTTAATTTCTTATTAGATTTCATACTTAACTTGTAGATTTAAGACTTCTTGTGATTGTACTTTCTCTATTGTTTCACAATGCTTGAAAAGTATTTTTAAATCTGTAGATGTATTTAATGAACAATAAATCAGTAATGTCCAACAAATTTTTAACAATGTGATGTTTTACATAATAATACTTACTTTCTTTGTCTTTGTTACTCATAAACATGGCAAGAGTCCTAAACCGCTTAACTTCACTGAGATCTTCTAAGTATGAAAATATAGACTCTTTACTTTTCATAAATTCTATTCGTAAAACTTCTAATATGTCACTAAATATGTCAGATTCCATAGACTCTTGAAAAATTTTAGGCAAACTAGTCTTAGGTATTTGCTGAAATTTTAATGTTTATAATAAATGCTACACTTGTTATTCAATAGACTTCCTCTTAACCAGTCATGTCGCACTGGACCTTGGGCCCGATAAACAATTGTAAAACTGAGAAAGAGCAAATCTACTTGTACTATAATATTATAATTAGTATTGTATTATCCTTACCTTTAAATACTTATGCCTAAATTCTAATGATTTATTTGTTTTCCAATTCATTATAAATTGTACAGCTGTTTTAGGAACTGGAGGTATTTCATTATTAGATGCTGAAGAGTCGACAACCTCAATCGAATTGTTTGTCTTAAGATTATCATTTGTGTTATTCGATCCTAATTGTACAGATGTATGCTTGCTACCAGTTATTTTATCATTTTTATAACTCTCTTGAATACTATCAAATTCCACTTCAACAACTGGTACTTTTTTTAATGATTTCTAGAGATTATGAGCATATTAGTTATCCGTGTCTACTTTAGTAATATATAATTTTACCTTTGATCGTAGGTGTGGTGGCCTTATAATAGGTTCAATTATTATAACATCATTTTTTTCTGGTAACCAGTCAGGAATTCGTGTTTCCTTTTGTTTCGGTATAATAGATCTTGCTTCAGCAGGTTTACCATTGTTAACAGATTTAAGAGTTTCTTTTGGTGTATTACCTTTCTCATTCGAGATAGTCAGCTCGAGGTCTGTGTTATTTTTAATATCTTTTTTATCTTCTTTAGCATGCTTAACGTCTTTAGTTTTTGATACAGTATTAGAACAAAGTTTCTCTCCAACTTTTTTATCAATTGAATTTACAAATGATTTGTTAGTATCATCCTTTAATGTGACAGATGTCTGTATAAAGTGATATTAACTTACATTTATTTAACTTAAGTAAATATTTCATAGAAATTTCATCTGTGTAATAAGTTGATTTACTTACATCTGAAATCTTAATCTTTTTTTCAATTTGACTGAATAACGATTTTGCTTCTTTATTAGAAGGTTGCAGCTTTAAAATTTTCTCTAGATCTTGCTTTGCTTCTTTGTATTGTTTCAAGTTCATTCTAGCTGTAGCTCTTCTATGATAAGCTTTTATGTAAGTCTCATCTAATTGTATTGCTGCGCTACAGTCAGATTCTGCAGAATGAAAACTAAAAAAATACAATATTTCACATTTAAAATATAAGGATTACACGTGTTTCGTTATACGTAAAATTATTATAATTATAAATGCATATTATTATTGCGAATAAATAATATAATATGTACAGGTTGCGCTATGCAACTGAAACAGACATCCTAAACAATTGGAAATAGAAGAATCTATTATAAATTAAAGTTAAGTTAAAAAAAGGAAGTTGTTGCAATTTTCTGATGCATCAATGAAAAAAAATACATATAGTGTTTCTTTTATTTCCAACTATTTAGGAAGTACAACCTGTTCCAGTTGTATGAAATATCCTTTACTTATTCTCTTATTAAAAAAAAATATTTACTTATTTAACTTCAATTGACATAGTCCACGATTTGCAAAGAAAATAGCATCATATGGAAACATTGTTATTGCTTGATTGTAACATTGGATAGCATTAACCCATTTCTGTTGTTGTACAAAACGATTGCCCTCATCTTTGTGCTTTGTGGCTTTTTCATGTGCTTTTTCCAATTCTTTTGTAGACATAGTTTCATCTCCAGATGAATCCGATTGTTCATCTTTATCTATTTCTTTGCATGCTTCGTCCTTAGGTAGAAAATATTTAAGTAATAATTACACAGGGCCTTTGATATTTCTCTGGGCAAATGTAGTTAGTATATTTTATGTGTAAAAATAATACCAAAGTTTTAACTCTATCTGCATGTATTTCATAGTCGAAGGAGTCTTAGACCGTGCTTTCGCAGTCTCTATATGTACTCAACATCGAGATCATGCCAGCTTTTGCCCTTTTACTCTACGCGAGGTTTCTGTCCTCGCTGAGCTGGCCTTAGGACACCTGCGTTATTCTTTGACAGATGTACCGCCCCAATCAAACTCCCCACCTGACAGTGTCCTCAAATCGGATCACGCGGGAGTATTTCTAATTGATCTCAATCTACTGTCACTTCTTCTGCTAAACACTTTCATTCTTTTGCAATTTATGTTATAACTTTATAATAAAAGCTTATTGGTCAAACTTTATATAACATTTTTGTCTTATTCTTATGCATAAAATATGCTGACTACATTTATTTTTTTCCTTTCTAAAGTGAATGTTACTACGTGATATTTAATAACTTACTACATCAAATTTATCCCAAGCAGAATAATCGTGTGACTTAATTTTTTTTGATTTATTATTATTTCCATTTTCTTTAGTTGGAGCAGATTTAGTTTTATTCTTGATTCTGGTTCTAACTGGTGGTAAAATTACCTGCAACAAAAAATGTTAACAAATTGCAAATATTGTTTAATAAATAAAAATAAAATATACCTGGTCACTGGCTTCTCTCCTTAACTCTTCATCTTTACGTTTCATTTGTTCCTCCCAATTCTTCAGATCAAGAAACTCTTTCTGCATGTCTTCTGCATTATCTTTTACTTTTTTTTGCATTAATAAAGATTTATCCATTATTTGAACTTTATTTAAGTCAACCAAAGAATCGAAATGTCACTTGACAATGTAGGTTACGTAGTTATACGTTCCTTGGAAACTGTAAATAAGCACATATCCTATAATTGATATGTTATTTTAATATAATGATTAATTAGTTAAATGACTACATTTTTCATTTTTGTTGTATATACTGGATATCATATCATTCGAATAAAATAACAAATATTTAAGAAAGGATATTATTCAATAAACGTACAGGTTATTCTTCGTTTCTTATGTTAGAACAGAGGTAAAAAATTAATTACATTGCTACCGGTATACAATTGTCAGAGCAGTACGTTTATGTTATGTTATCTATCAAAATACTTCTTTCTCTTAATTAATATTGTTTCAAATATAGTTCAATCCGTCTTGATATTATGAAAAAATTTTGAAAGTATGTATTCTGTATTACAGTAGTGCTACCTAATGGAAAAAATCTGAATTGAATAAAGATCAAAATGAAATTCAAACATTTCAAAGAAAGACCAATATTTCTAAAAATGTTCAATCCAGATTTGATTTTTCAAGAGACCGATTTTTTAGGCGAAAACATCGATAAATTAAATCGATTCTTCATACCTTGATCTTTAAGCAAAATTCGATTTTTTTTCAAAAGATCGGGAATAGAATCTACTATTGCAAATATGAGTAGTTTATCAATGATAGTTGTGTAAGTTTACTCATCTCTGGTAGTAATAAGAATAGACGCCAATAAAATTTTCTCATGTACCATCGATCCGGTTATTTTAAAAAATCGATTCTTTCACAAAGATATTTCAAAAAGAATCAAATCGATGGTATGTACAACGAAGAAATCTTCTCTGTTGCTACTAAGAAGAGATCAATTCTGTTAGAATCGATTCTTGGAGAATTAGGTTTTACTGGTTTTAATCAAAGGTTCTCAACTTCCTTTTGAAACTCGACGCGCACCGTACGTTCTTTAACGAGTTTCGTTGAACCACGGCGAACCAGCAAAGTTCGAGTTTAGTAATCTCTCTACTCATCTCTGTCAGTGTCAGTAATCAGTACCAGAGATTTTCTTTCTGATCATACACATGTAACAGCTGATTCTTTCAAGTGTTTCATGGCACTGTACCTTTCAAATTTACACGGTAAATATATGATTAATACTAAATAAGTTGGTATACAGACATTTAACTGGTTTTCGTCATATTGTGTAATTCATTTTACGGTTTAAAGATTGTCGATGATTGTGGACAACGCACACAGAAAAAAACTTAAATATTAATAAATTTATCATTAAATGTCGGAATGGACGTTAAAAAAAGAAACAGTTTACGTAAAAATAAAAAACGAAAAGTTCATAAAATTAAAGAAGAATCGAAAAAAGATTGGACTTACACAGATAAGCGAACGCTGTTAGAAGCTCTTAAAAAGTATGGAGATGAAAATATCCTTGCTATAGCAGAAATGTTACCACACATATCTCCTGAAAATATTAAGGCAAAGATATCTGAATATTCAGACTTAGCAAGCGGCACACCAGAAAACGAATTAAACAAATGGTTGAATTATGGTATATATGAACCTGGAGATAGTTTAATACCAGAAGCATTATTATTTATAAGCTTGTTTGAAGATCATCCATCGCCAATGGAAGCACATGGATATGATTTCAGGTATTCATTTTGTCATATTATGCAGGGTGTCTCAGCTAAACGAGGCCATTGAAATATCTCCTTTTTATTTTGTAACATGGAAAATATTCATAGGAGAATTTAATTTGAAAATCATCTGAAGATCATGAACATAGTCGAATGACCTTTCTTGTCTACTAAAAATGTAATAGAAGAAAATATGTTTTCTTAATAAAAAAATGCTAGTGACCTTAAAAGAAAAATGAGAAAAATGAGCTGCCGAAAGTTATTTTTATCAAAATATTTCTTAATTAATACCGTTCAAATCCTATTATGAATATTTTCCATGTTACAAAAAACTAAAGAGATATTTAGGTGAACTATTGGGTTGTTCGGAAAGTTTGTATTGATTTATTATGAAAGATGGAAACGCAACGCATTTAAGTTTTGATATATATTTATTAAATTATATA
>CM052092.1:18624338-18653744 GCA_028453745.1 Agapostemon virescens
TTTCGTTGTTTACAACCAGAGTTTGCAACGGAAAAATCTGTAAATAATACCTAACATGTGGCATAGTATCCGGAATGTGTCAGAATCTTTTTAGAATTTTTAATTAATTAGTTAATTAATAAATAGGGAAAATAGGCCAAGAAAGCGTTTTTTTTATTTTTCTCAATAACTACCCTTACAGATGAGATATGGGGCTGAAACTTAGCATACGGGTGTCTTTTTGGGTAGGCTATGACATATTCCAAGCTCGATCAAAATACCGTCGGGGGCGAAAATCACCTACAAACCCGGCCATAATAGCCTTTGGACCAGTAATGATTTTTAAATATCTTAAATATCTTATTTAACATCTTTATCTTTTTTCTAATATCTTAAGAAAAAATCAAATTGTTGGGTGTAATTCTGAAAAAGTTAGTTGTTTTTTAAAAGATGTCAATGTGATTTTGTCTTTGACTGTGTACTACTAACCTACAGTATGTGTATGTCTCTAAAATTAAAAGTATCATTATGAAAATGTAGACTAGCAAAGAATATGACAAAGAAGCATACTAAATCAACAACTATTGTTGTAACATATATAAAATGATCAGACATTACTCATTACATGCAAACATTGGTAATCCAAAGTACTTGGTAGTTAAAATCAGATACAGTCTGTATCTGGACTTATTATCTGGAATGCAATTGTTGTTGATTATCAATTTTTTGCAGCAACAATAAATTTCATAAGGCAATACATTTACATATTATTATACGATATCTTACTATATTATATCTAAATTTTATGTATATCTATATACATAAACACGTAAAAAAGTACATTTAAAAAAATAAAAAAGATTTTTCCACGACTTGCAAACACCACAAATTCAAAGAATGAAGCTTGTCTTTGATCTTCTGTTTTTCATCAGCTACATCATATAAAAACATTATAAAGGAAAATGAACACTGCTTTGCAAACATAGAAGCTTCATATTTTTATGATCCCAAAATGAATCCTGGCTCATGGTTATACTATTTGCTTCTATGAAATGATTACAATTTAAATTTCGACAATTTTACAATTTAAAACAGGCCACACGAATAACAAACTTGCTTTTAAATATAGAAGAAAATACATGAAACTTACTTGGTATAGAGGGACTCCCAATCTAATTTAATTATTTCTTTAAGTGGAAGCATCAAGGTGATGCAAAGGTCAACTCTGTTTTTTCAAGTGTAACAGTATGATTTTTTATACATATTCTCACAGAGTGTTTCAAGACAAGTACAATGACCTATTAAGAAAGTCTTTCAAAGTCACTCAAGATTAACTGCAATAGAAAATAAATTGTCTCAAAGTACTCTTTGAATACATCGACGATTTATATATATTATGCTATTTACATACTTACTACTAATATAAGTATTCAAAATGACGGTTTTGAACATGGATACGTGGTCTAATACGTTAGTCCTTCAATTTTCTTCACAAATGGAAATCGAGAGATCTCAGATCTGGGAAACATGCTAGTCATTTGTTATTTTCTGATCGACCAATTCAATGATTTCCAAATTTTCTATTCAGAAATTCTGTTACGTTTCGTACTGAATGAACAAGACAACCGTCTTGTTGGAACCACATGGATTGTCGTATATTCAGTGACATTTCTAACATTCTAACATTCTAATATTTCTGGGAAAACATCTTTTAAGATTTTCTTGTATCTGCGACTGTTTAACATGTCATTAATAAAATAAAGACCAATTATTTTGTTATAAAGACGGCTGTATCAAATATTTGTAAAATAAAGTCTCAATTTATTTTCTATTGCAATTGATTTTTAATGACCTTTAAAATAGGTCATTGTATTTATTTTGAAACAATCTATTAGAGTGTAAATAAAAAACTATACCGTCCTATTAAAAAAACAGAGTTGACCTTCATACCTCCTTGATACCTTCACCTATAAAAAAATTAATAACATCAGATTAAAAGCCCCTCGATACCAAATAAGAGTGATGCATTATCTTCTATCTTGATAAGCAAGCAAGTTATTTAGATGGCTTGTATTAATGTCCTATGCTGTATATGATTCAGGTTAACCGGTCAATTGCTTATCCACCCAAAGGTTCAGACCTACTTGGGCTGCTTAAGAGTGATATTAGAAATTTATCTCAGATATATCATAGAGGAAGAATGAATTATTTTACAATGCAAAATAATATTCTAACTAAACATATAGGAATGATAAATGCATTTTATTACTTTTATTATTAATATGTAGTTTGTTTGTACCTTCTGTGTTGCCAGTTCTCCGATTCTAATAGCATTTTCTGTAGCTTTGCTTGCTATTTTTGTTGCAGATGAAGAAAATATTGACCATCCCTACAATTTTTACGTATTAATAATAGGTAATTGGTAAAAATCTAGTATTTGTACACAAATAAAATAAAATATTTATGTTTTAGTACTTACACTTGCTAAAGAAGATACTGCAGTGTCAAAAAATTCTTGTGACGTACTTCTAGGTGGTGGATCCATTTGATAACCAAATCCTCCATACTTACCACCTTGATTGGGTGGAACATTACTGCAGAAATAGTGATAAATAAATTATTTAGTGATTATTAATATTTTGATAACAGATATGAATGCAGATGTAATAAATGAAATATAATTTAGACTGTATATTTATGTAATTGTTAATGCTTACTCAGGGCGATTAGCATTTTCATTCTGTTTCTTTGCAAAGAAAGCTTCAGTTTGAGCTTTGTAACTGTTTGAATTGGAATTTTGATAAGAACCAGGCGTATCGCTCTGATAGGATGAATAATCTTGTTGATTAAAATGGTATGATGAAGGTTCAAAACTTTTGGCAACAGAAGTACCTGGATTCCATTTCTCTCCTTGAGCTAATGTTATAATCTGTTGATTGTATTTAAAAATTTTCAATAGCGTTCACTTTAATTGTGTTTAATATAAGTATATTTACCTTATCTTTATATAATGCTGCTGCTTTTGTATTATATTTTTGTGCTATAGACATGTTATCATCCCAATCTTCTTGCGATTCAAAGAACTCTCGAGCATTTTTATTTCCACCAACTTTCATCTTTTCTAATTCTAAATCTTTCCATTTATCCATGGAAATGGAACGAACGAATGATAAATGGACACCAAGGCCCCTGTGTTTACCTGAACATTCTAAGCAAATCCATATACCATATGTAACAGATACCCATTGAGGATTATGTATACCACATTCAAAACATCTCTATAAAAAGACAAGATGCAATCAAATGAGCATATGGTAAAATGTTAAATGAATTAAATTAATGGTTTACATTATTTTCATCTTTAGGCTTCAATTCACTCAAAACTCTTCGAGTCCGCGGACTAGCCATAATTTTTGTCACCAAGAATTAACACAAATCGAGTTTAATATTAGAATTAATGGTCCACTCTGCTACACTTGCTGTCTTCAATTTCTTAACGAATCCTTCATTGCTTCCAATTTTTCTTTCTCTTTCTCTCTCTCTATATATATGTATATATAACAACGAATAATAGAAGTAGTTAACCACTAGTATTAATCACCAATTAGTTGATTTTTGTTTCAAGTTCTACTTCATGTAAAATAATAAATACTGTTCATGTGTAATAAAATTAAATATCGTGTCACCAAAACTGGTGAGACGATCATTTCATGAGATAATTCATAGATGTAGAAAGACCGTCAATGGACGACCACGGTCGACTAAAAAATCATGTGTGTATGCTTCCAAAATCTACCATTGTTGAGCGCTGCATGCACCTAATTGAAAATTTGCTCGTGTCTAGAACAGTTTACAATACATATATATATATATATACTTATAAAGTTGCTTTATTAATATTGCATATTTATTGCCTTGTTAACATTACATTTTAGACCTTGCAATGGAAAGATACATCCAATGATTTCTCTTCGTTGCGGTTATAAAATGTTACGAAGGAACAGTAACCTGTAATGTTACCGAGTCGACAGCCAATAGAAAATAGTGTCTTGCTTCCATATTGTTGCATCGAGTTTTCTGAATTTGCAATTATCCATTTCGTGTCGTGTTCTAGTTTACCGATTACTCGTAACTCTGATAACTAGTCGATTTAATAGATTTTTAGATCTTATGCCGGGGATACTATAAATCTTAGATCACATATGATTATAGACTTGGCATAAGCATCGAAGATAACAGAGAAAAGTGTACACAACTGATAACACGAGATAATTCAAAATGATGTTCAAATTGAAATATTTTGAAATAGTTCAAAAGTAAACAAGCAATAAAATAAAATATATATTATAGTTGCAATTTTCCTTTATTCGGAATAAGATAGAATGGCGATTCCTCTGTCTCCTCTAACACTTTAGCTTCATATTACTGTGACTTCTCAATAAACTATATCTCTAATCTCTAATCTAACTATAAAATCGAATGATTTTTAACAATATCGGTATTTCTGACCGTGAGACACGAAGCCTTGTACGATGATTGATCTATTTCTATATCTCGTTTGCGTTAATATATCTAAATTCGTGAACTATCGGTAATATTAGGATGCAACATCGAAATGGTACAGATCTTATTAGGTCTGTTATAAAAATGAAGCGGGTTCTACTTTATGCTAAAAACTAACACATATTCTATTCTGCATTAACAAATGATGCAGGTACTAAAACTCCAAACTGAGCACTCTCTACTTTTAGAAAAATTGACGTTCCTCATAATTAATTCATCACAATTTTATTGTGCAATAAAATGTACATTCCATCGAAGAAATGTGTACAATTAATACAATGTCAGAGAAATCTTTGGGCAACGAATTCCAGTTCTAGAAGAGCAATGTATCTTTTGAATCAATTCCAAACATCACTCTCTACAGAGGACTAACTAACGCGTCCAATAAGATTTTCTAGCCGATTTCTACTCTGCCCTATGATGCTGTAAGCTCTGTAAATATTTCTTTACAGACTCTGGATTCAATGGTACAGACTTCACAGCAAAAATTTTTTGTTAAAGATATCAGAAAGTCTATTAATTAGTTTCAAGAGCCGCCTGTCATACTTCAAAACTCTCAATTCCACTGTTCTCATTTGGGCTAAATAATTCAAACAACTGAAACGCATTAAGTATTTACGAACAGAAAATTATATATAATCAGACACGACTGATTAATACAATGAGACCAGCATGATCTGATATGATCAATGTGTACAGATTTTTTCATATTATGTATAAGACAATTGCTGTACATACATGCACGGTACAAAATTAAATATGTTACAATTACAAATCTCTGTGATTAAATGCTACTGAACAGTTCTACTTTTCAAAGTTACCTTAAAAGAGACTCGGTTGTTTACCAACAAAATTTGGTATTACACTTAATTACAGAGATATACGATAGTAACATCATTAACTTTTACACTTCATACATTAACACTCAGTTATACAGAAGAAGAATTATAAAATTATGTCGTTTGTACATTTCTCTACTTCGAGTCGTTGAAAATAAAGAACCACCGCCATTATTTATTATCTCAAATTGTTAATATTTATAAATATGAAAAAATGAAAACAAAATTGATAATGCAATTTTATGCGGCATTATTGACTGTGGATTCATCAAGTTCACACAATTTCCATTCTGAGTAATTACAAGCACAACGTCCAGTAAGAAAAATAGTTGAAAGCTATACTAATAATGTTAACAGCAATTTGAATATTTATAACATAAATAATAGCAAGTAGTTATTCTAATGGTACTAATGAAGATAGTTAATTAAGTACACTGTTTAGATACGATTCATAGAAGCATCCTTATGTAAGACTGTAATAAGTTCTTTTTCTCTTCGTTTATGTGTATATATTGAATATACGTTGTATATAGACCAATATATTTTCTTTTTATCTTGTTTCAGTTAATGTAGTGATATAATATCGCAGAGAATAATTTTTTCGTTCGCTGACCTTAAGGTCATTTGCGAGCGTAACAATTTATGTACAATACATATACACGGCTCTTCTTGATTACTACTTCGTTATAAATTAGTGAAAAAATAATGCTGCTTTGGCCATGGTCTGCGCATCGGTAATTATTCACCTATATCTTCGTTGCTAACACCTATATTTTTTTAATGCGGTCTCCTGATAATCCTCAAAATGGTAAAAAAACTCGAATCTTGTGATCTTTCTCTTTTTATGTTATCTATTACAATCTCAATTGGAATACCAATATATATATATATTCACCACATATTCACCACAATATATGTATATCATTTTCCCTAACACTCTGTTCATATCGACAGCGACGAATAATATATTTAATACTTTGATTATTATCACTGTGTGTATTAAGACAAATCTTTTTCTAAAGCAAATATTTTTACGCTCACGTAACTTTATTATTTTATTCTAGCTTTTGAAACTTCTCTCGGTTTCATTATTCTTTTCTCTTTAAATTTACTGTTCCTCAGAAATAACACATTTTGACAGATTATTTAAATTACTTATATATCTCGAGTATTATAAAGCACCAAGTACCTGTAACTTCGGTATGACAACAGAACTGTTCGCTAATTTGATCTCTTTCACTATACAATGTACACGTAACTAAGACACTGTCTGTCCCGGTAACACGTAGACTCTAACAAGATTTCTTTCCAATCGTCGAAATCAAATAGAAAACGTACAATGGAATGCTTCGACTTCCCTGAAAGGTGTTAAAAAAATTTATTCGCAACGATTAAAGAATGAAAGAAGTGTAGAAAATATAGTCGGACGTGGAATGTAGTTGTTTGAAAACGATTTAAAGAAATTCGGTCAACGCGATACGCAACGTTCAACTTATTACAGTATTAAGAAACATGTGATACGTTGACATGTAAAACATGTTTACGTTAAAAAATAATATTTGATTCTTATCAACACTCTTAGATGCATTCTGTGATTATTATAATAATTATGTTCTCTTATCATCCATTATAATTACAGGAAATTAAAAAGTTATTCCTTATGAAGGCATGTGTGTAACATCGAGGAGCCTCGTAATATAAATTAAGATATAGAAGCTTCTTTTTAATTGATAGCATTATTTAAGCTTACCTAGTTTCAAGTACGAGGCTAAACTGATCTTAAGAATGTACTGTACAATGAAAAGTAGCTGTCACGACGACACTAATAAATGTATATATATAACAAATATAGTTCCGCTATTGCATTACCTATGTCCGTTAAAACTTCTCATATATGTTTATGCTCCAATAAATTAATTATTCACGTTGCAACAAATAAACAACGATCTGTACATTTAATATAAAAATTAAACCTAAGGACGGAAAACAGAAAACGCTAAGACTAATCAGATATATTCGATGACCCCTTATAAAGATAACATTCAAAATGACTGGCAACATTTAACCAGTCATATTCTATTCTCATGAAGTTTACCATCATCAATGCAGAGAACAGCGGGTCACCTTCTTGTGTAATGTACTATCGTAACGCATTGTGTTAATTAGCATTTTAAAGAATTCTCTTAAATTACAATTTTAGGGATACTCTTTCGAAACAGCCCCATGTGCAAAAGTGTTTTTTTTTTCGTTTATGGTATTGATATAAAATTCCTTATTTATATCTTGGACTATCGGGAGGTGTGGGTTGAGTGCTTGCCCTTTGTTTCTGCCCAGTTTTGAACGACATTTTTTTTACAGGTCTAGGTGAAATTCCATGAAGTGCAGTACTATCTGGAGTGTCATTGCTGAACCATACTCTGCTTCCATCAGACACTAAAACAAATCAAGGAAAACTTACTTTCGTTGGTGTGGTATTTGCCAATTAAAAACAAGCTAAACGATTACACATTAAGCTAAAATTGCAATTCAATTAACATATGGAGGTAGATACATGGTACTAAAAGAGAACATGCAATTTGTTAAAAAAAAATCTAATTACAATAAAGTACTCTATACTCTATGTACAGTAATGTCCCCATAACTATTGAAAAGATCTCTAACATAACTGACAAAATTTTATCCCCATCACTAGGAGATCTCCTTTGGAACCAATCAAACAATAAGTAAATACATTCAACGACTAGAGAACTGCCACTGGGCAGACCTGAAGATATGGTAATTATGGAGAGAATACTGTATATGTATAATACTAAAATAATCGTTAAAACAATGTATTATATAAAATTATTTTTAAATAATAATAACAATTATTTGATATTTTCTTAAAACTAAAACAAGCACTTTAGACATCAAACATTGTGATAGTGAACAGAGATTTTGTGATAAAATTTAGGGTAAAATATTTACATATTTGATGTTCCAAGCTGTGAAGGGTATAAGTAAGGTGAATTTTTAAATAAAAACATTCACACACTTTGTAAGTAGCTAGTCGCAATGTATAATACTGAGTAAAGTCTCAAAGATTCATTGATTCGTAAAAGTGTAATACTTTTACTGTCAACTACCAACACATTTTTAAAATACTATACAGATAGTGCAAAACATATTTGTATACCTTTTAAGAACAAATTACTTTGTTAAATGTAGCCTGAACTGTTTAATTTTTTTTGTTTTGAGATGTTAAAGGAATTAATTAATTAACTAATGAATAATAACTATAATCAAAATTTAAAATGTGCTGTTTCTAAATCTAAGTTATATACATATACAAAGTTTTATCGAAATCAGTTGTTGCAACAGAAAAAGAACTGTTTATACATGTTAATGTTTAGTAAAATAATTCTTTTAACATCTGAAAAAAATTCAAGCCGTTTTGTTCAATTTTTAAAAAGTTATCTGTTTTTAAAAGATATACAAATATATTTTACATTACCTATATTGTATAAACGCAGCACTGTATTCTCTATCTATAAAGCAATATGAACAAACGTGGCATATGTAATGAGATATGAATAGAAGGAAACTGTATCAGTCTATGCCTAATGTGCACATAGAAAGGGAATTTTACCTCTGAATAGATTGTGTAAGACTGTTAACAAAAATATAATTAAGAAACATGTGGTTATTAAATAAAAAGCGTTTGTACTGTATTTTTCTCGAATCTTGTCTTTGAAGGGATATACTTCTGACTATACTCTAAGTTTATTGTAGTTATTATAGTGTTCAGTGAAGTCTGAATAAATTGTGTAATGTTCGAAAGATAGATATACAGTCACTTATAATGAAAATTACGATAATATTATAACGATAACGATTAACGATTTTTACAACAGTTGAACCACCAACTTCTAATTCTCAATATGTTTTCATAAATTGTGCAGAAATGAAAGAAATAGAAATTATTTTTTATTACAAAAATATGACCAAAATTGACTTCATATTTAAAATCATACAAAATATAAAATAATGTATAATTACGCAATAACACTGTAAACAAAACAATTTTAATATTTGAAAGGATATTCTTTGTTATTTGTAACTCGTAGTCGTTGTGGCATTGACTTTACCTTTCATTGACTTTTATTCGATATTTTAAATTCAATTATACAACAGTTATTCTTGTGCCACTCTAGTCTTAATCTTAGGATCGTTATCTCAAAAAAAAAAAAAAAAAATTGTTCTGTAGTATCTTTCAAATCTTTTAATACTTTTATCCATAGTTTTATCTAAGAACTCTAAATTTCACTTTTATCGCCATGCTACATGGTTGAGTTAAAGGTTTTTATTTGCCACTTTCATTGCCACACAATAAAAAATAATTTACATTTGTTTACTTTTTGTACGAATTATAAAAATATGTTAAACTAAAAGTTTGATAGTTAATTTTTTGTCAAAATTCTAATTCTGCTACTAAACTTGACTAAAATATTCGTCAATGTACGACTTTTACTGCGAGTAACTCTATGTTCATGGAATTAAATAGCTTAGAATTTCTTTTAAATTAAACTCAAGGATAGTGTAGACGTTTGTAGTTAGTACTAACAGATTATAACATATAGAACCACTACCAGGTAGTCTATAGGAGAAAGAGTATACAAAAAGTAAACAAAGGATACACTTCGTATAGATATAACGTAAACAGCAAAGAAAAAAAAATAAATTATAATACTACCTTGTCGGATGGTGTTACAAGGTGGGTGGGGGTTAGTGGACTGAATTAGTCACCTCTATTCGCGCGGTTATCACTGCTTGCCGCCGATGAACTTCGTAGTCCGGATCGACCTTGATGCGAATCTATAAGCGCTGCTGCGAGGTTTGACGATGCTGTGGATTGCACGCTTGTTGTAGATCCTGACAGTGTGATATTGATAATAATAATAAACAATCGGTGTATCATGCAGAGACTATTGAAAAGGGAATTCGATGTTCAGCTGTAAGCTGTTGAGCATTTATTATACATTCTAGAGATAAGTCTATGTCTCAGGGCTGCTATGAACAATAAGAATTTTGTGCATTGAATTAAACTGCAAATAAACACGATCTGCACGTGGTTACACCGCTAGTTTCAACTAGAATGTTTCTATAAAATGTGTATATAAAGATTTCTACGGTTTTGTCTTCGTACTAACATATAGATAAACTAACCAGATACTGAGGAGGCTCCACTAAACGGACTTGGTGGTTGTACCGGAGAGTACACGTTGGCTGTGAACTCCTCGAACGTGGTAGCTTCTTTATGATTTCTCATGACAGTGTCGATGGACCTCGCTCTCTCCTCGTAACTGTAATTTTTTCATGTTATCGACCAGACACACTGCTGTATAAATTGATTAGGAGAAAATCTACTGTACTTGTACCTAAAAAATAATGTACTCACTAATGCTGATACAACGTTAGCGTAGACCGTTTTGCTCTACTCGCTGCCAGAGCCGTTGTTCTCACTAATCCAGGTAAAACTTTGTCCTCCACAATACATTCGTCAAACAGTGGCCCAAAAAATGGAATTTCGGGTTTTCGAGAGATTTGTATTCTGTACAATTTATTGTGCAATGGATAGATTACTATTAAAACATCACAAAATTCAGTTGGTATGATATCTCTACGATAATCTCTCCAGTGCTCAGACCAAACTATGTGAATTTCATCATTACCAAGGTGACGAGTCTGAAACAATTTCATTGTAAGGTATTTAAGGGTCCGGTTTGCTTCCATTAAATAAAAATTACCTTTTGTAATAAACTTTCAGGACTGTCTGAAGGCATTCTAGTTGCTACATGAAAAAGAATTTCAGTAAAAGATGTAGCAAAGTACGGCGCTGTAACACCAGACGCTTTCCCAGGCACTAGACCACCGAGAAAACCTGTATGTGACTCAAGCTCAACTTCCCAGGCCAATCTCGCAACAAAACTCTCGTATTCTTTGCTAGCCGTGACGTTACTCAATATAGAATTCTTATCCTCCTGTCCTTGACTGACATAGATCACTGCTATTTTATGCGTTTCCCTGGACCGTTGACTATCTAGATTTCGCAGTTCTCTTAGCAGCTTCTCGTTTTTTGAGAGTAAATGCAATTTTTTACGTTGTTCCCAACCGGATAAACCCAAATGCGAAAACAGAAGGCGGCAGTGATGAAACGGTGCTGGAGGTGGACGACAAGAAGGCGGACTTATTGCTGAGGCACACATGCTAAAATAATAATAATATTAGGTACTAGCCAATGGAATAAAAAATTACAGCGGTTTTATTAAGACACAATTTACCTAATATGCTGACTCCAATTATTGATATGCTCTTGCTCTGCATTCCTCTGACTGAGAATGGTTGCAATAGTTTCGCTTTCGAGGTAATAACCTTGGGGGGGATTTGCTGGTTCATTAAGTGCTATTTCTGGGTTAGTTAATACTTCTGGACTTGTATGTCCTATGTACTGTAAGAGCTGGAAATAGGTAATATGAAAATATACGTCAAGTATAAAGTATACAGTGATGTACGCACGCTTTAAAAACGTATAAACATTATGAATATTACTTTTTTTGTGCAACTTAAACCAATGGTAATTTTTAATTAATTTCATTACGAATTACTTAGTAAACTAATCCCTGTATCGTCTAAATAAAATTCAAGCTGTTTGAATCGATTTTAAAAAGTGATTCGTTTTTGAAGAGTGCCCGGATACTTTTACATGTTGATATATAATTGCAACACGTTTTTACTATTATTTTATTTCGATCAACGAGATATCCAAAAATATCAATGCTTACATCATCTAAGTTATCCATATCACTTGCACCATTCGCGAACGTGGGTAATACATGAGGTTCACGATGTCGTACTGTATGTCGAGGAGTACATGTTTGAGGCGTTATAACGCTGCTGAAATCTTCGTTGTGTGACTTCGTTTTCCATTCAACTAAAACGGAATAAGGTTGTAATAAATTTAAATTAAGCTACAGCAACTGAATTAATACAAAACATCTCTATTACCATGCTTTGTAAATGCTATTGGAATATCATCGTCAACAGATGGTTGACTGTATAAGATAGAACTGTCCCATGAAGCTTTCCCTGCTAAATCTCTTAACAAAACTCGGACCAACGATGGTGCTGTTGTTAACCCAGCTGTGACACCACCACCGGGTGCATCCAGAGCTGCTAATTCAACAAGTGACATTATCACGGAATTTGATAACATTAATAACTGCATGTTTGGCGCATGAAAGATAGCGGATGACAACTCGTCACCGTCGATTCCTGGCACATCGTCCAATTCAACAACCAGCGAAGACAATCGAGCTGCTCCAATGCCCATCGGAAAGTGCCCCAAATGATTTATTAAATGCATCATTACCTATAATTTTCATTATAATATCAAATTCATTATCTAGAAAGAAAGGAATCTATTATATTTTACCATTTTTGCTGCTAGCTGAACAGACTGAATATTGCCTCTACGAGGTGATTTTATGGATGTTTCGTCAGCCAAATTGTCTAAAGTAATATCAGGATCGAAGTCATCGTCTTCATCTTCATGATTTTTACTTGACTGTGATAAACCTTTCCCATCTTTATCTTGTACTATATTATCCAAAACCTGCACGCATAGTATTTCAGATTATTGATTAATAATAAATAGGAAGTGCAGAAACTTAAAAACATCAGGACATATGCAAAATACTAACATTGAATAACGTCATTAACAGTGGTTTTCCCTGAAACACGCGTAATAAGACAGTGGGACCTAAATGCATAGCCCATTCACCCAAGCAGAACAACATTGATATTATCAATTGACCGCGCCTGTCCCGTGTACTCATGTATCCAAGCGTTTCTGACAATATCTAAAATAAAAATACGTAATTAATAAACAACATTTACTTTATAATGAAATTCTTTAATGAAACATACCTGAATTATTTTTGATGGCACATTTGGATACAATTCCAAGAGGATATCAGCTTTATCACATAATAGCAGAAGAGAATCACACGCTACTTGGGCAACGGTGGCGTGACTGGCCTAAATAATAAAAAGTATAATTTTTTGTTTTGGTATGTTTATATACAATTAACACTAGAAGTACCATTTAGTATGGATAAGTCTATTATTGGCGTATCAAAATTATTTGCGTACATGTTTCAAAAGTTTTGTTACCACTTTTATTTTAATATATATCCAAAAAATACATTTACTTTATAATTTTTTTTATATAAAATTATTTGTATTTTATTTATTATTTTTTATAAATTATTTTGTCTGGCACTTCTAATATTAATATAATTTTGTTGGCTTTAAGTTAATTAGTATTAAACAGAAAGTACGTTAATCACTAATATGTGGGAATAAATAAAATTGAACATTAATATATTGTTGGACATTATACAGACACATGTACGTGCAATAAAACCATGCAATGTTGACAACATCCTTAAAGAAGACACGTAGACACCAGTTGACAGGTAAATACTGTAACAACATATAATAAGGGACTGGACAAAGGTTTGTTAATCCAAGAAAAACTACCTGATCCATTAAGGGGAAACAGAAACCAGCTCTGCGACGCTCTGCCCCTTGTATCCGCTGTCAATCAGACTCAGTGGAAGAGATACTGAATTTTTCACTACTCACTACTATGACATTTACTACACTTAACGGAAATATTGTTAGGTAAATCCACCTAAGAGATTGTAACTAAAAATTCTATTAATATACTACATAGCGCACACTACTTTACTGAACAGATATGTCCCAAGTGCAAACTAATATTATCTAATGTAAAACTAATTTTTATATGTATATATATGTATCTATATATAAATAACATGCAGATTCTTCTAGATTAAAAAATATAATTGATCCAACAAAATGTATTTTTGCTATCAATAATAGACTTAAGAGCCTCACCCGTAGCGCTAAAAGAAGAACCGTAACGGATTCTGGGATTCTTGGGTGTTGATTTTTGTAGCACAGTTCTCTATAAACGAACATGGCGATACTTGAGAGCGCTACGCATCTTGCAATACCAGTTGGCTCACGTCTACAGCTTCTTAGAAGTATAGTGATTATATGTTCCTATAAAATAATTTATGCAACACGTGTATATTCAGTTAAAGGAATACACTCTATATATACAGTGTGTTTCAAAACATATGGGTATAACTTCAGGGATGGATTCAGTACGCTGAAATAAAAAACAAAATTTTTATGACCTTCACTCTGAATTATAGTCATTATTACAAAATAAATTCAGATCGAGTATATTAATTTTTTTTATGTTAGTGTACTGAATCCATTTTTGAAGTTGTCCCCACATGTTTTGAAACACCCTATGTATAAATTCAGGTGAATATATCCAATTACTTTTGCGTCTGGACACGTCATGGTTACAATATCTGTTGCAGTAGGTTGCAGAACAGGTAATTTAATTGTAGTGGCAGGCAATGACAATAAAGATCCAATTATTGAAACGGCTTCTGTTCTCGGTGCCTGTAATCGTTTATTATTTTTATTTTTATAATCATATATATATATATTATCATACAATTAAAATATACAATTTTTACAGTACCCCAATGTCCTGACTGCTTAATATCACATTAGCAGCATGAATGTAGTCCAAAATTAATAGACTGGAACCGGGAAGATTTAAACTGAATAATCTCGGTCCCGTATACTTAACAAGGACGTGCAACACTTTACTATCGTTACTGACGATTCCATTGTGGACTGCACGATAAAAGAGAGTTAAGTGTTGTTTTGGTAAACTGATATCCTGCGGCTGGATCGTTAAAAGACAGATTAAACGATACGCTGCTAGTTTGCCAACTTCATACTGGTCAGATAGTTGTATCGCCTGAAAGCACATAATTTGTTCAAATTAGGGTTACATCTTCTTTTGGTACATTATGTTTAATAATTATTAGCAACCTTGAAACACCAAGGGGCAATAACTGTTAATGGTGGAATGAGTTCTGGAGCTGGAGGTGTCGCTTGATTATCTCCAGACACACCTTGGTTTAAACGTATCTGTTCGACACAAACAAAAGTAACATTTATTTAATTATAATACAGTACACTTCGTCTTATCTAGTTTCTTTCCAATCAGCCTTCAACAATATATTATTATACGATATGTTACTCTACATATCTAGATTTCCCGTTTCTTATTTGCTACATTATGTAAAAATATGTTACAGGAAAATTAATACTATCTTGCGAGAACAGAGGCTTTAAACTATAAAATAAGTCCAGACTTATAGTTATACAATTTGTTTTTACTAAATGAGCACTGTTTAAATTTTAATATATTTTCAAGAAATTGAAATACAGTGTTCAAATACATGTTTGATCTACTGGCCAATTGTTTACCCAGCCTGAACTCTAGTCCTACGTGGACCAGTTACTAGGAAGTCTATTTTAGGTTAATTTCGTTGACATTAACGAGATATAATTGATGTCATAAAGTCGTTCATAAGATGATATGGTCAAAATATCTCGTTGTGCAAGAGATATCCTACATTCCATGTACAGAGTGTAAAGAAACTGTTTGTTACAACAATCATAACATGATTTTACACCCTCCATTATGTGAAAAATGATGTAAGATAGATGCCCCAAAATTATGTTGAACCTTGAATTTCAAGATCAAAATTTCAACAATTGATTTTTTTATTGAATCATACTCTACACGTCAGAAAGATAAACATGCAAAGGAACCAGGGTTTTTATTTATATTATAAATGCTTGATTGGTTCCAAGGGATTTTCCCAATGGCAGGGATAAAATTTGAACTGTATGGTAGACAGATCTTTTCTAAAATAACGGAAATAATATTATAAGAACTATTTTGCAATACAAGATACCTCGTTCGTACCATGTCATAAATGAAGGGGTGAATAGTAATGACAACTCGTATAATGTAATAGGTACTAACTTTTACGAGTGTTTGTGTTAGCTGCACAAGGTAATCCATTACTTGACCATGAAGGATGGGATCTTGAATGTTATTTACATCCCCTAATGCCGACAACATACGTCTCCATAGTACCACTGCTACATCGGGCAGCCATCCCCGAACTCCACCACCTGCCATAACAGACCTCCTTTCTGACGCATCGTTAGTGTCTGCGAAGTAATAATAAACATTTAGTATACGAATTCTTTCATCAAAGTGAAAATATACAAGAGAGATTCGTCACACATTAATAATCAGTCAGGAATTCGAAAGAATATATAAATCTTAAACGGAAAAAGCAATACATAATTTCATACACATTTTCATTATAAAACGTAAATGAAATAAATACATTGAAATTGTCCGTTAAGTAAGAGCACAGCTCCTGTATACACGGGCATAGTTAATTCGCAGAAATATAAGCAAAGCATATTATACAAATCAATTATTTTTTTGAATGAATTATATATATTCTTGTTAGTATTACATTAATGATTTACAATCAGAATATGGATAGTTTTGGAGGAAGATTGTGAAAATGCTCACACACTGTTATGATAGAACAAAAAATATATGATTTTTATAATTGTAGTATGCGGGTAAAACTACAAGTGTACTTACCGATACTACTGCCGTCAATGTTTTCAATTTGAATGGGGCTGTCTTTGTTGCTGTCAACCCCGCTGCTGGGCGTCGGAGACGGGCAACGCGGCGATGATGGTTCACTATCAACAACGACAAGGCTATCCAAGGATTTAGCACGTCTATTTGGCAACATTTTCCTCGTGTATCCTGACGATGATGTAGAGCCGCTTGATAGCAACCGAGCCATGTCTTGCTCTATCGATAGGGGGAGTACTGCGCGTGTGGAAATTGTTCACACTTAATACACAAAATAAGCCACAAACAACCGCGAAGAAATGTATCTTTAGAGGGTGGTTCTCGTTTGACGGTTCGTTGACTGAAAAATTAGGAAAGCAAGCACAGGGAAAACAATATTGCGAATGAAGGGGTATGAAGGGAAGAGAAAAAATGAGACGAGATAAGTGTCTGGCTGACACTGGACTGGTTATTTTTAAACCGGTGTCAGCGTCCAAGCGAAAAAGTAAGAGACAGTTATAAATAAATTTGCACGCGCTATCAGCAACACAGATGGCACTACCGAATTACAAAAGTCACCAGAACTCAACCGAAATAGAGAGGGAAAGAGATATAGAATGAGAGCAACCCGTTGTAAATTGAGATATTTACCAGGAATGCCACTGTGTACAGTATGCGTACGGTTTCTTAGGAGCTTCGAACGAGCTTTTGCATTGTATATCGTGTTATCGCTGGCACTACGTGGAAGGGGTCGAACTTTCCTCAAATCTTGCATTGGATGATCTATTTTGGATTAAAAAGATTCAGAGTTGTTAAATATAGTTTATTAGGTGTACCAACAACTTGTTCACCATTTTCTGTTAAATTCAGGTAAAAAATTTTTATTTGAAGTCGTACTGACGTTCTTTTTATTAAAAATAAAAATAGTGGATGTTTCGTTGGTACATCTAATACAATTTAAGGCAAAAAATTATCATTGTTTTGTACCAATAACATTTTCTTTCGAAACTGTATGACTCTCTTGGTCAACACTTCCTTTGCGTGGTGGTTGCACACTTCCGGTAGATGCAGCACGACTTCCGACACCGCGACGCTTTTTAGTTTTTTGTTCACTTAATCTATCCAATGGGAGATCGTTCAAATCTAGATTGTACACGTGCCTAGCAAGTACCCTTGTCAAAGTATCCAGCGTTTTCTATAAAGAGAAATGATCATTTTCAGAATTGTTTAATTCTAAAAGGTGTATTTCTTAATCGTATTCTTTGAAAATTAATAGTAACGTATAGTCATTAAAGGAGTTTTATTAAAATAATATTTAATTAACTTACGGCCCATTCTCGAATTAATTCTTCCCATTGAGTCAAAGATGTCAACACCTCTAGAAACTGATCCCACAACTGGGTAGAAATAACAACGTTTAAGTTAGCTTTAATCCATGTGACAATTAAGGTTTGAAATATGGCAGGTGCAAGTTTTCCACCGATACTCTCTTGAACCTTTCGTCGAGATGATTTTTCGTTTAGAACAAGCGATGTGATTTGTAACAATACCCTGACAAACAAATGGTTAAATTAATAACGTGCAATGTTAATCTGAAGAAAAATATTATTACCTAAGCAATTGTTCCCAAGTGCCTGGTTCTAATCTAGAATGCATAACGACGTATCGATACACATTTAACACTCTTTTACAACTATCCGTTTGTTCCTCGAGTAGCGTCAAAGATGCGTTCGGTCCATAATTTTCTAAAAAGAATACATTTGAAGCCTGTGTGATGAATACTTGTAAAACATTCTGCAATCCCGCTCTAATAAACAAATTTTCTCTATGTATAGCACCGAGGTACGAATCATTTCTCAATCTTGTTTGACGATAAGATTCGGATGGACTTCTATCGATATCGTTTGCATCTTTTTTGAAATTGTCTTCCAACTCTCTGTCCTTATGTGTATCCAATGGTTCTAGCATGAATGGAGGCAGCTCCTTGTAACACAATGTAAGAATCTGTTAAGAACCTCAAATATTTTATTTCTATGCTTTATCAACACTTATTTTTTTACTTACATTCATTTGAATCCAATCTTTATAAACAGCTATAGCCTTTCTGATAGCACCAGCATGATTGAAGTCCAAAAGAAATGCTTGTCTATATAATTCATGTACAAAATTCACGTTGTCTCTGTTACCGTAAAGAACTTCCCTGACGAGTGTAACAGCCGAAACAGTATTATCCTCTTGATTTTGATTCTCTTGTTGAGACATAGTTGATTCAGGAGATAGTAGAGTTGAATCAGTTGAATTTTGTGTAACCGAGACGCGACGGAGTTCCGACTCCGCATTTTCGTCGTTCGGAGTTGTGCTAAAAGCAAAAAGACGTATAACAAGATAAGATTTTGTAAAGGCATACAATAAAGTCTTGTTCCAATATAAGGCGAAGGCATGGGATCCGGGTTTCGCTGTATTTCGGATCATAGATGCTATTCGGCTTGACTTTGTTCTCGAATGAATCGAGAGAGAGCGAGAACACAAAGAATGATAAAATTAGACCAATTAGTTTAAAATTTTTGAAAAAAAACAAAAAAAAATGCAATTGGTAGATAGTGTAGGAAAAAATACTAAAAGTGGTTTTTTACAACTTTTTTTTTATATGAACCTATACTGTAAATTTAAAAAGTACATTTTGCTGATTGTCTCAATCATAATTATTTTGAAAATTCCACCAAAATTGGTCAACGTTTGTAATAATTCTAAGGATTCTTCTACTATCTTTCGATGCCTCTCAATCTTTTTGTCTATCGTGTTTGGTGTCATTTTAATTATTTCACTGACGAAAAACCAAAAATAAGAAAGTATAATTTTTTATTTAAAGATCGAAGCTCACGCCAGTCTTTTATCTTTATCGAACGCTTCGACTCTCTCCCACTCTTTTTGTATTTGCTGTCCTCTTTCACATTTGAAACTTAAATGTTTATTAAACGATTATTTATAATTAGAAAAACGTGACAACTACGATGGTCAAAATTTTATAACAAAAAATTAGAAGAACTGCAATGATTTACGTCGTTTGTATTAATGTGAGTCTTCTCGATACGCTACCTCTCGCTAGCTCGTTTATTGAAAGTGTTTACCACTTAACTGGTCTAATAGAGAATCTATCCAGTGGTGGAGATAAAATTGAGATAATTACGGAGAGAATACTGTAGCGGCAAACCATAAAATAGTCGGTTGAACAGCGATATCTTTTCTATTTTCTTGTTTCGAAACAAAGATCGCTTTATTTTGGAACAAGACTGTATTTATTTTTTATGATTGAATTACAGTCAGTGTAAAAGGTACTCGTACATCCTTTAATAAATTGATTGTTCTTTTTTTTAACTGTTATCGGTTGCAATTGGTTACAATTAAAAATTTAGAAGGTTTTTGCACACCTAACTATGTTATACACGTGTCTAAAGTTTCCCCGAAATCAATCAAGGTTGTTATGAAATATAATTGAAAATAGCAAAATTGTAAAGAAATGCAATTTAAATGAATTGCAATACTAATTAAAAACACAATTTTTATTTTTTGTATTACAATTCGCGATTGAGTCTAGCAATCGCTCGACGCAACGCTAGGGCAAAAAGTAAAGGGATCTTGAGAAATTATGTTCATACATAATATTTACAACGTTTCAGACCTGAGATGGTGGCATTTAACGGGACCTTACTGAAGTTGATAAATTGATTTTTCTAACGTCTCAATATAATTAGAGCCACCTGGACGATATTCAAAAAAGGTATTCGTTTTTGTAGGATGTAAGAATGCTTTTTATGCTGATTGTATAATACCTATGTGAAAGATGTGCGAAGAGACCATCTTTTCTAGCAACATGCGTAAAACTAGCGACCCATTTGATCAACGCAACTTTACACAGTACATAATTATCCTGACTTTGATTCGTTGGTTTGCGCATCGTAGGCAATTCTAAATTAGGTTTATACAAGGAGAAATTATCGTCGAACTCGGGGCAAATGTGGCGAAGGTATGTAGCTTTAAAACGTTCTAATAAAAACTGGAAAGTCTTGTGCTGTCGTGAAGATTTATCGCGCCATTCTATTTTTACAACCTACAATTCAAATGAAAACAAAATACAATTTTAATAGTGTACTAATAGTAAGTATTACGACATACGTTTCAGTAAATTTTGTACATTTAATCATACCTGAGTAACCATAAATTCAAGTAATGCTTCTAAAAATCGTACAGTCTCATTGTCAAGAGGCTTTTCCCCACTTTGTGGCGGCAAAATGGGTCCACTATCAACTGGCGTGACCGGACTCTGATTTGAACCATTGTCATGGAAAGTACTTTGCAACAATTGTGTATCGTAAAATTCCTTCTTGTCTTTATCATCAGAACCAATTACTTTTGCATGTTTGTTTCTTCCATCAATTTTACGTTCAGACTTGTAGGGGGATGGTTGTTGGGGTGGAAACCCTGGTACCAAACTTGCAAACATTTGATGTATATGTTCGGGTGCATTTTCACCAAGTGCTTGGTACCACAAAATGAAATATCTAAAATAAATTTTCATTATTTGAAATTGATTATTTTAATAGAAATTTACTAACTTCTAATAACGAATATAAGTGATTGAAATCTTCTGTGTACCTTATGGCTTGTCTACGAAGTTTCCAACTATTGCCAGGATGTAAAAGTTTTTGCAAAATCCTTGCCAGACTGTGACACTGCCATCTCCTATTAAGAAGCTCAGGGAGAAGTGTCAGAACTTTCTCTAACAACAGCAATACTTGCTCCAATTCCTCCCTATGTGCTTTATGGACTATAAGAAAAATACTTTTTTCACTAAACACACATCATATTTTTATTTTTTCATCCTATACTTGATTAACAAAGACTAAAAATAATAGAAATAGCACCAGGTCATAAGTATCCTAAGCACATGCTAATTTTATACTAAAGGATATATTCGTAAGATTGGACACACTGATCAGATTAATGTAACTGCACATGCTTGGGACATGTATGTATATATTCATCCATCTTTTACTCACCAATATGGAAGGAAAGTTCTGACAGCAAAATAGAGAGAAAACAAGCAAATAGTAAAATAATTATAATATTGGGGTAATACAAAAATGATATTTAATTTTCACACATTCATTACTTCTATAAATAAAACTGCATCTGGTTGCACTGATAGAAATAGATATTGCAATCATATCCACATGTATATGCAATGCAGTTGTAATTTACATTGTTAAGAACTTGATTGTATGTATTTAGAAATAATCTTACCTCTCTGCCGCAGATTTGCTTCAGCCGAGACAAAACAATCGTAAAGAATAAAATAGACATGGCTGAAGTTGCCTTCAAAAAATCCTTTTGCTTCATCAGTATCCACATTTTCTGAAACAAGAGCGCCGTTTCAGTTTTCATTATGTATATGAAAATCAGACACTGATTCATTAAAATTTGGAATTCTTCTTATTTTTTGGTTAATTTTAAATATGTTTTTATTTCCATTCTGATACCAGGAATATCTACAATAGAATATTCTTGCAATTATTTTATTGCATTGGTCTATACTATACTATAGATGTTCATATAAATGCATACTTCTATAGGAAATCAATAAGAAAACTATATCAGATAAGAAATTTCTTTTCTTTTAATATATAACAAACCATTTTGTAATATTTTGCCATATTTTAAATGCATAAACATTTGTAATTTACATATTAAAGAAGAATATTTCACATGTATTGATCCATGATAAGAAGTCAGAGTTCTGATTTTGTACAGTAGATTGGTAGAAGTTCACATTTTTATCTCTATTTTTGTAAATTCTGTATTTATATGTAAAGGAAAGAAACAAAGGCACCCATAATTGACTTCATATTAATTGCCAATAATTAATTTTTTCAAGAAATTGTGAAAATAAGGTTTTTGGAATTAATAATCTGTGCTATCTACCAGGGCAAACTGTGAAACACTTTCATTTAAATTTAATTGTTTATTGTATAAGCGTACAATTCATTTTATTAATATCAATTATATGCTCCATATTGTGATTTCCTAAATGCTGTATAATTTACAGTAAGAAATTTTTCAGCTTTAAAATTTGAATAACTGAAGCTTTCATTACTTAAATTAGTTTTATATTTAAGAAGAGTAAAAAAGTATTGTCAACTACTAATGTAGCATCGATTATTAGTTTTTTCGTTTTTGAGGATGGTGAACTCTGATGCAACTATTGAATTTTCAAAAATGTCTACAAGTTTTGGACAGTATAACTATTCAAAAGAACTGTAACTCTATTACATAATGTAAGATATTTAAACAGCATTTTCATGCATAGAATCTTTCACTTGAATTGAATCTGAAAGCTTGAACAATTTTATTTCTATTAAATTGTACATGACAAATATTCATTCAAAATATACTATTTTACGAAACTGTATAAGGTTTTAAATATTTTCTTTAGCTACTTGTTCAGAAACAAGCAAACAAGTTCAAAATTAATTAAATGGCTCATATGTCGCCAGTGCTCAATGCGTTAATAAAGGAGCAAGGATTTATTATTATTTTGGTGAACTGATCAACTATTGGTACATTTATCCTAATTAAGCATAACCATAACAATACAAACCAACAAAAAGGCTACAACACATTGATTTTTGTTTATCATCCCATAAGTTTTAATTAAATATCCAATATACTATAAATATTAAGTTAAAAGTCAAAAGTGAAATTTATTTCCATTATGCTTTACAGAATATTTTTAATTTACCTTCTTAAACTATTCATAAACGATTGAAACTCTGAATTCTAATCAATGTATAAAAATAGTATTCAACAGTCGATGACTACATTTGTACAAGCATTTCTACCTATATGTATAATAATAATGTAATATTAGACAGAACTGGAGGCCATGGTAGATTGGTTAATGTGGTCATGCGGTTTGGTGATTAGATACCAACTACCTATGAATATTACGACCATTATAATTCTAATTGTAAGTGAGCCGATTGCATTAATTCTTCTTCTAAAAAAAAAAAACAAAACTTACTTTAATATTTTTTTAAATTAAAAACTATTTTTCAAGAAAATCTTAGTATCGCAAGGACAACAAATAATGACCATTATCGACGAAAAATATATTAGGTCGATTGTAATTTTCAATTTACACAGTGTATAGTTTTGCTAAACTTGATCGCGTTACAATTCGAAAAGAGATATCGAAGCTTTGCAGGAACAGCTGACAACGAAATACGACCAAATAATTTAAGAAAAATTCATTGACTCGAATTTTCATCGGATTCTTGACATTCTATGACAACATTAATAACGGGCTCCGTGCGTTGACGCGTAGGCGGCAAATGCTAACAAAATTGTCGCTCCTCCTTTAACCGTCGTCATGTTCATTAGCTGGAAACTCGTTATTCGCGGTTATAATGTCTATAAACCGAATTAACGTTCAAACATCTAATCGCAGGAGATAACGAGATATATAGAAAGTGGTTGACTCACCTAGTACGATCTTGAGATGCTTGAACCGAGTAGCGCTGTCTTTTTTAACATCCTGAATTTTCAGTGTTGACTTTTTGACGTCTACATGTAGTTTTTTGCTGAACATGGTTCAATGCGAGCCGCCGCCGGCCGCGACGACAAAAACTTTCATCGATGGAATACAAAGTGGTCCTCATGGATACGGGCCGATTAACTACGCACTGTCAACATGTCAGCAAGTTAAAATGCACAGCTTGTTTTATCACGGTTTGGCGTCAAATTTCGTGAGTGCACACACCTCCGATCAGATGTACGTGGCAGCCATCTTGACATCCTCGCCGCGCACTGCTCATAACCTGTCGGGGCAATGACATCATCGTCCGTACGATACATTCGTTTCTCTTACCTATTTAATTTGAAATTTATTAAAAAATCACAGCGGACGCGATTCGATTCTCGAAACGATACTTTGTTGCTTCTTTATCGAGACAACGCCCGCCCTTAATTAACCGTTTACAAGAGCAATTTAGAGTTCGAGAAGGTAGAAACTGAATTTTTTTAAAAGCTGCCGCCACAGACCAAATATGGAATAGACCAATCCCATAATGTAGTTTCATGTTATCGTTGGTTTTCTAGTTTCTGATGCATCCAATGTTACCGACAGCCATGCATGTAGGTATTTTTAAACAGAAAGATTATTTATTTTATCACTTTATTTTTATTACTGATGTTTCGTATGTTTTGGAGACTCCAAATGTATTATCACAGATGAAATATAGGAGTAGACCTTTCACCTTACGGACTTTTAAGTCAAGCCACAGACTGAAATACCGATAAGGTTAAAAACCACTCGATCTTTATGCCCTCTATGTTGAAGAACGATAAACTGGAACTACTTCCCGAGGGTGATCAAGATGTCAAATACAAATGACTGACGAGTTGTGTCTGTAATGTTACGACTGTTTTGAGAAAATATGTCATCAATCTTGAATTGGAAACGCGAATGTAAGTAATTGAATAGGAAAATTCTAATATATGTTATAAATGTACTTAAATAAAAGCGAAGATACAGAATAATGTTTGTAGTAAGAATTCCTTTAGGTTTGTGTGAATTTGCGCTTCTTGAGGTCCTACTTGCACAAATATGATAAATTCTACTACTTATCGGGTTTTAAAAATTAAATATCCTTTGTCACGCATTTATTTTTATAGCGAGCTTCATTTTCATTTCGCTTCATTGTAGGCGAGAAATTAAATTGTGAAGTAATTAGACAGAGTAAACAAACTACAGAACGCAATTGTGTAACAAATTGAAATCACCTATTATTTTCGTTTTTCCATGATTTATAGCATCCCCACATGAGATTTAAAATTTTCAATTCTATAATACTAGCTCATTGTCAGATCGATGTCTATTTGACATAGAAATAATAAGGGGGCTTTAACCCTTCGGGCATGAGATAGGAATGTATGGGGGTTGTGATCGTGCACGAGCACATTGCGCGTAGTTGTTGCAGACACGATATGATTACATAAAACAAGAAGGTTTTTGGTTTTGATTTTGATATTGATAACAAATAGTATTATGGTCGCTATCCTTTGCACATAAAATTTTACTAGACTGTTCATCATGAATTGTCATTAATTTTAGGTTATGTGCATTTGATCTGTAGTGTTGAAATCTAGCAATTTACGAAGTCAATGAATTCAATGAACCTTTCAAATGTACTGATTATGTTGAAATGCATTGTTTTTAAAGTCTGTAATAAATCTTAGTTTATAATCATTTTATTCTAAATATAATTACCGTAATATGTATCTATATTAAAATAAACTGTAAATTAAATATTTAAAATAATGTAAAAAATAAAATATTTATAAAGAAGCATAAAGTATTGGAAAACTATGCGCTTGCGTACAATTGCTTTTGCAGCAAATGAATTATTTGGTTTAATATAAATAATGAAGATAAGGTTAATTATACAAAAAAGAGAACGTTCTAACCGCGAATTGGCAAAGGAAAATGTTCCGTAGAATAACTTTAGAAAATTTATCTTTTAAGAAATTTGAACAATTTTAGGATGCCCTAAAGAAACATATAAATAAAGTGTATAAAATTAATATACATGGGTAATATTATTTACGTTCAAGAATTTAAAATGATTATATAATTTAAAAACGTGAGTTCTGTATTTATTGATATCATCTTGATAAAAATAATTATGTTGATATATAATATCAATACCATATTACCAGTAAAGTCATAATATCATAAACAATTCGTCAGTCATTTATTTGATTAAATTTTATCGCTCTCGTGGATCTAGTTTGAGCATTTACCGATCTTCGGCGTAGATGACGTAAGATATCGAGTAGTTTTTAACAATATCGGTATTTCAGATTGTGCGAAATGAAATCACATATTTTGATTGGTTCGCTCCTATATCTCATCTGTGATACTAAAGTCACATCAATCGCGTTTTTCCTACGTAATTTTCAGATAACATATTTTTGATTTTTCAAAGTTTCTCAAATCGTTGAAGTACCTATTTAGTATGTGCTGAAATAAAGTTGTAATAATATGTAACAATTTCATAGCGGATTTGATTAGACCGAAGAAGTTTCATAAACTGTTTTATCGACTCATGGAAACTTGATTAAAAATTTAATTTTAATATATCTCAATTGAGAATAAAAGCAAAATAATTTTAGATTATAATTTATCTGGTAGAATATCGTTTTGCCAATGTCATTTCACAAACTAGTTGTTTTATACGATAACTAAATAATTTCTATTCAAATTCTATGTTACCTACCGAGCAACATTGAAAGTCACTAAATACCGATTCACATGGGTTTTCTAATCTAGGAATATTTCAATCGGAAGTGATGGCTTTCATTCAAATCATTTGGCGCCGTTATAATTGTACATTATGTCAGAATCCAATAAAATTTGCATGGAACTTGCTTTCAGTAAAAAGATTAGCTACAGTCAACGAATTAAAGTGAAAGAATTTTGGAAATTTTTTGATTACGAGACTCCATTAAAGCCATATTGTATATCATCAGGTAACAGTCGTAATTTTAAGTCATACTTTAACCATATTTACACTCTACTTACTTTCCAGTGATTTTTCAATTAGTGTTTGCAATTGATATTTTATAAACTATTTATAAAATGGTATACTATTAATGTATAATATATATTATTTATAAAATAGTATACTACAAATATATAATATATACTATTTATAAAGTAATATACTATTAATATATAATATATTCTATTTATAAAATACATTTTTATAAACTAATATTTATCCAATTCTTCTTATGTGTAATAAAACTCTTTTGGTACAATGGAAAAGAAACACTGTTGGAAACGGAACATTAACGTATACGATTAAACAAATCACCAATTTTTACATTTTTTATTTTACAACTATTAAAATTACGAAGATGTGGCTGTTATATGTTACGAACAAAATTTCTCCATTTAAATATGCATTGCTGCAAAGATTGCGGGATATTTAAATAAATTCAATCTTGTAATTTTTATAAAAGAACCTACTTCGGTCTCATGTTGAATTTTCTCGGCACGGTTAGTGTTGAGGACAAAGAATTTCTAATCGTAACTGTGTAGAAAATTGAATTTAGTGAATTTAATTGAATTAAATTTAGAGTTATCGTAACGTACAGATAAAAATCGGTTAGAAGAACGAAACAGTGATGAACAGATTTCAAAGTTATCGAAAATAATATGGCGGGATCAGTTCAAAGTCTTCCAGCAACACGGATTAGATAAAGCTGCACTTGCAGCGACTGAAACTTGCACACTATGCAGCTTTGGGAACACTGACGGGTGAATAAAAAATAACTTAAACAAAATATCATGTTCTCACTGTGTACATGTATTTTACACAGGTGTTCAGAATTAGCAGACACGGTAAAAGAACTGTACGAGGAGCTGTTGAAAGATATGAAAAATTTCGAGGAAAAACTGAACGACAAAACCAAAAATACTACTTTAATAAAACATCAAATGTCTCGCACTCCACTCACCCGTGACATGCAGTCACTTAAAAAAGAAAAACTTTTTAAAAATTGAACAAATGGCGTTTCTTTTTCAGATGTTACAGGGATTTAGTTATTGGGTAAAGTTTCGGTACGGTATAATTTATTTGCTTAACTTCCTGTGATCGCCATTGCGAAGAAGAATGCAAAGGTGGCGATTTTGAAGTTTAAGACAATTTAGAAAGCTCCTTCTACAGATTTCAGTAAGCAATGCAAGCTGTACCGTGGAGTTCGAAGTTTGATATGCGAAATTCCCGAGGCGATTCGAAGCGCCATTTTCTTTTACCAGTTCGCGATTAGATGCTTTGTTTTTGAGTTATTAACGAAAAATACTACATTGCTTCTGGCCAACGCGGAACATCCTATATCCGTTGTAGACACACTTTGATTGGTCTGTGTTTTTGAAAATAGATGAAACTGTAAATAAACTGTGATTTAAATTAAACACAAACCCTAAGTGGATAGTTTCAAAGATTTTTATATATTATATTAAAATGCCAATTGCTTTCTTGTGCGTCAATCGATTTCGAAACATTGTACACTCATTTAATTTAGATTTACAAAAGATGAAAATGAAAGAAAAATAAAATTACTCACTCATCAGCTATCAAATCAATCCTCAACATATCAAAGAATTCAAGCGCTCCCGGACCATATTTGGAAGAGTAATTCGTTTCTGAAAGATGTGCAAATACTTTTCTACACTGACTACTGTTGTAAGAACGTCGCTGATAAGACTTTCGCTGTCTATGAGTTAACTGAAAGTTAATAAAAATGATTCCCTTGCGGAAAACGGATGTGAATGGCGTTTTTATGGCTTTC
>CM052092.1:18654144-18678558 GCA_028453745.1 Agapostemon virescens
TGTTCGGTACCGTCGCTGCTTCTGGCCTGTGGAATTGGAAATTGGAACAAGTTAGAATATAGATGAGCGGGATATAACTCACGGTTCCGTGGTTCCGAGGAGTATCGAATTTCTGTGGTGCAGGCGGTCGACGTTGTTCGGTTCGAGCAAGGTACCCCCTGCCACAGGAGCCATGAATGGACCCGAGGATGCTGAGGATCCTTACATGACATCTGGTCCTCCCTCGAGTCTCTCGCGTTACCCTCTTTACTGCCACTCCACCGCGCATCTTTAAATTTAAGCTTGTGTTTAGAGGGCGGATTAGGTTGACAAATCTTACAGGAAACGGAGAACATTTGTGCCACTGGCATGGGTCCAGACTCGTGAAAAATGTTTGCAAAATTAGCGGGCGTTAGGAGGCGATTCGTCATCCTCGCGCCCAATTCTTGTAATAAAGACGAACTCTCCTTAGTCTCGGCGTCTTTCAAATTGCATTGTTTGCGGCGGTTAGAGAGTCGGGTTTCAAAGATCTGTGTTAACTGTGTCGTACAGGATGTTGCATTCTGATTTCTAAGCACGTGAGAATCTTCTGCGGGACTTATTCGTTTCTCCAGTAACATCGGCTTGCCGCAGATTTTTCTGTTCAGGGATTACGGAATTTTATGGCAGAGCGGTGTGCAAAAATGTCCGGACACCCGTTTGAAATGAATGACTTTTTCGAAATTCGTTCGGACAACTCGAGCATTTGTTAGAAAGACTAGTTTACTAGGTAATTCATAAAAAGACCGATTGTCACCATTGCTCGAAAATACGAAGGAAAATGTAATGAAAATGTTAAATATGCCTTTTGCGAATCTTAGTAAGCTACATACATTCACAGAATTTGCATGCTTGCGTAAAAAAGTGATAAGCATCGAAGGACGTAAGAATTTTGGACAGTTACTCACAATTTTTGCCATTTTTTAACCCTCGGCACTCGATATTTTCTTTATAGGCTCAGACAATAATTTTTTATTAATTCGTTTTTACAGATTACCTAGTGAACTAATCCTTTTAACATCTCGACAAAACCCAATCCGTTCGAACCAATAGTAAAAAAGTTATATGATACAAATTGGTAAGGCATCTATTTCGTTGTTGATCTAACATTTTACAAATCACCGTTAACAGGGTTTTCAGTACTTGTACCGTACCGAAAAAAGGTTACAAATTTCCTGCAACATTGCAATCTGACACGAAATTGTTAGCTGACGTTACCACAGGTACATTGTTGGTCCATAATTGAAGTTGCTGTTGAAATATCTACTACAAAGTATACTATAAGTAGCCGCGGAACATGGGCGTTGTCAAATTCTAAAATAACCACCGATAAGTAACGCCGTTAATAGATTTTCCTAATCGACGAAATCCATTTTTCTTGACCAACAATTTTTAACGATTCCGAGTCTCACAGAGTAATCGTCAATGGGATGGGGATGAAAGACTGCGATACAATTTAATCTGTACAACAAACGAGGTTAACCAGACTGCGGGAATGTTAATCAATTTTGACACTATTTAATGACCATCTCAACGCAACCGGGGTAATATTAAGCAATTAAAACTGCTCAGATAATCATTCCGATAAATTTCAATACAATATCTCTTGAACGAAGGTTGCAACTAATGAACTAACGTACAGAACCTGATTTAAGCAATTGGTACCGACTATTCGCGATTATTCACGCGTGCGTGCATATCGTATATCTTTTTACTCTTCTTGCGATTTCCACGAAATAAAAGATTCGCAATTTGTCGCATTACTCGAAGTTATGACAAAATATCGGGTTGTCCTGAAAGTTCGCGTCGACATTGACGGAATATTCAAACGCAACGCATCTAACAAGGGAACATATTCAGATGCGAAAATCCGATTTTGATGAAACTTATAGTACTTTGAAAAATATTTGACACGTGTTTTTCTCATCGGCAATCATTAACTTCGAAGGGTTGAAAACAGCCCTCAAAGTTGGGGATCAAAACCATATTTTTTGAAATATCTCGAAAACCAGAGGTGGAAAAAATTTGAATTTTTTTTAAAATTGTATATGTTTTCAATGGAAAATGTAGTCGCGCAAGAAAATTTTAACAAAAGTTTTTTGTTTAAACAATAAAGCTATAAGTTCCCATAAGTTTCATCAAAATCGGATTTTCGCATCTGAATATGTTCCCATGCAAGTTTTGGTATGTACCAAAATGTTTTCCACATATGTCCGAAGTACCATCCTTTCGAGTACGTACGCATTCATTTTCAGTAATTCTAATATCTTCAGACCCGTCTTTATGTCGCCTACCGAAAATCGGCAGGAACATTCCAAACAACCAGAAACCATTCTAAAACCACGCCCAAGTGTTAGGTACTCCGAGCAAGTCCCGTTCATTCATACGCGTTAACCATAAGACCCGTTCGCTGGCGTTCGCATAACGGAAGCTCGATTATTATCTCGGGGACCAACGGCAATCAGAATCTTCATCAAACGAACAAGAAATAATCGAAGTTCAATCGTAAAAGGATGAAACTCCTCGGGGACCGTCGAGCGCTCTGGAGAGGACCATGTCCGTGGCGCTAATTGTTGCAACGTTCGCGCGGAGATCAATAAACAACCGTGCGATTGGGTAGAGTCGGCGGCGCCAACAATTTACAAAAGAAACAGGCGAAACGTTCATACAAACAAAAAGCAATATAGAGGGAACAAATGAAAACTGAGGTAGGATTCCATCCGGCTATCGACGCGCGACGCCGTTATTTTCACGAAGCGCGCGCATGTGGAAACAATAAGGGAGGTAAAAATAGAGGAGAATTAGGATGAAAGAGAGACAAAAGCGAGGCATAGGGCCCGGAATGGGGGGGAGGTCGTTCGACACAGACGAAGGAGCGGGGTCCCGTTGACGGAGATTCGACGAAGCAGAGATGTTTAATCGGTGTTGGCCCGCATCAGGTTGATCGAAGGCCCCCCAGTCGGCCGTTCGACGATGGCGACGAGAGAATGAGAACGAGAACGAGGATGACGACGATGACGACGACGACGACGACGATGACGACGACGATGACGATGACGACGACGATGATGACGGTGACGGGTGACGATGACGAGATGACGAGGGAGCGACAGAGAGCTCAGGCCCCGGGAAAGAGCTGCGGGCTCTATGATGACGGCTAGATGGAAGGGGACGCAAGCGGAACCGGGGTGGGTACCAAGGGAGAGGCTGCGCCGTACCGATGAAGCGAACAATGGAGGCGGGATGCTCATTTGTCTGCGGGCATTGTTGTTCACCCGGCCGGAAACACGAGCTCCGTGCTCTCCTTTCTCTCTCCCTCCATCGACGCCCTCTCACCCCCTCTACTCTTTTTCTCCGTCCCTACACGCCCCCCTTTCCGCTCGTTTTCAACTGGACCACCCTGTACCCCCTACCCAGCTGATCTTCCAGCCACTGCCACCTACCATCAATCGTATCTGTGATTTTCAGCACAGATCGATCTTGAACTCTCGATGGCTTCCTGTTTCAGTCGAGTTTCTTTCGTTCGTCGTTATTCTTCGTCAGTAATATCCGATTTTAGTTTCATTTCTGCTAAATCAATACCACCTACCGTTAACCCTATCCGTATCTGCGATTTTCAACACAGATCGATCTTGAACTCTCGATGGCATCCTGTTTCGGTCGAGTTTCCTTCGCTCGTCGTTATTCCTCGTCAGTAATATCCGATTTTAGGTTTATTTCTGCTAAATCAATACCCCATCTACCGTTAACCCTTTCCGTTGTTGGCTTCGCTACGAAACTCCCATCCGCCATTTGTCTCGTAAGTCCGTAGGCTCCGCTGCGGAGACAAATGGTTTTACCGTGATTGCACTTAAGATGATATCCGTCGGCGTTGGTAATTGTTTAATTAAAACGTGTTAGTTTCGATTGAACTACTTTTTTTCGGCGTTTCTTTTTGGTTAGCAACGTGGAGAAAGTTCATTCTTACGATGAGAATTTAAAGCTGAGTGATGGCAAAGACGCATTCGATTTGTAAGTATTGAAGGATAATTTGTGAAAGACGATGTTGGTTATAAGTCCTTTGCACTTCGAGTAATTTTCATTCCAAAACCGGAACAATGTTTTTACATATTATATAATAGCTCGATTGGATATAGTTTATTTCTTTTCATACATACGAAATTAGTTAATATTACTTGTACTTGGAACGTTAAAATTTTTATCGATTTTTTCAATGCAAGCGTAGCGATGTAAAAGTTATTCGAAATAACGGTATGGTAATTTTTAATGCCGCCTCAGAGACGGCATTCGTGTGCTTGACGATGTTACCTAAATATGTTCGTGTAATTAGACTTCTGCGTATTCGTCACAATATTTTCCAAAAACTTCCAAGACTATATTGCATTTAACGGTCGTGCCGCGTGCAATCAAACGTGCGAAGTCAATAATTTCCCAACATGCTTCGAATTTACGTATTATTCTCAATTTGAAGCGATCCATAAGCACCACTATTTATTATACAGATCGATAAAGAATACATCTAGCAACGTTATTAAATAATTATTCTGTTATACGAACTTTCATGTTTCACCGTTTATTTCGGATAATCGAGGTTCTACTGAATTATTTTTACATTTCACTTGTTCTGTTTCTTTAGAAGATAAAGTGTTTCTGTTATTAAATAAAAAGCGTTTGATTACATTCATGGTTGCGATTGCTGTTGTCATTCCCACGCATCAATGTTTACTTACCCAGGGTTCAAAGTAACTGGTGCGTATTGCATCATGGAATTGACGAGATTGAATTTATTTAGACATTCTGCGGTTTTTATTGTAATATGTGCTTGATTAAATGCTTTTTTAAAATTCATTTCCACGTATGAAACTTTATAGTTTCAATAATAACGAAACAAAATACCCGACACTGGTCATTCGACCGGCGCGCCATGGTAGGTTTAGCGTAAACGAAGGGCTTAGAAACCAATTAATGCAAGTTCAATTATCACATTGTATTTAAATCACAGCAGGGTGGTATCATTTCTTTTGTACATGAAAGACGCAAAGATTAATTCTCGTTTATCCTTTTCACCTGCTAAAGCATCTCTAGGTATTGAATCATGTTATGCAATCGCATTGCACCCATTGGGAGCACGATTATACAATTATTCAATGTATTAATTTAAATTTTTATTGACCCGTTCAGTATGTTTTCTATGCGGTCAATATTATTTCCTCTAAATTTTTGGCAATACTAAGACTATGCGTTGAAGACACTTCTCTTTTCGTAATTATTAATTAATTCTGTTTTGGAATTGGAATTTCGTTGTTCCTGCATTTATCGTTTTTACGATACGCTTGAAAATTTGGGAAAATTTGAACATGTTCACTTGGGACTTCCGCCATTTTTCCCGATGTTGTTTCCCACACCGAAGGAACTAAGAAAAGTTTTCGGTTTTGTATTAGCCGTCGAACAGGAAATATAGATCTTTTGGCTGCACAGTCACTGGAAGTATTTTTACACACTTGACAACTCTTACAAAAAATTATTATACGTGACACATTAATTTCCATCGTGGTAACCCATGATTCTCGCTTTTAACCCTTTGCACTCGAAGAAATTCCATTAAAAAATCGAGACAATACTTTTACCTGTAATAGTTTCATCGTATATAGTTTATTTTTGTTCGCACATGTGAAATTAATTACTGTAGACTGAAATGTCACCTTTCGAATGCGTGTCAAAAATCTCTCAATACTTTTCCGACTATCCAATATTAAAATGACACGGATCCTGTTCAATGTTTTGCTATCACAGGCAAATCGCGAATGCTTCGTCGTGACACATTTCTCCGATACATGTTTCCACGAACAAAATGATATGAAATAAAAATAATAAATAACGATACGAACGAGAATGCAACGTTTGTGCTGCGTTGTACGAATCTGCGTCATACAGAAGGTCTGTCGTAACAATTCGCGTTGAAAGAGACGGTAATTGTAGACGGAATATGTTTGAGCGATGTTACACTTTCGAAGAAGTTTAATCTGGGCTTTTTCACGAACGCACGTATCCTTCCAGGAATATTTACTGACGCCTTTTAATCTTGTTATTAGAAGATATTATTCTTTGATGCCTATAAATACCCACGAGAATTTCTATCACGTTTACCACGCAATTATCATTCGTTGTATTGCGTACCAATGCATCCGGATTCTAATCGAATATCGTACATATTATATTCTTCATACAGTAATTTCTCGTCTTTAATAAATAACAAATTGTCAACCTCCCGACGTGCGACATTCTGATCGATTTCGTTGGTTTTTGGATACGCCATTGAACTTAATATTTTTGACAACTTTTTCTTTTGCATGCTCGCGACAGTGGACTTCAATTTTTAAGATAATAACCATTTGCACTCAAAGCAATTTTAATTCCAAAATCGAGACATTTTTTGACCTCGAATAGTTCCATCGTGCATCGTTAATTCCTACTCGCGCATACCACAATTTCATTTACTTTGACCTCGAATGGTTCCATTGTACGAGGTTAATTTTCTTTCATGCATGTAAAATTCAATACTGTTATTCGTATGTGCAACAGTTCAATTTTTACAGACTCCTTAAATGCAAATTTAATAAATTAAATTAAATAAATCTTAAATAACAGTATGGGAATTTTTAGTGTGTCACCTTAGAGACGACATTCGTGTGCTAAGGGTTAAAGTTAGCAATATTAAATCGTAAAATATCAATATTAAATCATAAATCACCTATTAAATTAATCTGTTTAACATCTCGAAGAGATTGAAGTTGTTTGGTCGAACTTTTAAAAAGTTTTTCAAGGGTGCAGTAATACTTTTAACACCAACTGTACATAATTCGTACAACATTGACTCGCATAACAAGGATGAGTTATACAAGATCGTATTTATAAATCCTGGACGTTATACAGGAGTTTACTGTTCGCCATACACGTACTTACTTAAATTTTCGATGTGTGCAACGCGGTTCGAATACTTTCTTGTATCAGTGTAGCCCGTGTCCGATCACCCGTTAAGAAGGAAGCTCGGGCCCGATGTCCAAGATAAGACGACGACGGGGGGTGGTGAGGAGAATCGGGGGAACCGGGGGACGTGTCCCTTTCTCCGCGGCGCAGGGCCCCGAAGTAGTACCGAAACATCGGGGGGACCAACGTTACCGGGCCCCCCTCACGTAATCCACGGATACGTCGCGACGAATTTGTACGGCTAGCCAATGAGCCAGAAGCCACCCTCGGTGCCCTCATCCTCAACCTCGTCCTCGTCCTCGTCCACATTCTCGTTCTCCCGCACTCTTCGGCTCTTCCTCTTCCCTCCTTTCGGCGCGCCGCACCGTTCAGAACATCCAGAGGAGAAGAAGCCACGAAACCGGGCCTTTCGCTCAAAATGGCTACCGTCCGCATCGATGGGCATCCGATGTAAACTACAAGCGCCCCATTCAACTGTCCTTCTTTCCTCGCCAGCCCTATCGACCCCCCTATTCTACTCTTTCTTTCTTTCTTTTCGATCGATGGTTTTTCAGTGTCTACGCGTGCGCCGGTTTTTCGAGAACGATCGGATCCGATCGCTCTGTCTACAGGGTTGTCGACGGAAATCCAGAAAAATCGTTGTATACGGAAAAGACTGTGTACACTCGATGAAACTGTCGATTTATTCTTTGGTCAGTTTGTACCAGAGCGTACCGAAAGCGTACCATTCGGTGGAAGATGATGAATCCCTTGAGAGAATGTATATTTTATAACGATGGGGCGCTCCAGTAATTTGACAATCAAATAGCCACCAGGTTTGTAAATATGAACCGAAATTTGACCATACGTGGCGCTAGCTGTCGATGTAGTTACCGTTAAACCGCGTCATCGACGCCATTTTCTTGTTTCGACATTTCACAAAGATTTTCAATTCGCAACCATACAAGTTTCATACAACAGCACATTTTTTAATAGCGTCGAACATGTCGAATTTTGTGCCCAGAAACTACGATTCGCGGACAGCATTGATTTTCTGTTACTACTTGCAGAAAACTGCTGTGAAATCGCATCGAATGTCTCGTCAGGATGTATTGTACAATTGGCAATGGCAGGCGTGAGTTTCCTTCACGTGTAACCAGGTCGTCGGCAATGTGGCCAGGTTTGCGAGCACGTGTCGACTATTCATGGTACCCTTTGGAAATACTGGGCTTATGGTACGTCTGTTTACTATCGAGGGTTGGGACAAGCAAGGAGGAAATACTTAATGAGAAATTGATAAAAATGGCCAAAAATTCCTCAAGGACAGCGGTCCCAACCGGATAAACCCATGCGATATCTGCGTTAACAATCACTCGAGAAATATACACTTCCAGACAAAAAGATAGCACACCCTTTTGTCTGGAAGTGTAAGTGTGGCTCGTTTGATTTTCCCTATCCTATAAAGACATCGTCAACCCCTTCCCATGCCACTTAATTTGCAACTACAGTTATTATGACGTGTTCATCGCAAAAAGTGTTACAAAAGGAAAAAGAAAATTTATATTTCTTCTACGGCTGTACTTACTTCGATGCTGATATATACCAGGTTTATAAATTTGAAACCGGAATTTGCCCATACGTCGCCAGCTGTCGATGTTAGTTACCGTCAAACTGCGTCAATGACGCCATTTTCTGGTTTCGATATCTGACAAAGGTTTTCAAGTCGCAACCATACAAGTTTCATACAACAGAACATGTCGAATTTCGTGCTTGGAAACTACTATGGGCTGATAGCATTGATTTTCTGTAACAAATTAGAAGAAAACTGCTGCGGAATCGCATCGAATGCTTGTCGAAGCTTACGGCGAGCATGCTCTTGGTAAATCACGGTGCTTCGAGTGGTTTAAATAATTAAAAAGTGGCGATTTTGACGTGAGAAACGAAGAATGCGGAAAATCACCGAGAAAGTTTGAAGACAGCGAATTGCAAGCATCATTGGACGAGTCCTCATCATTTAATGTCCTCAATTTTCTGTTCTTAAGTTTTTCAAATGGGAGCCCGTTTCTTTTTTAGTGTGGCATTATAGTTTACGAGAGAACGAATACAATGACCAATGACCACATAATGACACTACGTTTACTTAAACATGCTAAATTAATATTTCAATAAGTGGAGGACGTAAAAGAGTTAATTTGCGTCTATTCGATGTGCCTTATCGAATGCAATATATTTCCTATATAATATTTTTTGATTGAATCAAAATATACCGAGATATTTTAGTATTAGTATTATTACAATTCCTGTTATTACCATTATACTATTACTGTCATTATTATTATTATTATTATTATACTCTCTTTTAGACATTAGAATGTTACGAACGTTTGTCTTGAGAACATTTGTAAGACATAAGAAATGAAAGTTCCTCGAACGTCCGAAAAAGTGAACAAATCACGTTGTTGGAATGTCCGACATTTAAGTCCTAAGAACGTTTTAGGATATTCCAAATGTCCTGCGTCCATTTGGATTTAAACTGAACACTACATTGACATTTTATGTACGTGCTATCCGGTTTGTGACAACTGCCCTGTAGTTATTCGAGCAGTTAAAACGATTTTACTGTACAACGTTTAAGAAACCGAGTTGGTGGCATTTAACGCGACTTTACTGTATCGTTATCGTTATCGTTGCGAGAACGCATTGGAACCATAGTTTTTATAATAATGATAATACCATCGTTTTAACATTTAGTAAGATCCGTTACATAATCTGACCAATCGCTAATACTGTGTCGAATTTAATCAATTACCAGCCGAAAATTTGAATAACAGCAATATTTACTATTCGTCGGGAAATTCGGCAAACGGAATGGATTTCACGCGCAGACCGGATATGAGGGAATTAATTAAATGCAAGCACGCATTGCGGCTTGCAATTCGATGCTCGGCCGTATGTAGATACGTATAATATTGCACATGTAGCCGACCAATAGAATGCAACATTGTAACGGGCTCGTTCAAGACTATAAAGTGTCGATCCTGTGATCGGTAATTGTACATTGAATATGCCTGTCACTTCCCCGATAAACAATACCACAGGGATTTTGCGTAATTATACACCAAATTCAATCGACGTTACAAATTGTGCAGTACAATAACGGAACGTCGAAAAAAATGTCTCGATTGAAATCACCAGCAATTTTTCGAAGTCCATCTCGTCGGTACTTATCCACTTGAATAGTTTTTATACAGTTGTCCTTTTAGGTATGTGCGCATTTTAATGTTTTAACATTAAAAATGACTACATATATTGTCTTATAAAAATTACGAAATTTAATTCATTCAGATTTTGTGCGGTTCTTATTACAACATATTGTTGCGAAGACTTCGGTTTCGCCTCGCCGGAGAACACATATCACAACTCTTAAGCAATTCTTTATTTACAAATAATATCTCAAAGAGTAATAACAGTGCGTGTTCTCGCTCCAACGGGTCGAGAGATTCTGTCGTCTTTCTTCTTATTATAAACAACACCGTTGGCCGGATACCACAATATCGATACGACGGCCAACTTCTATCGATCTCCACAATCGACAGCAATCGATAAAGCTATACTTTTTGTAAAAAAACGGATGGAACTTTCCGATTTACCTAATATGAAGACCGAATACAATCTATTCCGCAAAGAGGCCAACAAAAATTTTGGACACGCGAGATAAAAGAAAAATTATAAGAAAAATAAAGAAAGATCCTACATTAAGTGCACCAAAATTAGTTGCCGAATTATTAGAACAGACTGGAAAGAATGCGTACCCCCAAACAATACGCAGAGCATTAAAAGAATGTGGTTATAATGGACGAGTTGCTCGGAGAAAATGTGAATGAAATTAATAGAAAGAAAAGATTAAACTTTGCGAGAGAATTTGTTTTAAAAGAAGATACATGCTGGAATGACGTTATTTTCAGTGATGAGAGTAAATTCAACATTTTTGGATTGAATGGGTAAAGAATGGTGTGGTGAAAGAAAAATGAAGAATTCAAAATTAAAAATACGAAGCCAACTACAAAGCACGGAGGTGGAAATGTACTTGTTTGGGGATGTATCTGATCATTTGGAACGGGTGAATTAATTTTTAGTGATAACATAATGGACGAAAATTTATACCTGAATATTTTCAAAAATAATTTACGTAAAAGTGTAATAAAAATGGAGATTCTGAATATCTTTAAGTATTATCAAAATAATGACTCCAAGCATAAGGCACGTATCGTAGAGGAATATTTGCTGTATAATTGTCCAAAATTATTACAACCTCCACCTCAGTCTCCAGATCTGAATCCTACAGAGAATTTATGGGATGAACTAGACCTACGAATTAGAAGAATTGCAATAACATCCAAAGAAATGTTAAAAGAACGACTGAAAGAGGAATGGAATAATATTAGTACAGAATATTTGAAAAATCGATATTCCATGAAGATCGTTTCATATCGATCTCCGCAACTGACAGCTCCCATCGTAACAATATCCTTGCCTTATTAAATCTATTGAATCGATTCTTATGGAGGCAATTTTCTAACTTCGAAAATTGTAAAATAAAAAATATAGAAGGAGCTATTTAATCTCTGTGGTAGATTTAGTGTTAATCATTGCGTCGATAACGGTAATTTGGGAGAAACTGCACGAGGTCTCTTGTTAAATTAGAAAACAATACTCGTTCATTATTTTGTTGTTTTAGAAGGTATGAGAAAACTTTATTAACCCATTACCACACCATTTTCGTCGTAACTGAAGTTATTGTAACGTATTCATCGTTAAAAATGTTCCCAAAGAGAACAGATAATTTTTACTTTTTATATGGTACGTGTACTTCGATGTTTAAATATTGACTACAAAAGAAGAAAATTTAATTTCGTCTAAAAAGAAAGGCGCTATATATTTTGTTAGACTTCAAAATCTTCATGATGAGTCTGACTCGTTATTATATGGCAAACCTACTTAATCTAGTTCTTAAATAACGTTATAATTTCTTTAACTGATTTAAAATCCTACACACAATGAAAAACCAACTACACAACAGAGTAGTTAACTACCAGTGGTTAATTACCATACAGAAAGTAGTTCTACGAAAACACCAACCTTGGTTTTAGATGTAGATGTGTGGTAGCAGATAAATTGCTTCCTCAAAATCTATAATTATTTTTATTGTTTATACGCAATGCGAAAGCACGCGTTCCCTATTTTTGAGAATCAAGACTTCTCCGCTAGTTGTATAGAATTAGTTATTTCTACTAAGGAAATGTTTGTAACTTAATTAATATTTTTGGTTTTCGGCATTCCTTTTCGATCCTACATTCCGATCGGATACCAATGAATTCTAATGTCATAGGTTATTATCTATTACTTCTAAAAAAATATTTGTTTCAAAACATGTTTAGTGTTTTTCAGCATAAATAGAACTAAAATATGGCTGTAGTAGTTTTTCGCAAGTGATACAGTTTCTGAGATGTTAAAATCACCTTGATTTCTTCAAACAGGAAGACCTACTTCTTAAAACTAGATCTAGACTTAATCTAAACTTCCAGATCTAGAAGTCAACGAAGTATCGTTGAAACAATTTACAATACGTATCCACTACTTGGAAGCTAGACCACCTTGAATACTGTAAGTAATAAAAAATAATAAATAATGCGAAATTTAAAGATTAGAATATTAATTACGACGTAGAGGGTCAAGGTGAATGAAATATTAAGAATAGCGGATCGCTCGCGGGAGGGTTAATGGTTTTTTTTTTAAAAAGAAAAAAGGAATTGGGATGCATTCAAATTAAGATGATGATTTTGGGAGGAAAGAAGGTAATATTCCTTTGGTGCTTTCACGGGGCGGCCATCAAGAGGAACGCGAACGACCGCGTCGATGCAGCAACTACTTTATGCCTCGGGACCAACTCCCGAATATCGGGCTTGTTGCCGTGTAATTTCATAGGACGGATAATGCGATGTTAATAGAATGGAATATTGGCCGGCGGTTCCCATAAATCATGCTTAATTTGACAGAGCTATTCGGTTCTAGTGGGCTTCCTAACTCTTTCCCCCATCGTCGTGTACTTCTTCTCACCGGCACAGTGGTTCGAGAAACCCTAAAAACGCGTACCAAATTCACAGCGGTGTTATTTTGAGGTTATTTTTTGCGACAACGTTTTTGGCGTTTCTTTTCTAAATCGTAGAATCTGAATTTCGTGTTATCTTTTTACAACGATAAATAAGAACTCTCGTAGCATTATACATATGTATACGGTTCTGCTATACTTTTACAGAGTGTCCAGATCTGAAGCACCAAATTTTGTTAATGTACTTTATCAGGCTAAACAATAACGCTTAACACTTTATCGACCGGAAGCCTATTAATAGTCTTTTCAATATTAGCGCTGTATCAAAATGAAGCTTAAAATTATATTTTTACATTCCAATTTGTAACAACATTATTGGGAATGCATTGTTGATCCGCAATAAAAATTGCTGTCAGCGTTGAAAGACCCATTAAAAAGTTTTCAGTCATGGATCATGGGCCTTACAAAAATTCTCAAATAATCGCCGGTCGGTAAAGTGTTAAGTCTAATGGTTGCCTTTAGGTACGGAGTTATCCAAGAGTACCTTTAGGATGATGTTTCTGATCTACAACGATAGACAATTTTAACAATGGTGTCGTATACGATCGAAGAGCGCGTTAAAGTTATTAAAAATGCTAAATCTTGGTATCGCGAAGAGGACAGGCGGTCGCAAAAAAATGGAGACCTAAGAATTTGAACGTATCAAACTATGGCTACTACGAAATCACTAAAATTGTTTACTGTTTAAAGGTTAACGCATTAAGAGTTAAGTCATAGTCAAGTGTCATATCGTGCCAGTCATACGTGGATGACGCTAACATACAAACTTCTTATAATCTACACTGGTGGACAAAATGATAAGGCACCTCAACATTTTTGGGAATGAACATCTATTTGCACATATACGTAGAAAATGAGTAGACAACAAAATAAGGTACTAGTTTTGACATAGTATATGCAAAAATTAAATAAATCGTTTAATCCATGTATTATTTATACAAAGAAAATGTAATTGAATGTGGACAAAATGATAGGACACTTTGAATATAAAATAACAAAAGTATTAAAATGAAATAAGATTACACAGTTTTTTGAAGTTTTAGTAATGCGTCGACTGCCCTTGACGTTGTTCCACTTCAATCATTCTTCTTGGTAAACTTCTGTTAACCTTCAACTTCAAACAGATCCTTTATAGAATTTTGATCCAAGTTTTTCCAAGCTTCTAAAATTCTGAAATAATCGCCGGTCGATAAAGTGTTAACTGAAAAATTTGGATCGGCTGTTCACTGTTTGGAGTTAGTAGATACTAAGTTTATTTATAAAATTCGTAGATTTACATCCTTTCCATCTTAACGATGTAACAGTGTGGCCTCTGTCGGTCGAAAGAAGCTCGTAAAACTGGAATCCTCTTGGACGACCCTGAACCAACGCGTTGGTTCGCAAAATCATTTTTTTTTAATGAGCTTTCTATCTTTTCCTTGACCGATCGCCAAACAGGATGTTAACAAATGTCCACATTTTGGATAGTTCAGACACCTAAAATGTTTGTTAATTGTTTATGATAATAAATATTTGTTATTCATTAGGTTTTGAGAAAGTGTATGTCCCCCATTATTTGTCTAGAGATTAACACAATGTAAGAATACTTGTAAATTCTTTAACCCTTTATACTCGAATGACAATTCTGAAACGCCGGTAAAAATTGCTCCACCACTATTTAAAACAATCTTTACATCGCTATACTTGTATCTAAGAAATTTGTAAAAATGTAACCGTTGCAAGGACGAGTAATAGCAGAAACACTTGTGTACATAAAATCAAATAAATTATGTGGAATGAAAAATATCCTAGGTTGGAAGAAATGCCTAGGTTTTCGAGTTGAAGCTGCTTCGAGTGTAAAGGGTTAAATGCTTTTAATGTATGATTTAACAAAGTTATGGATGCCACTTTTTGAGACGTAGAAATCAGGCAGAAGGTTAGGTGGTTTTTGATGGATGGGTATGAACATACAGAACGGTACTGTAATTAACTAGATAAACGGTACCCGTGATCCTTTACGAGACTATTAGTTCCGCCATTGGACTTAACAGGTGGACAGGTTTTGAGCTGATCGAACTCATGGCCGTCCATCGGTGAAACGATGATCGAGCCTGTTAAAATGTAAATTTATTACTTAGAAAAGGTTCTCATTGTACTAAACTCTACTTTCATAATGTGATTACATTGTTACAACCATTCAATTGATCGAGGTTCGTCAATTGCCATTGTCAGATACGAAATTGCATCTTGCAAATATTCTGTCCGCAGCAGCCACATTGAGATTCGTGGACACCGATGCACATGGACTTGACGGTGATCAAAACATTGCAATGTTTTATTTGAAATATTCTGATACGTTTTCGAGAACTCGATCATTACATTATATTATATTATTATAATTACTGGACAGTATAGTGGACACACAACGTTCTAGCCGCATGTTTTACCAGGTATATGAATATGAAACCGAAATTTTTCTATAGAAAATACAAGTTTATTATTATTATTATTTATTATCGTCCGTCGGTAGCTATACATTTTTCCCATCTCTCTTAAAATTTGTGGATGCTATGCCAGAAAAATAATAATCAAATGTAAACGCTTCAATCGTTTCGTTGACCGGTTTTGCTGTGTATGATGGTGCATCGTCATGAAGCAAAATCACTTCGCGTTGCCTTTTAATCCCGTTTTTCTATATTCTGGATCTTTCCCATGGTTTTCAAATACATGGAAAAAGCTTCTTGTGTCACATTTAACTGCTTCGCGAGTTGTTGTCGCGTTCGAGCGTCATCCTGATCCAACGATGCTTGCAATTCGCTGTCTTCAAACTTTTTTGGTAGTCGTCCACGTTCTTCGTTTCTCGCGTAAAAATCGCCACTTTTGAATTTTTTTAAACCACTCGAAGCACCGCGATTTACCCAGAGCATGCTCGCCGTAAGCTTCGACAAGCATTCGATGCGATTCCGCAGCAGTTTTCTTCTAATTTGTTACAGAAAATCAATGCTATCCGCAAATCGTAGTTTCCAGGCACGAAATTCAACATGTTCGACGCTATTAAAAACCATGCTGTTGTATGAAACTTGTATGGTTGCGAGTTGAAAATCTTTATCAGATGTTAAAACAAGAAAATTGCGTCAATGACGCGATATGACAAATTCCCGTTTCATATTTACAGACCTGGTAACTATTTAATTGTCAAATTACACTGTCCAACAAATCCAAACTTTTTTCTGCTTTTTAATACCCACTATCCGAATCTTGTAGAGCGTGGCTTCCCAAACACGAATCCGAAAACCGAATTGCTGTGTGACATCCTGTTTTCGAAAATCACGAGGTTTTGTAAAGACGTGCGATTTTGAGCAAAAACCGAGCATTACGCGGAAACTAAAAACGTCAGATAGGTCAATATTGGCTTAAAAGATAGAGGATGGGTTCCTGAACATATCAGTATCGATATTTATAATATTTGATGCTTCTAAATAGTGTTAAATGGCTGTCAAAGTTTAAAAAAATGCCCAAGTACGTGATTTCTACGCAACATTTTTGCATATTTATGAAAAGTTCTTTACCTGACACGAAAACTGACCACGGAATGTGATTCTGTAGACATTTCTGAAGAAGAAACTATCGAGAAAAAGTGTCGAAGCGGTTTTAAAATCGTGTAAATTGAGAAAATATCTGTCGGCGACACGCGCACGGCGGTTTGCCGCCGCTTCGTCCATAGCTCGCTTAGCTCGTCTCGTCAGTGCCGCAGCTACGCGTGATCAACGCCGACAGCGGCGTCTAATGGGGCACCCATTCTGTGTGAATAACATTTGATCTTTTTATTTAATAATTATTGGAACGTCGTGAGAGAGAACTGGAACAGACTCATCGTTATAAAGTATACATTCTTCCAAGGGATTCATTATCTTCCACCGATTATGTTTCCATTCCGAATTCGATAAACTTTGAGACGAAGGCAATATTAGATTTCAGTTTGTTAAAAGATGAAATTCAGCAAACATTCGCGGTCTAGCGATATCGCATCAGCGAAGATAGGTCAGCGGCGATCCGAGTCGATCCGAGTCGATTCGATTCGCCGGAAATCGAATTCTTGTATACGTAGCCCGGAGTTCCTGTAACCGTTATCAGTTTAAAATTATCCTTTGCTACGAATCACTTCGGCCAGCGGTGGCTTTCGTTTAACTCCATTTTCGTTCTGTCGTAAACAATGATGTCACATTGCCGCTTGTGGCTGGCCACCGGCTCTTTGCCGGATGTTGTTCTTCAATTAATGTGTGCCTTATCGACGCCTGGAAGATTCCTGCTGGCGTCTCTCCCTGGAAAAAATCTTATTCAGCGGCTCCACATCCACGAAACACAACGCTTCCCGCTACAGCTTTTCGGATCGTGTTCGTATCTGTTCGTTAAACGATGATCGACCGTCTCATCAGACTGTACGAATAATCGAACGTCGATTAAAACGCCCATCTTCTAATGTCTTTCAAAAATACATTCGGTTCCGTATGACTAATGTTCCATATACAGTGGCTCAAAGTAAAACTCGGACACCTATATATTTTCACTTTCTGAGGTTATTATTAGTATAAGAAAACAGATTTATTTTCAATAATTTACGCTTAAGGTTATATCAAATTTATTAACCGTTTGAGTGGCAAGGGACGCGATCGCGCTTCTCCTATTTTATGTCCAAAACTGCCAGCGCTTTGGGCTGTGAAGCTGACGATGATGCGTGACATTAGTTACCATTCCGTTTTAGATAAATCAAGACAAAGTTAGAGTAATATTACAGTTTGTAGACGTACAAAACAAGTAAAATAAAAAAGTATAAAACAGCGCAATTGCACTCCTCGGCATTTTCGGCTATGGAATTAGACAAGTGCTATCGCGTCGCTTGGCAATTATCGATTGGGAAATAATAAAGACCTGTAGCACGCAAACGGTTAAGCAAAGACAAAAATTATTCACGATAATTCAAAACACAATGGAAATGTTAAAAGTCATGAAAACCAGCCTCCAACTGAAACTTGGATAGTTGGTAATCCTGTGGGAAAAACAAATGAAACGCGGGGAATCACCCTTCATTTTTTTATACTTTCATTTTATGTAGGTTTTAGTTGACGTAAGTCGTTAATTTCTGTGAAGTTTTGTTATAATTTCTCAAAATGGCTAGACAATGTGGACAAACGTCGTTAGAACTTTGGGAACTTGTTATAAGTCAATTTAGAGACGGTTTGTCCGTACGAAATATTGCATCAATAGTGAAACACAGTCACTCTACAGTTCATGATATTATAAAACGCTTTAGATCCAGAAATATTGTGGAAAATAAACCAAAACTAATTAAACGGAAGATTTTCGCAGAAGAATCGTACGACAAATTAAAAAAAAAATCACAATTAAGTGTCCCGAAGTTAGCTACCGAAGCTAAAATACATTTAGGAAAAGAAGCTAATCCAGAAACAGTGAGGATTATACAGGGTGTCCCACGCAACTGGAACAGGCTGTACCTCCTAAATGGTTGAGAATAGAAGAAAATGTTATAAGTAGAAGTTAAATGGTATCAGGCGGTGCACAATATGCAACTAATTTTATGCACTTTTGTGCATCGGTGCATCAGAAAAATGCAACTGCATATTTTTTTTAAATAAAAACCTATATTTTTGACTGCACCAATCGATGCAGTTTCTTGTGCTCTTACATACTTATGCCCTAAACTTATTCGTTAAGAAGTTATCGAAGCTAAAAGTTCTCTGAATTATTTCGGTTTCTCGGCAAGTGTTCCGGAGTACCTACGTTACAACAAGTGTTCAAACGGTCCTCCATTGAAGTCGAAACATTTTTAACGAATAAGTTTAGGGCATAAGTATGTTAGTACTTTTATGTAGAGCACAAGAAACTGCATCGATTGGTGCAGTCAAAAATATAGGTTTCAAAAGTGCATAAAATTAGTTGCATATTATGCACCGCCTGATACCATTTAACTTCTACTTATAACATTTTCTTCTATTTTCAACCATTTAGGAGGTACAGCCTGTTCCAGTTGCGTGGGACACCCTGTATAATATTAAGAAAAAATAATTTTAATGGAAGAGTTGCTAGGATGAAACCATTTGCGAGCAAAAGAAATCGTTCAAAAAAATTGCAATTCGCGAAATTGTACAGAAATAAAGATTTTTTATTTTGGTGGACAGTTACAGACGAGAGTAAATTTAACATTTTTCGATCCGATGGACAAACTTATGTTTGGAGAAAACCTAATGGTGTGGGGATGCACGTCAGCTGCTGGACCAGGAAATCTCCACATTATTGACGAGATCATGGCTCAGCCAAAATATCTACAGATTTTGAAAAACAATTTAAGGGATAGTGTGGAAAAGTTAGGTATTGCCGATTCTTAAAGTTTCTACCAGGACAATGATCCAAAGCATCGGGCTCATAATGTTCGTCTACGGTTACTTTATAATTGCCCACATGTAATCGAAACTCCCGCTCAATCACTTGATTTTAATGTAATCGAACATCTATGGGCGTACTTAGAAGAAAAATTGAAAAGCCACATTATTTCTAATGCTAAAGATTTAGAGAAAGCATTAAAAGAGGAATCGGCAAATATTGATGCTTCGTATTGCGAAAAACTACTACTACTCCATGCCGAATCGATTAAAAGCTGTAAGAGCAAACAAAGGACTATCAACAAAATAATAATATCAAATAAAAATAGTATAAAACATATGTACATATTTACAAGAAAATTTTCTACTGTCCGAGTTTTATTTTCAGGTCAAACTCCATTAATATAACCTCGAATAAAACTTACTAAAAATAGCTTTATTTTTTGTTTACATTCTTTTCTTAGCCTACCAATCGCTTCATGAGGCCCAAAAATGTCATTGTCCGAGTTTTACTTTGAGCCACTGTACTAACTTCGAATCGATAGCACTGCAACTATATTTTCCATTTAAAAGAAAAGTATTCGGTTGGTGTGAAAATGATTGAAGTCTTTCTTCTTGAATTTTAAAGTTATTGTAACAAGTTATCGAACTTGTAACAATTGTTGTTCGATCTACTTTTACCTATCGACTATTTTATTTATTTTAATATAATATAATATACCGGAATATACCAGATTATCCTAGAATGTTCCAGAATATACTAGAATTCCCTAGAATATACTAGAATATATCATAATACACCAGAATATACAAGAAAATACTAGAATGGACAAAATTATAGCATAATAGTTCATAATACAACAGAATACACTAGATTGCACTAGAATGTACCAGAATATGCTAGAATTTACTAGAATGTATCAGATTATACCACCATGTGACATAACATACCACTTTTTATAATTTAAATACAAAACTGTCTTCATGAAAATTGTAGACTGATATGTCACCTCTGAAATGCGCGTCACTATGACGCAATCTGATTAGTGTTGTAGAGTGGTCTCTCAATATTTTTCCGACTATCCAATGTAAAGGAGTTTAAACGATCTTTAAATGACTCGTAAATATCCCCACGTTTCCGCAAACATATTTCTCGGTGTTCAACAACATAAATTCGTCGTTGGTTCGTCGAGGAAGACAGGAAAGGGAAGATTCGCGCAATTTGCCATGTAAATTCGATCCAAGCATGATTACAAGGGGTTTAAGCTAAACCGGCTGATCGTCGGTGACCAGCCAACTAGACGCTGTTCCGCTGATCGATCTTTGATCGATTATATCCGATCGGTATGTAGATACAGATCCTTGAAGATCGTGCCAGATGGTCGACGGGTTATGGGGGCCATTATGGAGTCGCTCGAGTAGCCGTAATGAAATTAGAAATTAAGAGGGAGACCTCGTTTTAAAAGAATCGCCGAGATCTTCGGGAATTGCCTAACTTTTCCAAGAACGTTCATGACATTCGATCAGAACTGAAGAAAATTTTCGAGAAAACATGTTTCAAATACTATTTTAAATAGTCGTTGTTTTATAATTCAAATAAAACACTGTTTTAAACAAACAGTTAGATTCCTGCACGTAAAATATGTTTAGCGTCGACGATCTAAAACAGAAGATAGTATATTTCTATTTTGGTAATCTAAAGCATGTAATACAATATTTTTATTTTTCGTTAAACAGTTTCTAAAATATTTCCTGGTGATAAAAATAGATCGATGATTTATTTTGTCGTGCGCAAACACGTCCGTAAATAAAATTAACACTATTTTGAGAGTCCTTCGAATGCAATGCTATTCGAAACATCTTTTTTCGTTTTACATCTTCCGAGAATGTACTTTTTTTTGGTGCGACAGTCACAAATTATCAGTGATCTAGGAATAATGTATAACTACCGATGGGCAATATCCCGAATAAAAAATGTTGTGCCATTTTCTGCCGTTGTTCCGAGTCCAAAGGACCACATACATGATCCTTGTGAAATTTGTAACAAACTAATTTGCCATTTCATCGCTCAGACGTTGACGAACCTTCGTCGGCAATTCGGAACAAACAAATTTTCAGTTTCTATCGAAATCTCTGCTTCATTCTGTTCGATAATTTAAAAAACGTGCGCTGTTCACGATTAGTTTGTAAGTTTCATGCGTCGCTGACAGCGAACATTTATTTTCAGCTAAAATTTGTCCGAGGAAGAATAAAAGGAATATATTAAAAAAAAAAATAATAATAAAAACAGCACCCAGATTCGAACGATACGATTTGATAGAATAAATCTCTGGTGGAACAAAACCACTTTTTGCGAATATAAACTATTTACGTTCAGAGCTGCGAGCCCTGGCGAACAGAGAAACAACGTTTCTGTCGGCTCGATTGCATTTTAATGAAAAAAAAAAAATAATAATAAAAACGCCGGAAAAAAGTGATACAAAATAACGATGTAGATATTAACGTATCATGCTACGATGGAAAATGGACGTTTCGCCGTTGAAATTAAAGTGAAACCACCGATTCTTGGCGATGGGAGGACGATGCGTATCTGCTGGCGTGGTGACGCAGCCAGACGGAACGAATTATTCTAATTCGTTCTGTATTCGGGCTGGCGCGTCTCTAGGAAACGGCCATTAGGCTTTTAGACGTGCCTAACCGGACCTAGACAATGGCTCAATTAGCGAAGAAGACCGACGACGCGCACAATCGGTCGAACACGTTATCCTCCATCGACCTCTGCGCTTCCAAAACTTTTAATCGCTGCTTCCGCTCGATCAAGGCCATCGTAATTGCTCCGCAAAATTTAATCGACGAAAACAAGAAATCTCACGTTCAAAAATTCAATTTTCTAACGCACGTTTACTAGACTGCGGATGTTACGCATTAGTCTGCGTAAATAATAATTTGTTTTTTGAATTGAACGCAGCGGCTTGATCTTGCTTTTGCGAGGTGTACTGGGAGAATTTACTGGGCGATGCGTAAATAATTGCTGAGAAAAAAATAAACTTGATTTTCAAGCGATACATCCGTCTCTGTAATAAAAATTTAAAACGTGTCTTTTGTAAGTCCAAGTAAATGAAAAGCTTGCATCGTCATCGAAATTAATCGTAGTTGCTGTGAAATATAGTTGATTTAAAATGGCGGATGTTGTAAAGAAACTGCCATTTGAATGTACGCAAACTGTAAATTCAATGATTTTTCCTTCATTTATCTTATAATGTTTATAGCTTTTGTCATGCGTCAACTGTCTCTTAGTTCATCTAACATTTTTATCTATATTTTCAGTTATACTTTGCATGCATTCTTCACGCTATTTCATTTATATTTTGATAAATTTTCAGTTTATAGTTTCTGCAGATCGTAAAGCAACTAAAACGTATATGTTGAAAGTAGTATACGATTTGCAAATTGTAATTCTTCTGAATATGTGTTTATAGACAAGTCATTCAGTGGGCGAATCATTCATATTTCCAATGAGAATCGTACCTAATACCGTCCCGTTACATATGATATTCTTAATCACTTGATTAATTTGTAAGTAACACCTACACAATGAATTATACTTGTTTATATGACCTCTGTTAGTATGCGCGTAACGAAAGCGGAACATTATTGAAGGAAACTGGAATGGTTTATGGAATCAGGCTGACGTTAGTAATTATTCGTGTAATTACACTCCCGTTCTGTTCGCAGCAAGTAGAAAATCACTGTTATTAATACAAAGCCGATGTCATGCGTGACGAAAATGGACGCTTGAAACCGTGAAACGATGATGGAGAAACAGGCGATTTATGCGGACGTATCCTAAATTAATTTACTCCATTAATTGCGCGTCTGAAATAATATATCTCTACCGATTACTTTTCTTCCGACGTTAATGATATGTAACTAATATCGCTCTCCATTGATTAAATTAATAACGAATAATAAAGTGTCCAGATTAAACGGAGCAACAGTGCCACTTTCGATGAACATCGAAATTTCAATATTGCCTCGATAACGATACCGAACAATTTTTCATTTCGCCTTAAGCTTTATGCATCTTTATGTAACTTCACAGATTTTTTATATTCTGATACCCTCTGATAGGGGGTAGAAAAATAGTTAATGATACTGTGGCTAAGTTTCTGCACAGTGCAACGAATCTCAAACTTTTCTAGGCTCCCATTTCAATTACTGTGTTATTCATTAATTCATGAATTAACTTATTATTCGATTTCAATTTCATGCGCTCGTTTACATTCTTTTTGAAACTATTTCTCTTAATTTTACTATGTTTTGTCTCGATAAAGTAATTAAAATAAAAAACGGGTTTTTGCACCAATTAGAGTGCCATTGGCTTGAAAAAAAAGAGAGAGAGAGAAAGAAGGAGAGAGAGAAGAGACTTGCGGTTGTCCTTCTGCAATTGTTAAGCATACAACTCAACATTGATTTAAAAAATTTCATGATAAGGGGCAAGACTGAAAGATGAAGAAACTCATAGTCGTCCTTCTATACTTATTAAGCGTACGACTCAATAACGACTTAAAAAATTCCATGATAAAGGGACAAGTCTGGAAGATGAAGAGACTCACAGTCGTCCTTCTGCACTTACTAAGCGTACGACTCAACATTAATTTAAAAAATTCCATGATAACGGAACAAGACTGAAAGACGAAGATACTTGCGGTAGTCCTTCTGCAATTACTAAGCGCACGACTCAATAACGATTTAAAGAATTCCATGATAAAGGGACAAGTCTGGAAGATGAAGAAACTTACAGTCGTCCTTCTATACTTATTAAGCGTACGACTCAACATTGATTTAAAAAATTCCATGATAACGGAACAAGACTGAAAGACG
>CM052092.1:18686603-18696958 GCA_028453745.1 Agapostemon virescens
GTAAATTGTTGTGTACTGAGTTTTATTAACAGATGTTCAAACTAAAAAGTTAGCCTTACTTTAGAGGTTATAGTTACCCACAGTTCGAGCTACGGCTACTCGACGCTAGATGGACAGAACTTTCCGATTGACTTAATAACTTGTTAGAAACTGGGGTGTGCCGTATGAAGATTCTGGGGTAAGTGCTGTAGAGCCCAAACCTTAGCAAATTCGTCAAAAGGGCACTAAAAGGGTTAATACTAAACGTACTGACCAGTAAAATTGGTTAGTGTATATTGTCTTGTAAAAGTGGCAAGAATGTTAGTTGTTAGAATATATGCTGGAATAGAAAAGTTTATAATTTCACTAATCGTAAAACAAGTAGGAACAGACGATAAACGATATATATGAATGAATAAACAATTGAACAAAGGATTTATTATGTCGATTTCTGTGAAAGCAGTTTCTAACTAGTTTATATTGTCGTATAAAAATTACCACATTTAATTTATTTGAATTTTGTAGGAGTTTTATTGTAATGCATATTGAATGAATAATAAAGTAAATAAATGAATACATTCACTGCACGCATAAGCTGTGATAGAAAAACGTAGAAAATTAGATACGGAAGCTGCAAAATTAATTATTGAATAGCTTTTAGAGATATATAATCAAATAAAATTTATATTCGTTATTGTTTATTTCGTTAACACTTTACTGACTGGAAGCCTATTAATAGGTCTTCCAATAATTGCTGCGTAACAAAATAAGGCTAAAAAAGCTACTTTTACATTGTAATATGTAACCAAATTATTAGACAACGCGTTACTGAAGATGTCATGCTGATTTACAATAAAAATTGCTGTCGGCGTTCAGGGATCCATTAAAAAGTTTTCAATGATGGATTAAAATATGTAATTGTTACATTGTTTCCTTTGACCTACTTGCAAGGTAACATTACTACAGTATTAACACTAGAAGTACCAAACCATTCAAAATTACTGGTCCCTACTTATTTCTTTTGCAATCATTGAAGTTATAAAAACGTTTTCATTACTAATTTTCCGATGTACTTCATTAACGAACCACAATTTACAATAAAATTTGAATGAAGTTTGAATAGATGGAGTCTTGTTATTATACTAAAGCAATGTGTATCGTTGGGTTTATTGGCAGTTCTTCTGTTAAGTCCATATTTCAAAAGTTTCCCACAAACGTCATTGAATTTTTCAATTCCGACGACTGTACGCCGGCGAGATGCGGCGAAAAACACGTCACCTGGCATTTATTAAGGCTGGCCAGTGTTCTATTAAAATATGTAATTGTTATATTGTTTCCTTCGACTTACCTGCAAGGTAACATTGCTACAGTATTAACACATCGATCGCCGGCCCCGTGATAGTGCGGGTTTTGTAAGTCTGTCACTTGAATTGAATCCGAAAGCATAAACGATTTTGTTTCTATTAAATTGTACATGACGAATATTCAATCAAAATACAGTTTTTTACGAAAATGTATAAGGTTTTAAATATTTTCTTTAGCTACTCATTGTTCGAGTAGCGAAACGAGTAAATGAGTTCATAATTAATAAAGTGGCTCATATGTCGTCGATGCTCAATATGTTAAGTCCAAGTTTCATGTCGATAGCTGTTACGTTTCAAAATTTTACAAAGATCACTGAATTTTTCAATTCCGACGACTGTGCGCTGCGGAGATCCGGCGTACGAGGGAAGAAAAGAAGAAAAGAAGAAAAGAGGAAAAGAAAGTTCCGGCGAGAAACACGGCACCCGGCATTTATCAAGGTTGGCTAGCGTCTCGTTAGAGAATATGCAACGAATTCGTAGCCGACGGATAATAACCGAGTGTACCAGGCCTCTAATTGCTTGGTCTACGGCGAAGCGTAGAGTACGGTGGCAACGGCAACAGAAACAGCCAACATCAGTCTAGGAAGGCAAGCTACTCGCGGTTCCTCATTCGCGCCGGATAAAAGATAAGGATCGGGGTTGAACCCCGAGAGAAACCACGGTTACAGGGATCGGTCGGTTTCGAGTGGCTCGGACGTACAGAAGAAATACGACGGGTCGGGAATTAATACGCGCCGGTTGGAATATGAATGGCGTTACGCAATTATCGTTTAACCCACAAATTGATAAAGAGTTATGGCCGCTGACGTAGACCGCTGTCTACCCCCGGTCTTTACCTCCTTCGATGGCGAAGCCTTTCGGGATGGCTGTGGTCACGTCGATGCCACCTCGAGATAAATTTGTAAAGTCTATTTAATTAGTAACCACGCCGACCGTGTTCCCCGTATACTCTTCGCCGCGTTATCTTGTCCATTAAAATTTCTTTCGTAATCGCAGCCATCGCAGTAGCTTCGCACGTTGCTTTCGCAGTTAATCATTTTTCGTTTTTTTTCATTGCAGAGGAAAAAGGAGTTCGACGTTTATACCGGGGGAACGTTGCGCCTTCGTCGCGTTAATGCTAAACGCACAGAGCATTAATGTGAAAAATATTCGTACACCCTTTAAATAGGGCTAATTTGTTTAAAAATTGGATCAAACGATTTGAGCTCTTTTTCGAGACGTTCGAAGGATTCATTTACTCCTAACGTGGAAATCATTTTTCTTCGAAAATGTCAATTTTTATCGCGACTGAGATATTGGGTTGGGGAAAAAGAAATCCATTATTTTTTATTATAATACATTGTCGACTAAACAAATGTGCATAGTTATTTTCAATGGCGGAATTTTTACAATTTTAACAATTACGAAATAAAGGGCCTGGAAATGACGATTTGACCGCCGTATGGTGGTTTCAGCGTTAAAGGATGAAAGTAACAATTTGTTATAGATCGAGCGAGTACACTGTATGCGTAAGCGTCGAACGCAGAGGTATCGGACCTATTGAAAAAAGAAGACGCCTAATCGTTGAACTCGAAGGGATTTACGAGGAACTGGTAGCAGTACTATCTGCCAAATGTATAATTAACGGTGGGCCGACAGGGTGCTTCAAAAAATGCTGAAACTCGAGCTCCTATTGGGCGCGGTCGCTTCTGGTACGAGCGATTTCGTCGCCCCAGGGCTGACCAAACCATTCTGTGATCGATCCACTGATCGATTGTTCTACCTGCCTGCTCCCAGTGATCGAGGAAACCTACGGCAAGCTGCTACGGTACCGTTCAATTACAAAGGAAATGCTAGAAATCAATTCATACGAACGTAATTCCGATGAAACATATTATTACAATGGCTAGAAAGCTTTAAGGAGAACTCTCAATTAGAAAATTCTTATTGTTAACACTTGGCACTGGATGTTGACCTTAAGGCACCGCTAAACATTGTCATACTATTACTGAAAACCATATTTACATCGCTTGTGTTTGCGTCGAAGAAATCGGTAAAAATTGCATCGTTCTAAGGACGATTAACAGTAAAAAAAATATGCGTGCTTAAGGGGAGGAGGAATTGCTTTTTTTCAGGTAAAATATGTCGCTACTTTAGAATTTTTCTTTTTGACAAAATTATAACATTAACCTCCTACGTTTACCAACAAAGGTACAATGGAACGACTTTCTCGCTAGTACCTGATCCACCTCACTAGCTATTTTGACCCTCCATTGGCCAAATTTCTTTCCTAAATATATATAAGAAATGTATGCAACGGAAAATTAACAATTGCAAACCTATATATGCAGATTAAAAGAAATCTACCAGTTTAAACAACTTTATTTTATTTTGTAACTTTGTAACTTTGCACCATTCTCTTTGACTTTACGACTCTATCATCTTCTTCGACATAAATGTTACACAATAGCACAGCCAATTTATATATTTTATACTGCTATCTTTATTATACTTCAATGTTTGATCCCTTGCTTTACCATTTTCTTTGATTCAACAGTTACTCTTACATATTCATCGCCAAAAATATTATAGAAGAGAACAGAAATTTATATATTCCATACAGCTGCATTTACTTCAACGCTTAACCCTTTGCGCTCGAATGATCACTCTGAAGCATCATTGAAAACAGCCATACCGCTAAAAAACAAATTTTAACCACTTGACAGTTTTACCCGAACGGCACTCGGGTGTGACATTTTCCCGTACACTGACGATCCCGAGTCTCGTTCGGGCAAGTTTTGTTTTAATTTGTAGTTAGTGATCTGCCCGAATATTATTTGTACTATAGCTTGTTATAATTTCATTACTTTTTATGCAGTTTTTGTTTACATTTTAGACGCAGGTAATATATGTTATGTATACATTTATATTTATTTTACATTCTTAGGTTCCCAAAATGTTTGAGTTTGATTTTGAATGTGATGAGGAAATATTGATAAGTGAATCAGACAACGAAAGTGATTTATCAAAATTATTGGAAGATGATTCTGAATTAGAGAATAAAGATCGTACAACAAATTTTTGAAAAATATGATAAATCCCAACAGACTTCTGGACGTCCATCAGGATCATCGTCACCACTACGTTTGATTGGTATACATTTTATAGAAGTAATACCATCTGCTGCAAACAAAGATAGACCTACTCGACAATGCAAAGTATCTTGCTCACGGAAAAATGCAAGCGGCAAAAAAATTCGAAAGGAGACAAGATACTACTGTCCGGATTGCGATGTAGGATTGTGTATTGAATGTTTCAAAATATATCATACTAAAACTATTTATTGAGTAAATCTATTGTAATGAATTAATTGTATTAATAAATGTAGTCAAATAAAAAAAAAAAGGTGACAATTTTGTTACCCCTTTTCTAAAAAAAATCCGACTGTTAAGTGGTTAAATTACTTTAATTGTGTATGAAAAATTTGTAAAAATTTAACTGTTGTAAGGACGAGTACTGGTAAAAACTCCATACGCGTAAGATAAAATAAATCATGTAGAATGAAAACATCCTAGGTCAGAAGAAATGCCTTGGTTGTTGGGTTAAAACAGCTTCGAGTACAAAGGATTAATTTCTCGCCATACCATTTTCTTTGACTTTACAACAACTCTATCATCTTCTTCGATAAAAATGTTACAGAAGAGGAAAGAAAAGAAAATTTATATATTTTGATAAAGATGTATTGATTTCAATGCTTAAACATTGACTACAAAAGAGTGAAACTTGAGTTCATCGAAAGAAGGAATGCATGCAATTTATATCTGTTAGATTTTGTTAAAAATCTTTTGTCACGAGTCTGACTCGTTACGATAGGGAAAATCATTTGAAATCATTTGAAATCATTTGAAATCATTTGAAATCGTTCGAATACTTTCGTGGTTCGCCGTAAGTCCAGGCTTTGCTATTAGAGGGTTAAACGTAACCCTCTATGGGACAAAAGTTTTCCTTAAATATAAAAAAAATGTATGCAACGGAAAATCAACGATTATAAATCTATATATTCAGATTAAAAGAAGTTTACCAGTTTAAACAATTTTATTTTAATTTGTAACTTTGTAACTTTGCGGTAACAACGGCTTACAATATTTGCACTTATGTGCATAAAATCTTAAGTGTGAAGTTCCATAAAACAATTTGCACTTGGCGTTAAACATAGATGCACATTGCACTTGAAACATTTTATTTTTTGAACCCCTTTGTTGGATCACATTGCAGTGCATATGTGTCGGTATAGTCAAGCATATCGCTTATAATTTCACTATGAGATAGTTTTCGAAAATGGGTCACAGAAGAGCAGGGTTTTTCGGGGTCTTCAGGGCAAACTCTTTTCCAAGAACGATGACAACTATTATTCGTCAGGGGTACCAATTGCCAAACAATTTTTCGTGGTCCTGAATTTTCCTTATCCGATGATGATTTGGTACTATTGAGTTGTTCGGAAAGTAATTTCGGTTTTTTGTGAAAATGAAAGACAATTTTCGTATAATGAACAAATATTTTATTAAATTATATATTTGCCATTCTGGTCCAATACCTTTTGCCATCTTTCTGGCAGTAGCATGATTCCACGCTCATAAAATTTTTGGTCTTTGCTGGCAAAAAACTGATCGAGGTGGTTTTTGACCTCCTCATTTGAAGTGAAGGTTTTACCGTCTAAAAAATTTTGCAGTGACCGGAACAAATAATAATCCGAAGGTGCCAGATCTGGAGAATATGGTGGGTGTGGCATTGTATCCTATTCAAGCTGTAAAAGTTTTTGGTGAGTGACCAAACTTGTATGAGGTGTCGCATTATCTTGGTGGAACCCTACACCTTTTCTGTTGATTAATTCTGGCCTTTTCTGTTGAAGTACACCATTCAGTTTGTCCAGCTGATGGCAGTAGACTTACGAATTAATTGTTGTATTATCCGGTAAAAGCTCAAAAAAACGATTCCTTTAAAATCCCACCAAAATGCTTTCAGTCGGTTCATCTTTTTTGCTCCATGATCTCTTGAGTTTGACATTGTTATATACAACCCATTTTTCGTTATCAGTAATGATGCGCTTAAAAAATGGATCATTTTCGTGACGTTTGAGAAGCGAATCACAGACGTCAACGCGACGACACAAATTTCTCTCCGTGAGAACATGGGGAACCCATATATCGAGCTTCGAGGTTAAACCCAGGCCTTTCAAGTGGTCATAAACAGTTGAATTTGATAAATTTACCCTCTCACCGATCTCACGTGTTGTTATTCGCCGGTTTGCATCAACTAATGCCTTTATCGTGTCTTTATCAGCTTCAACCGGCCTTGCAAAACGTGGTGCATCTCCGACATCAAAATTGCCGGATCGAAATTTTGCAAACCACTTCTGGCACTGGCGTACTGTCAACACGTCTTCTCCGTACACATCGGATAATTTCTTTCTAGCTTGAACAGCATTTTTACCTTTCCTATAGTAAAAAAGTAAAATATGACGAAAATGCTGCTTATTGCTCTCCATATTTAAAAGGGCACCAATCAAAAACTACTGCGTAGAATCAAGTGGACTTTTTCACACACAAGCCTTGCTATATCAGCTCTCAAAATATATAATGATTATGCGGCTGAAGTATGAAGTTGAGTGCAAAACAATACAATTAAATCCTCTGTCGGGAAAAAACGAAATTACTTTCCGAACAACCCAATAAATTCGTCGTCGCTGTCAATAATTATTTATGCGTTGTCGGGTAAATGCTACTGGACGATCTTCATCGGACTCAGAATCTAATAAAGAATCTTTGGATCTATTACCGTTAATGCGTCTAATTCTAATTCCTCTATTACTTTTATGCGATTATCTATCCATATTTTTTGTTATATGATATATAACTCTGAAAATAGAAGAAAGCACAAGCATTATCCTAAATATACCAAAATCTATCACAATAGCCTACTGCAACCTGAAAGTCACGAAACAGTATCATACACAACTAGTAACAAAATGATTATTGAAATTGCAAACAAACAAGTTGCTATTGATATGCAAACTCAAAGCTATTATGTACGCTTTGTTTTGTTTAATAGATAGAATATAATAGGATAGATGGAAGCACAAATAATGTAAATTACACAAGATGGTTCCGTTGGTTTCTATCTGCAGGCAATTTGCAGGGCATTTACTTTGATATTTCAGGTTAACGGTGCTGTCAACCGTTATCAATATTCTTATCTTTTACCTCAGAGACATTATATAATTTAGGCGTTTACGTTATCTTATAAAAACCTAAAATCATTTGTTAAAATGTCGATATATTAACATGGGACTTGAAAGTTACACGGCCCCATAGAGGGTTAATTCGCATTGGATTTTCACAGACGGAGAATTCGCATTGCGAAGAAAAATCCCCTAATCACTGTTGAACAAAATTTATTTTAAGTAACGAATAAAATGGATTCACTCGTTAAATTGCACAAGATGGTTCCGTTGGTTCTATCTAGTAGCCTAAGGGTTAAGGGGAAAGAAATCGTGTAAGATGGAAATATTCTAAATTGGAGGAAGTGCTTCAATGTTGCAGTTAAAATAGTTTCGAGTGCAAAGGGTTAAACAGACTTTGAAGAAAGTGCGCGTGCATTGGGTGTACGTAGAATACGAATGCTTCTTGCAATAAACAGAAATGTTTAAAGTTATGACGATTGTACGGATGGTCGTAGAAATAGAATGTTCTTGTGTCATAGTGTAATGATTTTATGTAACCAGTTATGTAATGGTCATTGACGGAGAGTACTGAATTACATAAAGCTGATAGAGGGCGTTCCATCTGGATGCAGGATCGTCGAGATAAACCCGGAATCTTTTCGGTCAGTTTCACATAGAAGACGTAGGCAAGGCAAATGCAAATGAAGCAATTGTTCGTCGGGCAACTCACCGTACAGGTTAACCAATTTTAATCTCTGCACAAATACAATTTCCATAAAAATATGTCACTCGAAAAACTGCTGCGAACTACCTTATCCCATTTAAGCGAAGTGATTTCATGAAATTAGTGTATTTGCAGGTGAACGCTCGAAGGATGTATGGAGATCAGTATTATTTTCTGTTTAATGGAATCAAATCATATTTAATGCATTAATATATTCATCTGTTATATCGAAACATCATTAGTTTAACCCCTTGCCATGCCATTTTCTGTAACTAAAGAGTTATCATAATATCTTCATCATGAAAAGTGTTACAGAAAAGAAAAGATTAGTTATATCTTTCATACAACTACATTGAATCCCAAAGAGAGATTTGGGACTTAACCGGATGAACAAGTTTCTTGATGACCAGACGACGACTGCGTGCACAAAAATAATTTTATGATATGAAGTAATTTATCCTACAAAATGGATCCCGAAGAGAGATTTCAGACTCAACCAATGAAAAATCAAAATGAAAGGAAACGGTTACCGAATACGTTTCCGGAGGTGCATCAGAACATGACAAAAGGGAGCCGGCTAACTAATAAACTAACATATTATAGTATTTTATTGGATCGAAGTACTTTTATATACCTATTGCGATGCAGTAAAGTCGCGTTAAATACCAGTGTCTCGGATCCGAAACGTTTGACAGTAAAGTCGTTTTAACTGCTCGAATAACTGCAGGATAACTGCAGGGGGTGGGAGGGCTCGTCGGAGGGAGGGAAAGACAGAAGGAGAGAGAGAGAGAGAGAAAGTGAAAGAGAAAGAGAAGGAGGGCGACAAGGGGGCATTCATGGGCGAAACTGGTGTGGGGCTAGGTGTTAAAACACGGTAATTAACAACGAAGAACGCCGCGAAGAAATGGACGAGGACGAGAGAGACCACCTCCGGCCGCTCACGGTGGCTACCAAGATTTACTGCCAAATGGCGGCGTATTTATGAACTACGCCTGGCGCAACCACACCGCAGAGACACGTACAGACGGATCCGTGGGCCTGTGTAATCACACGCACGCACGAAGACAACCCGGGGGCCCGACCATAAGGGCCGGCGAGTGGAGTGCTAACCGGCCATCGATCATGTTTCGTGGATAGTTAGGAGCCATGAAACATTCATGCACGATCGACCACCCATCGCAGCCTTCGTATTTTCGCTTGGATGGACAAACCAGGCCCGTTTTCACCCATCCTGTGTTCTGCACGTCCGCCAGACGTTTTTCCCGAATCGACTGTCCCGCAGATCGATCTATTGGTGGCCATTGAACGTTTCAACCTGTACACCGATTTTATAAGCCCCAATGTTTTACCGATTTTGGATTTCTCCTGCAAAAAATTGATTATTTTTACGGTGGAGGAATATCTTTTATGTGAACTCGTTGGCAGAACAGTGAATTCGCGTAACTGGAACTTTCGATGGGATAAAAGTTGACTGATTTTTCTTACGAGTTATCGCTTTTCGATTAAGTTAATCGTAATTTAAGGTCGAGTAGTTGCTTCGTTGGCTCTTGGCACTCCAAAATGGCGCTTCCGACGCGATGCGAAGAATTGTTATAATATTGTTAACGCGTTAAACGCGGAGCTATTTTGCCGAACTGCCGTGTCATATTTTATTTAACTTTAAATGGAAAGAATACAACTGTGCATAAGCGATTAACTTGCTTGTCTCGTTTGTGCTTTTCTGTATCGATTAAATCTAGTAAGTTCTGGCACCCCAATGGTTCCTCTGAGGCGATGCGAAGAATTGCCATTTTATTATTTAAAAGAACTTTTACATCACTATTGTGCATTTTAGAAATCGGTAAAACTTGAAATTTTGCGAGTAGGAGTAATAATAATTAAACTTTCTATGGTCGAAAAGAAATTAACCATGTATAATGGAAGTGTACTAGGTTCACAAATGTCTCGGTTTTGGAATTTTTGCTTAGAGTGCGAAGGATTGAAATAGTGTGGATATTTTTTAATATTATATGAATTATGTATAATTTCATATATTTCCTGCGGACGTTCTATATTTTCTGCGGACGTCCTATACTTTCTGCGTTACGCC
>CM052092.1:18743157-18759131 GCA_028453745.1 Agapostemon virescens
TTTTTGTCACATTTTCGTCTCTGCAATGGTGGTGCAATCTTCACTGATTCAAAGGTACAAAATTCCAAGAGTAGAAAGAACAGAATTGTAAATTATAGTATATAACTTTTTTGATATTACTTCTCCAATGAAATAAATATTTTAATAAGAATTTCTAATTCTACAAACAAAGATCGTAAGTTGACTAAACTTGAAACCTTTACATTCAATATAACCTCCACTAATTGGATTCACTATAGTTCGCTTCTTCTGCAGCTTGTACATTTTTGTCACATTTTCGTCTCTGCAATGGTGGTGCAATCTTCACTGATTCAAAGGTACAAAATTCAAAGAGTAGAAAGAACAGAATTGTAAATTATAGTATATAACTTTTTTGATATTACTTCTCCAATGAAATAAATATTTTAATAAGAATTTCTAATTCTACAAACAAAGATCGTAAGTTAACTAATCTTGAAACCTTTACATTCAATATAACCTCCACTAATTGGATTCACTATAATTCGTTTCTCTGTCGCTTCTATAGTTTTGTCACCACCTCTGCAATGGTGGTGCAACCTCCACCGATTCAGGGGTACTTAATCCAACGGTGGTAGTCATTACGCATAATATTTGTACAGCTTATACAAAACTAACGAATAGTAAAAAGAATGTAATTACTCGATGTAGCCTCCATCCGCTAGATCCACTATAGTTCGTTTTTCTGCTGCTTCTATATTTTTGTCACCACCTCTGCAATGGCAGCTGTTAGGACATCGTTGATGTTCTATTTCTTTGCGTTTACCTTTGCTTCTACTATGTTACACATAACAGATGCGTTGCAAAGCTTGATTAATCATTTCTTTCGATTGGCTCGTTAAAACCTTACTGTATGTACACTCCGGGACAGAAAGATATCACGCATTAAAATGTCAGATAACTTAACACGTTAATCATGGAGCAATTTTATTTAGTTTTTCATGTCAATTTCTATCATACTTTATACGAAAAGTTGCAACAGTGCATATATAAAAGGCTTGCTTACCCTATTTGTGCTCTTCTGTTTCAATCAAATCTATTGAAATAGTCTGAATATTTTTTAACATTATATGAATTATACATAATATATTTGTTGTATATACTTGACAGCATCAGTTCTTCGGGACTGAGGTAGCGTTTACTGTGTTGAAGTTGAATAATCAAAAACAATATGCACTTCGGGAGAAAAAGATGGCACACTTTAAAATTAACGTAATTTTTATTTATTTAACATTACAACCAAGGTTTCGTTTTTATACATTCTTGCAAAATACCTCTATAAACATACACAAATGAAATTGAATTGAATTTCACCACTCTATACAATTTCATTAAGAAAAAAGAACTGTTAAGGAAATATAGTGGGAAAAATGATAGCACATTTAACTTAAAATTATGTATAACAATAAATCAACGAACGATATTTAATGCTTAATATCTTGTGGCTCCTCCTTTACCTTTAATAACAGCCATCGTTCTCTTTGGCAAAGATTTATAGAGTTCTTTTAAATAGCTTTTTGCTTTAATTGCTCCCACTCATCTTGAATATATTTTTTTAACTCAACAATATTTCCAAATTATCTGCCATTTCCATATACAGCTCGGGAAAGAATTCCCCAACAATTTTCAATAATTTTAAGGTCGGGTGATCTTGTTGGCCAATCCAAAACGCGAATTTTTCCTGGAGAAAAGTACTCTTTTGCTACTTTTGCAGCGTGTACTGCGGCATTACCCTGCTAAAAAATAAACATCTGTCCAGCAATTTTAGTGGCGTACGCGTCTATTTGTTCCTCAATCATTTTCAAATACATTTTGCTGTTCATTTTTCCTGTTATAAATTTGATTTCCATTTTACCATAGTACCCGACACTGCGCCAAATCAGCAAACCACCACCTTCCATTTGCCGACAACTCAAAAACTGTTCCTCTTTTCGCATACCGTAAAAATAGTAACTCAGACCATCGGGTCCATCGAAATTAAACCTCTTTTCATCCGTAAACATTATTCTTCGCCATTTCTATCGCATATGGATATTTTTTTCCGCATAGTGTAATCGAATCATCTTATGCTGCACAGTTAACCAAGGCTTTTTCTTCAATTTCCTTCGTGTTATTTATTTGCATCTTTGTAAAACACGTTTCGCATTCTTTATATCAGTGTCTACACCAACGCTTTGAGCAATTTGCCTTGCAGTCATCTTAGAATTTGATGGTTTAGACTTTGCGGACGTCCAGAACTCTTCTTTTCGACCTCTATTCGTAATTTTTGTTATTTTTGTCACCGAATATTGTTCTTCTTTCAATTTTATTATAGAGTCAATTTTACACGCGTTCAATCTCTTTCCGCGACCCATTTTCTATAATATTTCGCCTTTTTTCAATAAATATACAACACGAAATAATACTACGGACTTTATTATGTTTCGAGGTTGATGTTCGCAATCCGCGAGGTTCGGTGTAACTGGAAAGCGTAGATTTACTACATGTGCTATCATTTTGTTTCGCTTGCAAACAATAATATTTACATTTTTCGTGTAAGAATCCTGTCGAAGTACAGTGGCTCATAAAAGTATTCGGACACTCTACAAACCTAAATAACTTTTTTAAGATTGGACCGAACGTCTTGATTTTTCTTGAGCAATTAGTTGCACTGATTTAATAAATGGTATGCAAAATGAATTTTGTAAATATTGAAATTGGTATGAATTACATGACCAATAAAAACGGAACTTTTTAAATATTTTTTATTTGAGCCACCTACAAAAAATTTTAAAGACGCATCTGATAGATCTATGACAGTTATACACATGCAGAGAAATTCATTGAAATCGATCGACATACACGAGAGCTACGTGCCATCGAAAATGGTGAAAATCGCAATTTTTTGCGATTCTTGGTCAGTTTCTGCTTAAACTCCAGAAATTCTTACATCTTCCTACGCGTGTCATTTCTTCCCGCGTCAATCGATTTCAGTGAAATTTTCAGCATGCGTGTAATTAACACAGTTCTGAAAAACGCATATTTTAAATTTTTATTATGAGTTAGAATAAAAATGTTTTAAAAAATGTCTTTTCTACTTTCCCACGTAACATCTACCAATAGGAATTATTTCAAAATTCTTTTTGCATATCATTTAGTAAATCAATGGTTTTAGTTGCTTCAGAAAAGTCAAGTCGTTTGGTTAAATTTTGAAAAAGTTATTTAGATTGAATGAGTGTCCGAATACTTTCGTGAGCCACTGTATTTGAATTCAGCTATCTCGAAGAACGCAGAAGTATCGATGTTCGCAAAGGTTGCACAAAATCGTGAATGCGGGCCAAGTTTTCGGAAAAAGGGACTACTGTGCATAAATTCCAGTTGAGCTCTATTATAGGAGCCCATAATCGAAACTGCATTGTTCACCGATAGAATTTCACATTTTACGGACGATATTTCGTACATTGTGTACACAGACATGCTCTGAGTTATCGGTGAAACAAAATATGTATCTTGATCAGCTTTTAACACAAAATGTGTGAAAATATAAGGTGTTCTATCTTTTTGTCCCAGAGTGTATAGTTTCGTCATCGCCTCTGCAATGGCGGCTATTAGGACATCGTTGATATTCTAATTCTTTGCGACTGGATAGTTAAATCCCTACTGTATGTATTACGAAAAGTAAATGGATGAAAAATGTTTTGACCAGTGGGAACAGCGAAAGGCGTTCAGCTCGACCGAAACAGGAATATGGGAACCGATTCGATCGATCTACGAACACTGGACAGGGGCGAAAGGCGAGCCCGGATGGGTGGAAGTTCTCATGCCGCGGGACCATCACACGAGGATACTGAGTCGAATGAACCGACCGCAACAGAAAAACAGGAAGGTCGTATTTGGGGTGCGATGCAACAGGCCGCCACCGAGGATCGTGCGGATAATGGCGGACGATTTCCGCCGGAGGTTGATGAAAACGATTTCCAAGAGCTAAAGTTTATCTCCTCGAAAAAGAAACGAAACGGGAAAAAGCAGTTCAGAAACAGGAATCGCAGAGTCACATTTGCTGTTTGACTTTGAAACGTTCGTTCGCCAATTCGATTAATTGTCACACAGTAAAATGAGATATCTAGCTCGTCGTAATAAAGAGAATACAGTGGAGATGAGATACAACAGTCAATGGCAGAGTTTGCGTTAATTTAACGTACATCACGGACTTGAGAAAGGAATAACTTCCCTAAAGCCACAAGCAGAAGTCAAATAATCCGTTTTCAGATTGCTTCTTGAACGGATATCGAAATTATAACGATGTTTTCAATATAATTGAATCGATATCTCTAGTGGAGGTTATAAAAAGAACAGTTCAAAATCTAAACAACTTTAATTCTCGTCATTTTCTATCATGCCATCATAAGTTAACGTGCCAATTGATTTCATAGCCCAATTGGATCAAATAAATATTTTAATAAGAACTTCTAATTGTACAAACAAAGATTTTATTTTAATTAAACTTGAAACCTTTAAATTAGATATAACATCCACTAGCTAGATACACTATAGTTAGCTTCTTCTGCTACTTGGACATTTCTGTCACCACCTCTGCAATGGCGGTGCAATCTTTACTGATTTAATGGTATAAAATTAAAGAAATAGAAAAGTAGATAAATAAATTCTTGTAATTTTTATAAGCCAACATACCAGTTGCTTTCATGGCTCGACGTGTTTAATGTTAAGATTGGACCAAATAGCTTCTCCAACTAAATAAATATTTTAATATGAATATTCAAGATTAATAAGAACTTCTACGTAGAAATTCTACGAACAAAGATCTTAAGCAAAATGTAAAAACGATAGAAAGGGCGGTAATCTTATTGGCCTACGAACGGTTCACTTATGAGATAGTATCTTGATCGTAAGTTTGATCGAAATCTTATGTACTGGAAATGTTAATATAAAATTAACTATTATAAAGGTGGGAATAAAGAACTTATCGATTTATTAAAAATGAAAACGAAATGTTGTGAATAAATCATCATTTTATATTACCAAAACTGTTAAATTTTATTCTTTGAAGTAGTTTAAGATTTCCAAAATTGTTAAATTTAATTCGTTGAAATAGCTTTAAATTACCAAAATTATTACATCTAATTCTTTGAACTAATTTAAGATTACCAAAATTGCTAAATTTAACTCTTTGAAGTAGCTTTGTATTACCAAAATTATTAAGTTTAATTCTTTGAAATGATTTAAGATTACCAAAATTGTTAAATTTAACTCTTTGAAGTAGCTTTGTATTACCAAAATTATTAAGTTTAATTCTTTGAAATGATTTAAGATTTCGAAAATTGTTAAATTTAATTCTTCGAAATAGCTTTAAATTACCAATATTATTAAATTTAATTCTTTGAAATAGTTTTAAATTACCACAATTGTGACATCTAATTTTTCGAAATAATTTAAGATTTTCAAAATCGTTAAATTCCATTGTTTGAAATAGTTTAAAATTACCAAAACTGTTAGACTCTTTGAAACAGTTTAAGATCCATATTTCGATTATCGAGCATCGCATTTGCAAATTTCGAAAGCAGCACATTTCAGATGAAATTGTGAACAATCGATTCGTCGCTGTTTCATTCGCTCTTCCGCTGTTACTAAAATTTTCTGTCATTTTTGGTCAACATGAGAGATTAGGTTTGATCCTGGAACACACACACATACACACTTTGTTTAAATTCCTATTAACCGAGTAAAAATTCTAAGTAAATGTGAAAAATTGTGTTGTAACATTTTATATCTGAACCACGTAGACAATGAACGGACTCAAGACGTTGGTATTACAAGATCTCAGTCACGTGTTGCCGCCAAAGAGTCTTCAAATATCAACGAAGGTAATTTTCTATAATCATCGACCGATCATCAACGAAACATTAAAATTATCCAACTTATCCATACGAATTAAATGATTAAATGATGAAATAAAATTATTTAACCTTAGCGCTCCAATGACGCCTCTAAGGCAACACTAAAAATTGCTACGCTATTATCGAAACAACATTCGCATCGCTACGTTTGCATTTAAGAAATGTTTAAAAATTGCAGTGTTGCACGTACGAGTAACTAAAATTGCTCGGAGTGTGAAGGGTTAACGCATGCATTTGACAGACAATTCCTTGTGAAAAGCTACAATATTTTGATTTATTGCAGCTACCGTCCTCCAGTTTGCACACAGCAGTCTCGTCCCGGCGATTCTGGAATTTCTTCGAGTTCTCCAGCAAAGATGAGGTTCCTCGGGACTCGGAGCAATGCCAGATATCCAAGGACATCGTCCCACCGGAGCAGATTTCGAACGACATGGAAGACGTTGGAAAAATTTCACAGACTGTTCCTTCGGTAGGAACGATCGCCTCCATATCAATGTATCCGAGAATGTCAGAGTACCAACAACCGCAAGAGTCACCGATCAACTATTGGAACGCGTCGAGTCCTCTCAAAGAGGACAACCTGATGTCCCTGCTGGACGGGAATTCGGTTCCCAAGACATTGAAATGGAAGCTGAAAGGCTACAAAACAGTTCGACGCCATCAAACCGACGAATTCGCGTTCGTGCCGGGTGGCAGATACGATTTCGACGTCGACTTGCTGTCGGATGTACACAATATAACCAAGAATGAGTTCGCCGACGTGTCTCTGACTCCAGCTAGAGAGGTTCCAGCGAAAGACGGTGAAACGCGCGAGAAAGTTATCATACTATCTACCAAAGCGATCGAAACGAAGGACCATAGGCCGGTTAGCTCGACGAGCGAGACCGTTCAGGTGAAAAACAACTTAGAAAAGCAAGAGTCAACATCCGAAGATTCGAACAATGCGGAGCTAGAGTTCGGCTCGAAAGTAGCGCAGAAGCTGTTCTCGCTGCCTAAGCTAGAGAACGTTAAGTTCCTGCCAATCTCGAAGCCGGAAGTGCCGGCGATCTCGATGAATTGCAAGTCGCAGCCAACGGCTCGGTTTTCCTCGCAGCCGCCCGACAACTTCCAGAAAGCATCGCTGCAGAAGCAATGGTTGGCGAAAGGGACAGCCGATGGAAAGCCATCGGATACGAAAGAGAGTCAGCCAGCAGATACGTACTCGACGGCTCCTTCGCGATCTCGGGAAACGGAGGCTGCAGCTAACGTAGATTCTACGGAAATTGAACCAGCTAAGTCAGCGGACGAAACACAATCTTGGAAGGAACTGGCGAATAAGAGTCCCGTTCTTGCTCGGTCCACCGAAGCGAGGACGTCCAACGACGACGATGCCGCGAACAAATTCGCGCCGGGTCCATGGAGACATCGGCGCAGCGACGACGAGCAGACTCGTTTTCCGAAGAAGTCCGATCAGAAGAGTTTGTACAACGTCTACGAATCCATCGGGGTTCCGCTTAAAGAAGGTCCACCATTGAGGATCGCTAGTTCGGACCTGGGTCAGCAGAGCAAGACGTCGCCGTGCGCGGCAACTCAGGCTAGGCTGCAACAAAATGGCGGGCACGCATCGCAGCGACGGCAAGGCTCCTTCGGCGTTGATGGCGGCTCTTCGGGGAACGATGGAGGATCGAGAAAACCGCCAGCTCCTTATCCCCCGTTCACCATCCGACGATCATCCTCGTCGAACAGCTCCGCGACGCCTCTTCGCCTCTCGAAGATAATGATCAGGAGCCCCTCCGTTTCGAAAACTACTTCATCGGGTATTTCCACAACCACCGGGAGACCAACGCCTAGGAAGTGCGACGACGACGAAGGCGAGATGATCGAGGGGAAGACGATCTGCACGAAACCGAGGGAAAACAAGTGTTCCCGCCAGCGGGACGACTGCTGCCAGAGGAAGCCGAAGCAACAGTGCAAGCGTTACTGCTGCCCCGCGTTGCAAGTATCTTCCGAATGCGACTGGAACAAGTCCCAATGTCCCAATCTGAAGGACGACTGTGGCGAGAGGAAGGTCGAGAAGAAGTACACCAAACCGAAGATCGACCCTACTTGTTTGCCGCCAGAGACTGAACGCAGTTCCAGAAGGTCCTGCGGGAGGCGAGAAAGGTAGCTAGCGTTTCATCGACACAGTTCAGGATAAAAGATTCTATCTATCCTTTAACTCTTTCAGGCACGGTGGTATTAAAAATGCTCCACCTTTTATTTAATCACCATGTTTCTCAATAATGATTTAGGGATTGCAACCAGACCTCCAGCACGCAGACCAACCAGAGGCAACGTTGCAAGCGCGAGCGACGCAGCTGCGAGCGAAGAGAGAGATCCTGCGAGAAGCAGGAGAGACAACAATGCGATCGCGAACAGGGTGGCCGAGAAATCTGCACGAAACCTCGCAGACGGGAATCCTGCGATCGGCGAAGAGACTCCTGCGATCGTCGAAGAGAATCCTGCGACCGCGAGTGCAATCGTCGTGCTACGAAATGCAATGGGAGACGTAATTACACGCAATTGGCATACGCAAGGAGGCCGATTTCCCGCAGAAACATCAATCGATTCTTCTCGATGACCACGGTTGGCTTCACTCTGATCGGCACGAAGCCCAACGATTCCATGAACACTCTGTTCCGTGTGCCATCGGGTAGATTCTACGGGAAGGAAGAATCTCCGTGTGGCAAACGGAGAAAATGCAAGAAACCTCCGGCTAACTGTCTAGATAAGAAACCGTCGGAGAGCAAGTGCAAGACGGAAGAGAACAAGTGCGAAACGAAAAGCAAACTGTGTCAGACGTCCTGTGGGAAACCAGAGAAAAGAGAAAATCCTTGCAAAGCTAGCGACGAAGCTGATCGTTGCACCAAGCAGAGACAACAGATTTGCAAAGGTGAATATGACGGTGGATAAATATTTTCAGTCTGACCGTTAACACCTTCCTGTATCAGCTGTTTCGCTTGCATTCTTGCGATGAATATAACTTCTTTGTGCTTTATAATTTCCTAGTTTGCATAGAACTTTTGTATTTATTATAGATTAGATAGATATTAGGTAAATCGGAAAGTTCCGTCCGTTTTTTTACAAAAAGTATAGCTTTATTCATGAAAGAAAATGAAAAAGTACGTTAATCAAAATATTGTCCATCGTTAGCGATGACTTTTTCCCATCTTTCGGGCAGCAAGCGAATTCCGCGTCGAAAGAATGATTCATCTTTGAAGGTTATCCAGGCGGAGATCCATTTTTCGAGATCTTCGTACGAATTAAATCGTTCTTCAGCAAGTGCGTGTGCCATCGACCGAAACAAGTGGTAGTCAGATGGGGCACAGTCTGGTGAATAAGCCGCATGTGGTAGCATTTCCCAGCGAAGTGCTCCTATCGTTTCCTTGACAATTTTTGAGACGTGAGGCCGAACATTGTCATGCAGCAAAATCACCTTTCGCTGTCTCATTTCATATTGTGGTCGTTTTTCGTGCAATGCTCGACTAAAACGGATAATTTGTTGTCGGTAGAGATCTTCTGTGACTGTTTGACCAGTTTTTAGCAGTTCATAGTATACCACACCTTCCTGATCCCACCAAATGCAGAGTAAAGCCTTTTTTCCGTGGATATTCCGCTTTGGCGTCGATGTTGAGGGTTGGCCAGGATCACAAATGGTTTTTCGACGTTTAGGATTGTCAAAATAAATCCATTTTTCATCCCCAGTGATGAGACGATGGAGAAACCCCTTTCTTTGTTGCCTAGCAAGCAAAATTTCGCAGATCGTTTTCCGCCTTTCAATGTCTCTTGGCTTAAGTTCATATGGGACCCACTTTCCTTCCTTGTAGACCTTCCCTAAGGCTTTTAAACGGTCGGAAATGACAGATTGAGCACAATTTAACGCTTCTGCAATTTGTTTTTGCGGTTGACATGGATCTTCATCCACCAATGTCTGCAATTCTTCGTCTTCGAATACTCGTGGCCGTTCAGAACGCTCTTTGTCCTCCAAAGAAAAATCACCATTTTTAAAACGTCGAAACCACTCTCTACATGTTTTATCGGAAACAGCATTATCGCCATAAACGTCTACAATCATTCGATGAGCTTCAGCTGCCGTTTTCTTCCAATTGAAACAAAAGACTAAGACTTCGCGCAAATGACGCTTATTCGGCTGAAATTCCGACATCTTCAATGTAGAAAAAAACGAAGTTATTGATGCAAGCGTAAATTGTTGTGTACTGAGTTTTATTAACAGATGTTCAAACTAAAAAGTTAGCCTTACTTTAGAGGTTATAGTTACCTACAGTTCGAGCTACGGCTACTCGATGCTAGATGGACAGAACTTTCCGATTGACCTAATATTTTCAGTCTGACCGTTAACACCTTCCTGTATCAGCTGTTTCGCTTGCATTGTTGCGATGAATATAACTTCTTTGTGCTTTATAATTTCCTAGTTTGCATAGAACTTTTGTATTTATTATAGATTAGATAGATATAAACATCATCGTTTACTTGTTTAGTTTTCCAAGATTAAATTGATTAACCCTTTGAGTGCTGAATACTTGCGGCCTATGCGGTGCGTACGGATCGCTGTGGACAGAATACTTTTTCGCTAAACTGAACTGTTGTGTTGATTAACTATTCAAGGCGCAAATAGTAATAAGTTATAGTATTTCTTTTGCACGTTAAATATTTATTATAAACATTAAAATTTACAATAAACTGGAATTTTACCAAGAAATTAGAAAACAATGAACTAGGAAACTAAATTTAGTAGATAGAACAGAAGTTAATAATTCAGTTGTGTGTGAAAAATTTCAAAACAATTATCGATACATAAACCGACATAGCATTTTCTGCATTCGCATCGCGTGTCGTTCCTTCTCTTATTTTTTGCACCAACAACACAGAAGGAATGCATTTGTATCCATCTCACACAAAAGTAATTCTATTACTTCTATGTAGGTGATGGAAAAAATTGACAAACGCATATATGCGCCTTAAGCTCATACCGGCAACATAGACAAAACGCATATATGCGTTCATCGACATGCGATAGTCGACACCGATAGCTTTCGCCAGACGCATATATGCGTCCATAGCGCTGAAAGGGTTAAACAGCTGTTACGGTAGAGACCATAGAAAGAGTAATGCGATAGAAGTACCAGCAAGTACCACGGTACGTTTGTAATAAAAGTGCATCAATAATCGTTTCGAATTCTCCAACTATAGATACAAAGGCGCCATGGGTAAAGAAAACCAAGAGCCAGAAGGATCGTTCGGAAAGAGAACGGAAGGAGATACAGGAGTGCAAGGAAAACGTCGGTGATCGGAACAAGGGAAAGGAGAAAAAGAAATCAGCGACCGGTTTAGAACGTGTCATCAGCCCCTGTAAACAGAAGGGCCAGAAAGGGTCAAGCGGTTGCGGGAAAGACTCATGCGTTGCAGCCACGTTGAATTGCCTCTCCAACACCAACCCGTCCTTGTTTCTCAACCAAGACAACCTCTTCGCACTCAACAGTGTATCCGATCGATTCTTTTCCACTACGAAGTTCAGTCAAATCGATTACCATGATAGAGAAAACGTGCCTGACACTCCGCAGAGTAATTATTTGCACTTCAACGATGACGTTCACACCGATAACGAAACTGTCACGAATTTCCCTCAACAATCAGAGGATACGAGAAACGACAGTTCGATCATCAACTGGTTCCCCTCATGGTTGCACAGTTGAATTTCCTGAATGAAGACAAGCGATACATGGTATGTACGATTTTAAGACGTTTTAGTCGCTTACGGTTAAATACTAAAACCATAATTTATTAATCGCTGGTACTATTCGAGGTATTTCAAGTTAAACAGATCGGTTGAGACGTTCGCAAACTGCTTTTCAAATTTTGGTTAAGAACAAATCAATATTATACTATATTACAGTACATAGATTGCATATGGAAACGTGGTTTAATTTTTACATATACTTGAGGAATAATAGAAGTATATAAAGAAGTATATAAAAATAATAATAGACACGAGTATTTCTCGCGATTCCGGTTTCATATTTTTAGATCAGATAATCATTTTCCTATTTCACATTTCTAACTCACATAAAAAGAAAATGGCGTCAATGAGGCGATTTGACGGTAACAATAAAGCGACAACTAGCGCCACATATGGACAAATACCGGTTTCAAATTTAGAGACCTGGTGCAAACATACCTGAAATTATCAGGAAAAGAAAATTTTGTAGTCGTAAACCCATAAATTGTCGATCGCCTCGGTCCTCAACGAACCGTGATGGTTCGTCCTTTTGCCTTTTCCCCCAAACAAATACCTACACTACTTTCATAATGAATAACACAATTCAGTGTGCCAGAGCCACTACAGTGGCGCATCGCGATACAAAATGCCACGAAGGTTAACCACTGTGCACCGGAATAGTGTTTGAAATATTCATTTCGCCGAATGTTGCCGCCTCCGTCGCTTCCTAGGCGAGCTAGCATTCCCATATCGTGCTCATGCCAGTCGCATCAGGATACTCGATCTTGGCTATGATCAATATTATTTGAGATCGGTTAAGAACAAGAAGCAGAGTTAGACAAGTAGCTTTAGACAATCCTAAACAAATTGGATCGGAGTTTATTGAACCGGGGGCTGGCCCCGGTAGCGGTAAACGGGGATGTCTTTGGACAATGAGCGAGGCAGGACAGGGGCGTGAATGGAGGGGTAGCAGGAGGTGCAATTATGGGTTTATTCAGGTCTCGCCACGGGATACCCGGGGTGCCGTCACCATGGAATTTTTCGTGGCGTGTATATACCTGGCGCCTCTTCTCGGCCCCTTTTTACGTGGTTGCACACGGTGTTCGTGTTGGCGAAAGAGAGACGAATAGCTGTAAAAGGGACAAGCACGAGCGAGAGAAAGCTCATGGGGAAAGAACCATGGGGCGGAGGATGGGGGTCGGAAGCGTGAGGACGTCTCCACGGGGATCCCCATGCTCTGCCACTTATGGGAACGTGATACCGAGCTTTTCGTCGGATGCTCTCTTGCGTTTTCGCATTGTTGCGCAACCGTGTCGTCCTTCTTTCGCGTCCCCGAGCTCTCCTTCTCGTTGTTCTTTTTCCATTTTTCTTTCTTTGCCTCATGTCTCCGCGCTCTTCGACAAAGGGAATCGATGTCAATGTCGACGCTTTGTGTTCTTTGCTGCTTTGCCTTCCGACTCGTCCCACGATACATCGGAAACGCGGACGGAGAATTATAGGGATCTCGGCTGTGGACGTCGATCGCGAATTCTTCTGTGTTTCGATCAAACTTTTTTGCGATTCATACAGTTTTTTCGTTTTCGTGGGAAGCTTAGAGTCGCGTTCATATCTTGGGTTATTACAAGAACATTTAATTTGACAATGGTGCAAGTCGATTTTCTCTTTCCTTTGAGATAATTAATCAGTTAACTGTGACGACCTCTTTTCAAAGCACTATGCGTGTCGCAAAAATCAGAGTTCTAGCCAGAGCATACGGAGATGCACGAATCCATCTGAAATTATTTATACCTTTTACTTGTTTGGTTTTCTTTTCGTCTTGACCTCCAAATATTCTAGACATATTGAAATTTACGAGTACATTTTAGTTTTCGTTAAAAGCACAATTTAAACAGCTAATGGTAACTAAATTTTACACATGACGAGTATACTCGTTAAATAACTTGCGTCATCGGATTATCGTTTGTTTCGATCTCTGCAAAACTACCTTGATGCTACTCTTTCAATTTATTCTTGATCATAAGAGATTCTACAGTGAATCACGAAAGTATTCGAACGCTCTGAAATGAAAAGTTTGACGCTTAAATAATGTAAGTGATATTGCGAATTACAAAATACTCTTGTTCCTATAGTAATATATAAGTGTCATAACTATACATGTTAAATTTGAAGTGTGTCCGACAACGTAAACATTACTTATGAAAGATTTCTTGGTAACGTCGAGTAAACAGATGTCACGAAAGTATTCGAACGACGAAACTTGTAGTACAAAACAGTCCTTGAATTTGACAAACAGTAAAGATTGGCTTTCTCAATTGGTGTTACACACTTCCCTTGTTCAGTACTGCAAGTGTTAATAAGATTGTAAAATTTATATTAATAATGTACCGAAAAAATCGGAGACAAGCATCACTGATAGAAAATTGATAATTAAGTGGCATAATGAAGGCAAGAGCTATGGCGAAATAGCACAATTGTTAGGGAAAAGTAAATCTACCATTTATTACATAGTAAAAAAGTTAAAAACCACTGGAATCCTTCAGGATGAAGTCCGTTCTGGCCGACCTAGGAAATTAACGAAGAAGGAAGAGAATATAATTGTGCGTGACATAAAAAGGACCCAACAATTTCTGCACCAAAACTTGCTATACAAGTTGCTGATAGCTTCAGAAAACAAGTTCATCCTGAACTTTGTCGAAGAATTCTCCGTAAAAATGATTTTCATGGTCGTATTCCTCGAAAGAAACCATTTATTAGCAAAGTCAATAAACAGAAGAGATTAAGTTTCGCTAAAAATTATGTCAACAAGGATAAGGACTTTTGGAAACACGTAATTTTTTCGAACGAGAGCAAATTTAACATATTTGGCTCAGATGGATATCATAAAATTTGGAGAAAAGCAAATAGAGAGATGGATCTTAAAAATCTACGACCAACCGTGAAACATGGGGGTGGGTCGATAATGGTATGGGGATGTATGGGGGCTAGTGGTGTTGGAAACCTCGTCATTATCGACGGAATATTAGATAAATATAAATATATGCAAATATTGAAAGACAATTTGAAGCAAAGTGCGGAAAAATTAGTGGTAGTAGACAATTTTCATTTTCAGCAGGACAATGATCCAAAACATACCGCACGTATTGTTAAAGAATGGATCATATAGAACGTACCCCACGTTTTAGAAACACCCCCACAAAGTCCGGACATTAACCCCATAGGACACTATGGGCAGAAATTGGCAAACAACGTAGTAAACATAGTATTAATTCCAAGGAAGCATTAAAGACCAGAATTTTGGACGTCTGGAACAATATAAAAAAAGATATTACTGAAAATTTGGTTGATAGCATGCAACGACGGTTGCAAGCCATAATAAGTGCTCACGGTGGTCCGACAAAATATTAAAACATTATAGTTGTTTAAAATATGTACTATTAATTTAGTTGTTCGAATACTTTTGTGGCGTTCATTTAGATGCCGTTACCAAGAAACATTTTATAAGTATTGTTTACGTTATCAGAGACACTTCAAATTTAACATGTATAATCATGATACTTATGTGTCATTACAGAAATAAAAGTATTTTATAATTCGTAATATAACTTATGTTTTTTCAACGTCAAACTTTTCATCCGTCCGAATCCTTTCCGTTCGAATACTTTCGTTACTCACTGTATGTATAGTCGTGCTTCTGAAACGTTTCATTGAAACGCGACAGTGTTGATACAGGCACGCCTAATGAGGCAATGATTTATGTTATAGACATAGTCGGACGCTTTTGAGCAAGGTGTCATCGAGAAGATCGAACGGTTGATTTCACGGTTGTTCGGGGGGGGGGGGGAGGCTTCGAAATCTAGACGTCACATTACGATGTCAACGACTTTTTCCTGGACCACAAACCGCCTCGTTCGTGTGTCCAGGATGAATGGCGACGCCACGGGTGGCACCCCGTCGGCGAGAACCGCACACAACCACTGGAAACGTGTCAATTTCGTCAGAATCGTTCAGACCTGAATGAAAGTGTCGCTCTCCGGGCTCGAGGCACCTTTATGAATTTAGCGATATTCAATTCCGCGCGAAATTCATTCGCGGATCACCATTTACCATTTTGTAAATTCGGTTGCTCAGTTATTAACGCGTTAAGAGCCACAAAAGTCGCCGGTGACTGACGCTGTCTGCACGGAAATCTAATTTTTTAAATTAAATCTAATCTTTGGATCTTCGAGCAGCACGGAGAACTGTAAAAGTAGAATCGGAAAAATGCGTTCAATATGGCGTCTGTCAATGAAGTCACGTGTCCGTAAATT
>CM052092.1:18772194-18798020 GCA_028453745.1 Agapostemon virescens
ATTTAATTAAATAAATTAAATCTTGGCATTCTTACAATACAATACGCACCAGTCAATTTTAATGCTTTGTAAGTTTAATGTTAAATACATAGAATTTTCAAAATTTTTACATTACAATTGTTGAAATTATGAAATTGTCTTCGTAGAAATCGATTCGATAGATCATGCATTTTTAATAGAAAATGCATAGAATTTTCAGTTCTTATTTTACAATTATTAAAGTTATGATATTGCCTTCATAGGAACTGATTCTATAGATCTCTTCGTTCAATTACGCTTCCTAATGAAAATCGCAAAGAATTCAAATAAATTATATCTTAGCAATTTTATATGATAATATTGTTGAGCGTTTTATGTTCTTCATTTTGGCGAACGACGCGACATCTTGTTTATTTAATGAATATGTTTGTAGAAGTTAATAACTATTTACAAGAAGTGTACAATTTGGATAAATCGACAGGCAAACGTCGACTTCTCCCGATTGTGTTGACGATACAACAGTTCCGTGACAACCCCGTTCTTCTATTATTTTCTTACGGGTTGTTCACTATGAAGTAATTCTTCGTTATGTCTACTCCATATGGACAACCGCCGTAACCGTTGTATACCAGTCAATTTTAATGCTCGGTAGGTTTAGTGTTAAAAGTAAGAGTTTTATTAAGGATCGTCATTCCCTATTAAAGAAAGTAATAACAACTGGTTCCTAATCTTTCCATTTGCAATTACTGAAATTGTAAGAATATCTCCGTCAGGAAGTTTCGAATGAATTTCTTCATTAAAGCAAACATTACAATAAAAATTGTACGAGATCTCAATAAGTGCAGGCTTGTTATTATTACAAAACAATACACGTTATTTGTAGTACAGACTCTTCTCTGACAATTTCGAAAACAATTAATCCAACAAACACAATGTTCATATTTTTTATTTAGATTGTTAGAATTTTCGATCAAAGAAATGTAGATTTAATTTGTTAGAGATCAGAAAATGTTACATGTGTAGCGACTATTGTTAAACTACAAAAACAAAAGAATTCTAAAAAATACTTAACCCTTATTTCGGTCCATAGACCAAACTGATAGACTTAAACTGTGACAATGTCGTTGAAAAATAGTACAAACACGAGTCAGGACTCTTAAGATATTTTTACACGACGTAGCAGACGGGAAACCGAAGACCACTTCTTCTTTAAAAAATGCTGCAATTTCAAACGTCAGCGAGAACGTAACAATTTTTCGCTTGGATGCAACTGCCATAGATTCGAAGATTAAAGTTTCCTGTTTACAATGACTTCTCAAAGTCTACGATTTTTTACTATTTCAAGGAACAACAATGCGGAATACGAATTTACACCATTGCATAGTTGCCGGTACATGTGATCACTGCAAAGCTATTGAAAAGAATCCGATGTCAATTTCGAAAACGTCGTTACAAAGAACAAGCTTGAATCTTTGAAACTGTGCTGGTCGTAGCCGTGTAAAGAATGTTTCAGGTTCCACTTGTGTATCATATTCGAGAAAAAAACACGTTTTTTGTTTCTCACGTGCTGCATCGTAAAATAAAATCATAGAACAAAATGAACGGTAGCTTGAAACTAGAGGCTTCCAGCTTTTCCTAAAAAATTATACCAGATTCAAACGTCTCCGAAAACTCTCAAACATCTTTCTTGTGAATAGAACTGCTACAGAGTTGAAGAACGAAGCCTCCTTTCCACAATGATTCCTTAAAAATTGATGTACGATTCTTCTACACTGTTTTATAGAACAAAAATGAGAAATAAGTTCCTTCGTACGAAATTCACATGATGTAACTTTTTGACTACTGTATAGTTCGCAGTACGCATCTCATTCAAAGTCAATTAAACAACCGAAGGGAATCGGATATCAATTTTTAGAATATCGTTGTAAAGAACTAGCTTTCAGTCTTAAATTAGTAGCAATTGCAGTCGCGAAAAGAATGTTTCAAAGTTGTGATGGACATGTGAATGAATTTTCAAAAAAATAGACAAGTCTTCAGTTTCTCAGGCGATACATCGTGAAAGAATGTCATAAAATATAATTAACAAATATAAGATGAAACTAAAGATCCACGGATTTAAAATTATAAAATAGATAATGGTAATTAGTATTCGAATATTTCTTGGATCTATTATACGTAAGTTTTAAATTAAACAAACAATACATAAAATATTTATTATTTACGTATACGCGTATATGCGAAGATAGAAAATAATTTGATAATATACAAATATATTGTTGCTAATCTTTTGTGAGAGGTGTATTATTGCTGTATAAAAGAGGCAGTCGACGGACTCCGTTGATCGGTTCGAACGAAACCGGAAAAAAGCGGGTGCGCTGTACTTCAAACTGATGTATTTGGAATGTTAATAATTTTTGAAGTTGAGGAACTCGATCAATTGGAGACAATTAACAAACGAGAAACATAGAATAATATGATAGACTTTTAATTACTTCCCTTTCTAAACGCTGAACGCTTAGATCGATGTGAAACAGATGAAAGAATATTATTTGTACTTGTAAAATTCTGTAATTCCGCGTGTTTTAATTGTTGCGATTCTCGAGAATTGTATTTCAAAGAGCCGTGTAATGCTAAATGTAATTTAGAAGAATAAATATTCAGAAAATATTTTCAATTTTCTATTCGATTTTACGCTTTAATTTCAAAAGTAGGTTTGCGTATTTTGTAAAACTCGTGCACAGTATTACAGACTACCTACCATACGTTACTAATATATATTACAAGCACAGTTTCTTTACATGTCATACTTCGAGATTTTGTGGTGATCGAGCATTGCGATAGTTGAAATGCATTGAATTCAATTGATGGTTTCGCATGATAAACGGATCTTCTTGGCGATCGGGCGACGACGAGCATAAAACGAGTTAATCCTGAAGAGCGATTTCAAATATATTGTATTTTCTTGTAGACGTAGCTTATGGTTGCCGACGGTTGGTCAACGGTGCGTAACTATCTTTATCCTTTTAGTTGCAGCGAATCTAAACGCGCGTTGCACAAAAACAACGTTAACACTTGAAATTAGCTCTAAAATATGCTCCTGACTGTACATTTCATCATGTTTTAGTTTGAAAGAGAATTACAGTTTAAACATTTTAATATTACCTCTTTAAAAAATTTTGAATAATACAATATAAGTGTATATGTTTTTTCAATGCTACTAAATTTATTTATGCGAATTGCACACGTAGTATTCTTCACAATTTTTTTACCTAGAATAATTCCATTGTAGGTGGTCCATTTTCTTTTATATAAACAAAGTCTATTACTATTACTCGTACCTGCAACAGTTCAATTTTTACCGATTTTTAAAATGCAAACGCTGGCATGGCGTTACCAAAACTACCCTTTCTGCTATATATATATTAATATTTTAACAGTTTAACCTTTCGTCGACATTCTAGGAGGTTCAGTTTCAGACAGATTTCCACTTCTTCGCAACTTTCCTTCGAATTTTCAGTATTATTGCTGACAGTCTAGCTTAGGTAACAACTGCACGTTGGAATAGAGGCAATAGTAAGCGCGTCGGATTTTTTTTCGAATTTTTAAGAATATTATAACAAGAGAAATTAAGCCCGAGAATGAAAGACTTGACTGAAAATGGAAAAGGTTTGACGCTTGCGTTGGTGAAAAAGAAGATTGCCGGCGGAGGGTTAAGCACGGGATAAACAAGCTAGCCACTATAATGGCATACCGTTCGAAAAGATAACATCGAGGGAAGCTACTATAGTAGTGTTCTATAGCCGAGAGATTAACTTTCTGATATATTAATAAAGCGTAGAAGCACCAATGGTTGACTACTTGAGAAAGATTGTCTGCGCGAATAATGGTAAATGCTTGCTACTTTCTTAAACAAGTTGACTCTGTGCACGAAAATGCTTTTTAACTCTTTGCACTCCGAATTATATTTAAATTTCGTTCAGCAGCTTTCGTTACAGCAGCTCCCAACGCTTTTAAATGTTTCATTTGAAATTTACTTTAACTAAAATGTAAGGTAATTTCGATAAATAAAGGAAGAAACAAATTCACTTAAATACTAGTTTTATTTACATTGTTGTTGTATTTTGCAATTTTCAAGTGTATGACATCTCTTGAAACAACTTATTAAATTTAATTTATTATTACTAAACGACATCTATTGATTTGTTTGAAATTGTTTGAAAATTGTTTGGAATAATAGTTTCACAATTTTATCGACGCCTGAGAGTAGCCATTGGAGTTTCAAGGGTTAGGTATACATTTTCATAAGTATTTGCATAAAAGGATTTGCTATCTATTTATAGTAAGGGAGAATCAAAGATATAAAAAATCTTTGCAATAATAGTTTCACAATTTTATCGTCGCCTGAGAGGAGCCATTGCAATGCTAAGGGCTAGCTATAAATTTCCATGAACATTTCTATAAAAGGATTCGCTAACTACGTATGAGTGCCAAGGCTTAACACTTGCAATAAACATTCAAAAAGGTGAATTAATTTAGAAAGTGATGAATCAGAAAGTCTGAATCTGCAATTCGAGCATCGAAATCCAATAATCTCGAACAGTAGAAGACTATCAACTACCGAACACGATTTAAATAAAAATTGAATGCGCAAAGTTCGTCGATCCGAAATTTTCGATTACCTCCGCATCGCGAGTCGCCGATTGGTCGACGAGAATCTCGCTGCGCGGTGTTGGTTGGCACGATCCGACGGAAGGGTGTAATGCGACGGTTTTCCCCGAGCACCGTCGGTACGTTGAGGCTGGCGAAAATTATTTTGCAATTCGTGCTTGTTTATAATTGCAGGCAGACGAGCCACGCTGGTAGCATTGATAAAATAACGTGCGAAGCAGCACTTAACCTGTTGGCCGCCGCGAACGACTGTTCGCGGGATACTTAACAGCGCCCTTAACATAAATTTATGCACCTTGCAATGGGATGACGAAATCAGCCCTGAAAATTCTGTTCGCCTCAAGGTGCATCGTGTGCAACAATGTACAGCACCGCGCCAAGATTCACTCGCGTGTCATGCGGCTAATGGAGTTCATGCGTTTTTACTGCGACCATAAATTGTTTTGTGTGCGACGTTTACGCTCCTCGCCGTTGGACGTTTCCCCGCGCGGACGTGTCACTTTTGTTTTCTCGCGGTCATGAATATTTCATCCCCGAATCGCAGAGACTCCGCCGTTTCTTATAGTTTCGAATGTCGATGTTTCATTGAATGTCAATTACCGAGCCGCGGATCAAACCTGTCGTGTCCGATAACGCGTCTTCCACTTGATTCGCGCGGGCCATCGCGAGATTCGGTAGGTTCCAAAGTAAATGCACACTATGTTTTTAATCGTTAACGTTCTATACTGAAATTATGCATCCCCGCAGTACAGTTCGATTTAATTCTGTTCAAATTGCTAGACAGTTGAATGATAGAAAAAGTGTTTACTCGAAACGCTGAGACTGTGTCTATGATTTAAATGTATGTAGAGATGTGCGAAAACCTGAAAATGTAGAATTTCGATGAATTTTCAAGATGCCCGGGAACGATTTAGAACATTATCGAGAGTACTGATTCATAAAAAAATCCGAATGTGCTTGAAAATTTTCGACATTCTTGAGAATCCGAAAATTTTCGAGCACCCCAACGCTAAAACTGTGTCTGGGATTTAAAAGTCATGTATGTAGAGATGTGGAAAAATCGTAGAATGTCAGATTTGAATGAATTTTCATGATACTCGGGAATAATTTCGAACATTATCGAGAATCCTGATTCATATGAAATCTTGCAAATGTCCTAGGGATCAAACATACATGACACGGACGTCATCTGGATGTGCGACAACGAAATCATGGATAAAATAGTTAGATTGTGAATTAAAATTGAAAACTTTGATTGAACTTTAACATAGTGGATAAACGAAAAATAATTTTATTAATGCTTAACCATGGTGTAAATCTAAACGTAACCGGATTTGATTACTGTGAACAATGACTTACTTCAAATACAACTTCTCATTAAACATTAACGATATCTTGAACCTCATTATACAATTAGCAAGAAAAGGGTGTAATTTAGAATATGCATTAAATAACAAAGCAATATAATATTGTTACTAACAGTACAATATTTTATATTATATTGTTAATATAGCAATACAATATAGCAATATAATGTTGTCAATATAGTAGTATAATATTGTCAATATAGCAATATAATATTGTCGATATAGCAATATAAAATTGTTAATATAGCAATGTAACATTGTTAATATATTATTATGTTCGTATAATATTGTTAATACCGCAACAAAATATAGCAATATAATATTGTCAATATAGCAATGTAATATTGTTTTATAGTAGTACAATATTGTCAATATGGCAATATAATGTTGTCAATATTTCAATATAATATTGTTAATATAGCAATATAATATTGTTCATATAGCAATAGAATATTGTCGATATAGCAATATACTATTGTTAATATAGCAACGTAACATTGTTTATATAGTAGTATAATATTGTTAATATCGCACTATAATATTGTTAATATGATAGTATAATATAGTAATATAATATTGTTAATATAGCAATATAATATTGTTAGTAGAACAATATGATATGGTTAAAATAGCAATATAGTATTGTTAATATAGCAATGTAATATTGTTAATATAATGGTATAATATAGCAGTGTAATATTGTTAATATAATGGTATAATATAGCAATATAATATTGTCAATATAGCGATATAATGTAGCAATACAGTATTGTTAATATTGCTATATAATATTGGTAATATTGCTATATAATATTGTTAATATTGCTATATAATATTGTTAAATATTGCGATATAATATAGCAATATAATATTATTTGTACAACAATATAATATTGTTAATGTAGTAATATAATATAGCAATATAATATTGTCAATATAGATTGAAACTATCGACATCCATTTAGTTATCGATACAATACATGAAACGATCCGAGTGACACCGTCGTTTTGCTAAAGTTATGACTGGACGTGTGACGCATTCCCTCCTCTTATAATAAAGAATATTTTAGTATTAAAATTATTTTTGATAATGCTACAGTCGGGAGGTCGCCCCCGTAACAATATATTGCTATATTTGGTTGCACGATGAATTAGAAAATAGTTCTTCGCTTTTCCTGACTTGACCTGAACGGAATTACCAATTTTGAACGGACCTCAACGTATTAACACTTTACCGACCGGAAACCTATCATTACTACTTTCAATAGTTGCACCGTAATAAAATAAAGCCTTACAAACGGCGGTTACATTGTAATTTGTAATAAAATTATTAGATAACGTTACCGAGGATGCCATGGTGACTTACAATAAAAATTGCTGTCAGCATTGAGAGATCCATTGAAAAGTTTTCAATCATGGACAGTGGATCTTGAAAAATTCTGAAATACTCGCCGGTCGGTAAAGTCTTAAGAGAAACATTTTGCCATTTACGCCATTTTACTTTATATTATCGATTCGAGACCGTCTAGTTACTGTGTCTAGAGACTCGTCTACTTATTCTGCTTACACCCTGCTCTTAACTACCACTCAACAATTGGACATTGTTGGCCAACCGCAAATGCTACCAGAGTTAAGTACCATTTTCGGGTTCTCGCACGCTTCTACATACATGAATTGATAAACCAACATAAGAACTATATCGAGATTCTGTGATTCCTAAACTGTTTTAATAGACTATCGGAACCGTTTCGAACCGTTTTCAAAATAGAATCAGGTTCATCTCAAAATGAAAACAGATTTAGCCAGAAAAGGATTTTCCAGAGGTTAAGGAATGTTAACACGTTCGCGACTGCTGACGCGAATTTGCGTCTTTCCAAGTTCTGTTACTGGTTACCGCTGACGCGAATTCACGTCATCGTTTTTAATTGTAAATTCAACAAAATAATAAGAAGTGATCGATTATAACAATTTCATCATATTTAGTCTTGCTTTAACAATACAAGTTTGCGGCAACCAGTTTCAGAATTTCATTATTCTCGCCGGTATTCGGTATTTGAAACGGACAAAAATGTTCCGGTCGCGAATGTGTTAAATCGCAAAGATGTCTGCGATGTCTTATAAACGCCCACGACACGGTCCAGCTTCGGCCGATGCTACCGCCTCGAATCCATCACAAGTTCGCGTGTTTTCGACATGCAAGAACGGAAAATGGAAGGATTCGGTGGGTAGATGCGCGAGGAACGTCCACGTTCGCACACGTTTTCCCATAAGTGCGTTACCCGCCGCACGGTTAGGCGTTTTAGCTCCTTGCCCACGTCACATGGATGCATCCCTCCCTCATAATTTATGGCAAAAGGTTTTGCGTTTTCGATAAACTACCGTGGGCTCCGCCATCGGCTCTCGGAATGGAATCGTTTAACGCGTAATTACGTTCGGATGGCAATAAGAAGAGACGCTTACAGAGTGGTCTAAAGAGCGTTTACGGTCGTGCCTCTCAATAATTCAACCGTCCGTTTAAAAGCATACCGTGCCGCTTGACGTTTACAGTTATTAAATAATCGCGCCGCGACGAGAATCGCCGAGGAAAGCGAAAAAATGTCGCTCGCCCTATTACGCGGCGTCCATTCGCGATTACACCGTGAGACGTGGGCGCTAGTTGTCTTGTATCATACGAAAAAACAACTGCCGATTTCACGATCGAAAAAAGATGTTATTTATGCTCTTTTCTCTCTCTCTTTTTCTCTCTCTCTCTCTCTCTCTCTCTCTCTCTCTCTGTTTTTCTCTTTCTCTCGTTCGCCGCCGGGTGCCGTCGCTCGTTCCTCCTCATCCCATTTGAGCTACCTGTTTCCGAGAGTGAAGACAAACCGATCCCCCTTCGAGTAGTATTTCAAGTAGTATATTGTGAACAGTTGGTTTTATTTTAACCGTTTGAGTCCCAAGCAGCGCGATCGCGTTATTTTAGAATGGTTGTCGAAAAGTCTCACATTTCGAACGCCGTGGACAATTAGTGCAGTCATTGACGATTGAAGCGACGCGCTCAAATTTACTAACGCACATCGCATAGCTGCTTTTTAAAATGTAAATAGTACGATCGAAACATTTCGACGATCATTTTTATTGAAGAAAACTTGAAATATTTGTAATCTCACAGTACGCATATATAATACATGTTGCGCATTCTGTACCCTTCATGTGGTGCGCGACACGGGATCTCGTTTATTTATAACTATTTATAGTAAAATACAGTCTGGATAAATTTATCGAATTCGTCGTCTGATCCGTTCGACAGGGAAATTCGACTACTCTCGATTGTCTGTCGGTACAACAGATCCGTGACAACCCCTATCTTCTGGTATTTTCTTAGTGGTTGTTCGTCGTGAAGTAAAGATTATGGCGATCTTCGTATATAGAGATGTATTTAATCAATACAAACTCTGTCGCGTAGTTTTGCCGATTTTCGATCATATTTTTCTAATGACCCCTGGGACTCAAATGGTTAAATACAGTTTGAAAAAAGAGAAAGTTTTATGCAGTGCAAGACAGTTTGAAAATAATGTTTTATTAGAAATTGATTAAAGATAATGGGCTACCGTTTCCAGTTATTTCTATTCAACTTTGCTGGAGTGCTTAACCCTTCGGTGCACGGGTGACTCTTCGTAATGTGTAGACAGAAAATCATTCGTCTACGTTTTCATTCATAAATAATGTTCTTTCTGGTTGTAACGATTTCGTCGTTTTATCGCAAAACACTGCTACAAATTAAGGAAGTGAATATGTTTAAATCAGAGACTCGATCAGTATTTCAAATGCCGGTATTTTTAGGAACACGTTACCAAAACTACCCTTCGCACTCTAAGCAATTTTAATTCCAAAATCGAAACATTTGTCCACCCGGAATAGTTCCATTGCAAATGATTCATTTACGTATATTTACGTACCTGCAACTCTTCAGTTTTTAACAATTTCTTAAACGCAAATATAGCGATGTAAAAGTTATTTTAAATGACAGGTTGGAAATTTTTAGTGTTATTTAAGACGCGACGTTCGAGTGCATTTTAATTTTTACCGATTTCTTAAATGCAAACACAGCGATGTAAGAGTTGTTTTAAATGACAGTTTGGCAATTTTTAGTGTTATTTAAGACGCGACATTCGAATGCATTTCAGTTTTTATCGATTTCTTAAATTTAAACATGGCGATGTAAAAGTTGTTTTAAATTACAGTATAGCAATTTTTAACGTTGTTTTAGATGCGACATTTGAATGCATTTCAGTTTTTATTGATTTCTTAAACGCAAACACAGCGATCTAAAAGTTGTTTTAAATGACAGTATAGTATAGCAATTTTTAGCGTTGTTCTAGACGCGACATTCGAATGCATTTTAATTTTTACCTATTTCTTAAACTTAAACATAGCGATGTAAAAGTTGTTTTAAATTACAGTATAACAATTTTTAGCGTTGTTTTAGACGCGATATTCGAATGCATTTTAATTTTTACCAATTTCTTAAACGCAAACACAGCGATGTTAAAGTTGTTTTAAATGACAGTATAGCAGTTTTTAGCGTCGTTTTAGAGGTGCCATTGGAGTGCTAAGGGTTGAATCAATAATTATCTTCGTATCACCTTTACGCTTTCACCTATAAGAAATTAGAAACAGGATTATGTACTTCTTGATACAAAGCAAGTTCAGTCTGAGGTACTTGTTCCTATCATTAAAGGCAAGCGAGTTATTTGCGACAGAAACGGAATACCAATAAAATACCGGTATTTTTAGGTTTCTAACATGTTTGATGATGCGAATATCGGGGTAAGATGCTATCAAAACTATATGTCAGCCAAAGTTGCTGCCAATACATAATCCACTCCTACGTAATACAGTTTCGATAGCACGATACCGGTGTAAACGCATTAATTATTGAAAAAATTTCTTCTGTCACTTTCAACTATGATCAAAGTAATTTCACAATGTTGATTATTTGCTATTATTCTATATTCCTAGCAATTAATAGCGATATATACAAAGGTTATTAGTTAATTTATGCTCGGTACTGTAATTTGGATCAACATGCCAAGAATCTAGGCCCGCGTTGTCCAGTCAAGAGGAAGTGGGCATTTTGTGAGTACCTCGTTAGAAATTTTTCGGAAAATTCTGTCGTGCAGATCGCAGTTTAAGGAAACGGTATGCCATTTGACAGTACTTTTGCGATTGAAGGAGAGTGTTGGAAGGGTTAGCAAGAAAGGGATACCCATTTGTGTTCGCTCGACACCGTGCGATTGATTTGTCGTCGGACAATCGAAAGCTTGGTACATCGTCATTAGGATCCGATCACGATCGGGACGTCGTCCATTTCTCTCGGGCTTTCGACACGGCTCATTTCTCATTATGCTCGACATTTCTCGCGCATCTTGATTAATCGGTCGTCAGGGGGGAAAACTAGATGGCACCCGGCGACGCGAATGAAGAAGTAACCGTGGCAGGTGCGCACGAGCGAGCTTCAGCAAGACTCGTAACAGGCGTCGCATCTTAACCGGGGAATCGTTTTCGGTAATTTGGACGTAATGAACGATCTTGTGTCGATCATGTTGTCATTATGTTCCTCCACCGTGTTAGACGTTTACCTTTAATGGGATTTTAACTCGTTACCGTTCATTTTTTTCTCACCCATCTTCTCGCGATCAGGTGTTACGAGTCTTGCATCGAAAGCAGCGCTGAAGAAAATTCAAATGTTCCAGGCTGCTCGAAGACCGGCTCGTCGGACGAGTTACAAATTCTGACGAATATTTTTCGGTTTTATCAAGAATTGTCGAGGAGGCATTTTTACTTGTCCATTTAACCCTTCGCCGTGTATTGGTCTGCTCGACCGATCCAGCTGTTTATTAAGATTTTTTTAATATTGATTATTTGAATATTGCGCAGTCGTAATTACACGTATATTTTCGAAACTCGAGGACATTTGATTTTTAACTGAACCCACTTGATTATTTATGCAATAAACATTTCTAAACAAATTTTATATTGAAATTTGTAGACTGCTAAACGTTGATCAACTTTTGTTTAAGCCTTTTTCGTCACGTTATCGGAAGAGTCTGAAAAATTATTATAGAATTTATAATTGTTTATTGAAATTATAGCATTATTTGAAAGTGTAAGAGTATAGTAATTTAGGTCCTCGGATTTTTTCGATATTAGAATATTATGCAGTCGTAATTACACGTATATTTTCAAAACTCGAGGATATTTGATTTTTACTCAACACATTTGATTATTTATGCAATAAACATTTCTAAATAAATTTTATATTGAAATCTGTAGACTGCTGAACGTTGATCAACTATTGTTTAAGCCTTTTTCGTCACATTATTGGAGGAGTCTGAAAAATTAGAATTTATAAATGTTTATTAAGAGAATAGCAATATCTGAAGGTGTAAGAGTATAGTAATTTAGGTCCTTGAATTTTTTCGAGATTATTTAAACTATGATGCAGTCGTAATTACACGTATACTTTCAAAACTCAAGGACGTTTGATTTTTAACTCAACACACTTGTAGACTACTGAATGTTAATCAACTTTTGTTCAAGGTTTTTTTTTTGCCACATTATCGGAAAAGTTTGAAAAATTAGGTTTATAAACTAAGGGCCCTCGTCGTGCGATCGTTAAACGTCCAAACGATCTGAAACTACAAGTAAAAACTGATTTTTCCGATAGTTCTTGGTAAGAATGATGTATTATCTAGAAATATTTCGCTAGAAATATTTGATATGATTCGAAATTATGTCTTCGAACGGCTTGAATATTGCAGCCCTAATTGAAGGTACAGTGGACTCCATTTTAACCGGCCTAGGTAGGACTGGAACTCGGATTAAATATAAACATTAAATAAAATTAATCGGTTAATCCAAATCATATATATAGTGCAACCAAAAACTGCTTCAACTCTACACTTGTGATTTGCGAAAAATCGTCAATGTTTGAACTGTGATAATTTTGTTGAAAAAAAAATAGTACAACCACGATCCTAGACTCGTTTTATAGACTAAAATCTTTACTTGCGCAAAAGCAGCGTGCATTTTTCTCATGGATATTTAAACATTATATAACAAAAGGGAAGACCTGTTCCTTTTTTAAAATGCAGCAAATTCAAACATCATCAAAAGCTGTCAAACATTCTTCTTACAAATGAAGCTGCCACACGTTCGAATCTCGAAGCTTCCTTTTCAAAACGACTCCTTGAATATTGCTATACAATCATTTTACACTGTTTTATGGAACAAGAATGAAGATCAAGTTCGGTCATATGAAACCCTCATGCTCTAACATAAACTACTATAAAGATGGCGGAACACGTCTCATTCATAGGTCGATGAAATACTAAGAATAATCGAATCTCAATTTTTAAGGCCAACGCTAAGCTTCGATCTTCGAAACTACGACGGTTATAGCGACGAGAAACTTGCTCCGGTTTCCACGTGTGCACAATTTAAAAACACACACACACACACACAAGTTTTTATTTCCTCTGCAACGTAAAAAAAATTGTTAAACCTATGATTCAATCGTTGACACTATGAAACTAGAGACTCTCAGCTTTACAACGAAACCAAATTTATTGTAATACTCTCACATAATTATCACACGTTTAAACATAGCCAATCATGCAAGGATCTGGTATTTAGTATTCGAATACTTGGATCCACAGTGTACAATTTTAAAACGAACTCGGAACGAGAAAAGAATCTAAAATATTTCTAATCTACACGTATATACGTAAAATCTATTGGTAACACGATACCGATTGTCCGACGATTACTGTCGCAACGATTACGTCTGTTCCGGTTAAACCGGAAGCCGGATAAGAAGGAGTCTGCTGCATTGAACCCGCGAAAAGGGCGTACGTGTATCACGGTTTCGATTAGATTGTTCGTCGATCGACGAGATCTCCTTTTTTGTTGCCAGGTAGAGACCCTGCTTCGTTGTCGTGCACCTTTGCGAGAACGTTCTCCTTTCGTTTTTGATTCTTTTATTTTATTTGTTTTTTGTTGGTTTCTTTCGAACGAGAAGCACCCTTTTCGCGCGAGATAGAGACACGAGACGATTTAATCTGACAAAACATATACAAGATACACTAGAATAAGAGGAGACCGGGATGAGTTCTGCCGACTAACAGTGTGCCCCCCCTGTCTATCGTCTTCAAGGCGATGGTGTCGTCTGTCCAGGTTCTCCAGCAGGCAGGATCCGTGGAGAGGCTCGGCAGGTTTCTGTGGTCCCTGCCGGCTTGCACCAGGCTGCACCGACACGAGAGCGTCCTGAAAGCGAAGGCGATCGTCGCCTTTCATCGAGGACATTTTAAGGAACTGTACAGGATCCTCGAGAGCCACACGTTCAGCCTGCACAATCACCAGAAACTGCAGACTCTCTGGCTCAAGGCTCATTATATCGAGGCAGAGAGGCTGAGAGGAAGGCCTCTCGGTGCAGTCGGTTAGTATCCTCCAGACATTAGTGTTTTGCACGATCCGAGGTACAGTATTTCCCCCGTAACGGCCCGCCGACGGGGACGCTAAGGAGGAAACGCGCGAGGGTGTTCGGCCTCGCGACTCGGCGAATGTTATGCAGAAACGCGATTGCATTGACACGTTTAACGCTATACTTCTCGGGGACTTACGGTGTCCGATTTACAAATGAATACGTTGCATAGAATTCGTACACTGTCAAAAAATGTATTCGCGCTATTTCGACGGACGCGATCGAAAACAGAGAAATCGGGCGAGCGAGTCTTCTGCTCGTTTAGAAGATTTTCATCTGGCTCGCCTTCTTCCAGTTTTAAGTTGAATCGAATGTGAAAGCTAGGCAAAGTAGCTACGCGTTCAACGTGTTAAGGTCGCGGGAACGCGACGCTATGGAGGAAATACTGTAGCGCGTACCAACCATACTGTGTGCACGGTGCGACAGCGATCGCACTTGCAGCGAACTTGTCGATGTGTACAGGGTGTTTGCGAAATCGTGGCACAACCGGCAAGCAGATGATTTCTCATATATTTATTTTTCTCACTCGGAGCTTAATTTTTGAGAAAATAGAGTTTGAAAATTCGTTAAATGTACTTGGACAGTCTGCTTTCCAATGCTGTTTGCATCTGTGAACCGTATCGTTTCAAATATGACTTTAATTAACAATTAAACAATGATTGATTTATTCTAGCAATTTACAAATGTTGAATGTGTCTTTCTTGTTGTTGCAAATTCTTGCTAGACGAATTAATTAATTAATGTACGTGTACGTAAAGTTTCAAACTCGATTTTCTCGAAGCTGAACCTCTGCATGGAAAAACTTTATTCTGTAATTTCCAGTGAGTTTTCATTGCTTATTTAAAGGGCGAAGGGCTCACCGATAGTAGTACTTGCTAGTCTCTTCGATTTTAGTCAACAGAAAATTTTGTCGGTTTATGTGCGAGTTAATTCGAATTCGTGCGAGGAATCAACCCCTTGTCGATTCTACTACGATTTCGCAAACACCCTGTACATACTCGAATAACAAGGCGAAGCAATTTTATTGTGTGTCGGTGTTTATTTAGTGGCCTAAGTCTCTCGTTGAAGCGAGAAAGCCAGTTATAAGATATAACATGATCTGTGAGTCATGCTCACGGAGTTTTAGGTTTAGGAGTTAGTCGTCGGATTTGCGATTGCTCTTGCCGATAGAAAATGAAATATACAGAGCGTTCCGTTCGATTTTATTATTCGAAATGTTCCCCCCGAGTTGAATATTTTACTATTACGCAAACAAACTGCGCGGACGTTTATTTCCTTTTTGATTGCCTTCTGGAAAGCAAGGAAAATATTTGAAGCGACAACGTGATTGGCTACCTAAATTCTAAACATTTTACTAGCTTCTTTTTTAAACAATTTATTCGAACGCGTGCAAGCGCCGTGTGCAGTTAGAGTAGACTTGGAAAATATTTGTATAAGTGATTTTTACGACAACAACTTTATGATTTGATATTGGCAGGCATTGGCAGCGATTTATCATTGAAAATTACAATCTCGAATTACACATTTCTATGTTGATGACTAGGTTTATTAACTAAGTTTATTTATTACTAGGTAACTTTAGGTAAGGTTTATTTAAATTATTCTGTAAGGTAGGAGCAATGTCGATGGTGAGAAATTATGAGAAATGTTTCTAGGCTTTAAATTGCTAATTTGTTTCTTGGTGATTTATTGTTACATTTCATTTCCAACTGACTCTGTTTAGCGACGCTGTTCCACTAATAAAATGGTAAATCGATGCATTCAACGCTCCGACGGCTATGTCCGATTCTATTTTCACCCAGAGTATCAGTATAGTCATTTGTGCATTCAATTTTTGGCAATTGCAACTAAATAAATAGCTGTTGCATCGGATATAACACGAGGACCAACGTATCTCAAGAAGTAACTTCAAACATATATTTAAAGCAATTAATGATTACAGTTGTTGAACGAACATACGGTTTCAAATATACAACTCGTTAAATCGAAATTTGTTTCATCATTGAAACCAAGTAACTATTTTGCGAACATTTATGTTTCACCAATCGGTACGGATAATCGAGGTTGCAGTTCGCCAAAAACTTCAAACCACGTTCCACTCTTCTATAGAAGTATACAGAAGCAAAACTATAATCGACAGATTAAATAAAAATCAAATTTTACATCGTGCAATTAATAAGAAAAACTGAAACATTGAATGTAACTAATACAGTAATTTGATAAGTAAATGAAAACGATTTTTTGTTTGTTCCTTTTATGAAAATATTGTACTTACTGTCTATATTTCATAATTGGGTATTTATTCCCTATATGGTGCTATTTATCGGTTTTTACTTTTACTTCGATATTGACTGTTGTTTCTAATGTTCGAAATTTAAAACTGGTGATTTTAACATTGAAATCGAGCAATTATTGTCCGAACACTTATGTTTCCACAATCAGGATAATCAAGGTTGCAAATTACCAAAAAATTTAAACCACATTCCAGTCTTCTACAGAATGTATCCAGAAGCAAAACTCTAATCGACTGGCTTAATAAAAATCAGATTTTGCGTTAATTAATAAGAAAAACTGAAACATTGAATGTAACTAATATAGTAATTTGTTAAATAAATGAAAACTATTTTTTGTTTGTTTTTTTTTAATGAAAATATTCTACTTACCGTCAATATTCCATAATTGGGTATCTATTCCCTATTTGATGCCATTTATCGGTTTTTACTTCGACATTGGCTATTGTTTCTAATGTTCGAAATTTAAAATTGGTGGTTTCAACATTGAAATCGTGTAACTATTATTCGAACACTTATGTTTCACCAATCAGTCACGGATAATTGAGGTTGCAAATTAACAGAAAATTTAATCGGCTGGCTCAATAAAAATTTTGCGTCGCGCAATTAATAAGAGAAACATTGAATATAACTAATAGCATAATTTTGAAAATACAGTGCTCTTTCTCATATAGTTTTCAAGCCAATAAATTGCTGCAGAAACAGAGTTGAAATATCTTTTGTACACGTCCATTAAATATTTTTTCGTCGTGTCTCGCGGTTATCCCGTCCATTATTCGTTGTAGCCGATATGAAATTTTTCGCTTGGTTTTTTTTTCTCTCTCGCTTCTCCGATTCCACGAATTTCATTTGACACTAGTCACGCGTACGTTAAAAATACAACGAGCAGCGGCCGCGCCGAGGTTGTAACAACTCTCTGGATCTAATTCACCGGCGATCATAATGGCAGCGGCAGAAACATATCGCGAAGGAATAAATGCGGCTCGCGGCAATTCACCACGAAACCATGCCAGTTTTATTTCCGTCCCACGGGTTGTAAACAGGAGGATCGCGAGTTTAACGAGCCGACATTCTAATTAGATCTTCCATTTACTTTCGCGGACCAATTCGTGTCACCCGATCCGCCGAGTCCGCCGAGTTCGCCGAGAAGCAGAAAGCAAACGGGGACCGCTGCCTCTTCGGAGGACTTCCGGTCGACGGCATCCTACATTTTCGGTGATAAGTCCCTCACGTTGATCGATCGTGTAATTGTTCGTAAATTATTTAACATCGTTGCTAACAGAGATATTGGATAGTCGGAAAAGTATTGAGAGATTTTTGTTACTAGATGTTGTTTGGTGTCGTGTATCCGGCACCACTAATCAGATTGCGTCATACCGACGCGCATTTAAGAGGTGACATTTCAGTCTACAATTTTCATTCAGACAGTTTTGTATTTCGTCGATCGTGTCGAAAGTGATATTAATGTGAAAATTAGTGAAATTTCTGAAAGAATTTGCTATGTTTTGCAATTTTACTACGGAAAAGGCAAAAACGCTGCATATGCCCGGAAAAAAATTTGTAGTGTTTACGATCGCGTCGTTTAAGAGTGATTATCATGACATTAATGGCATTGAACATCGATTTATTATCGTGAAAGTTGATCAAATCGTAGTACAAGGTTGAGAGCTTCGTTATACAGTAACTAACAATTTTCTTTAATAACATTGATCGCTTCTATGAATGAAATAAATGAAACTTGTCTGTAGTACACAAAATACGCTCGGCGTTCAACGTGTTAAACAGCTTTTACATCGCTGCATTCACAGTTAACAGATCGATAAACATTTTAATGTTACGAGTACGAGTAACAGTAATGAATTTCACGTGTGCGAAGAAAAGAAATTATATACGATGAAACTATTATAGCTAAAAATATTGTCTCGATTTTGGAATGGAATTTCTTCGGTGAAACCAAAGTGCTGGCTAAAAGTGGATAACCACTGCGAACCTAAAGGAAGTCGAAATTTTCTTTATGAACGTGGTCGAACGTTTATATTTAGCATTGTATTTTTTAACGTCTCGCAATCCTAGCGACGAATGACTCTTTGAAATCGAGTCGAGTATATATTTTCGCTGTAAAGAAGAGAAAATAGATAAAGAGAATTTACTTGTCTCGATTACTGCGCTATCGAGCCAACTTGGAAATTTATGAATTGATTAACACTCGAATTGCCGAACTAGCAACGTCAAAAATTCCACAAAATCAAAGTAATTTGTTTAATGAAGCAACCCTGTATTCTCCAGACCTCAACTAAATTTAATGCGGCAAATATATTAATATAGAAATTTATTTTTAAACATGGACAAATAATTCTGTCACCCATATCTGAATGAGATTGCAAAGTGCTAAAGTAGTGTTATTTCATTGTTTTAACATTGTAACTGCTAACAATCAACAAACTCCAAAATTCTATAAAACCAACGTAATTTATTTAACGGAGCAACAATCGAAAACTTAAACTCTGTAGCAAATAGTTACACTTCAAACTTATTATATTCTCCATGATCTCAATTTAGTGCAACGAATATATCAATGTACAAGTTTATTTTTAAACATGGACAAAGTAATTCTGTCACTCATATGTGGGCGACATGGCAGTCAAAGTGTTAATAAATCGTGTGACTTTAATATGATCTATTCAAAATTCACATTAATTCTTAAATACTGCCTTTTTATTGGAATATCTTTTTTCAAGGTAGAAACGTTGATACGTCACAATGACATAATTGCAATAAAAAGATTGGTTTTTGTCCGGATCAGTTTAACTTTAAATATGCATTAAATAACCGTTTAGAAATTGCTTGTTCCACTAGTTTTTTTACATCTTGTACCGTGTGAATTATGTAAATGATTGATTCATTTAGTTGCGTTAAGCAGTCGTTCCTCAGCTTCCTTGGTAAAGTACTTAGACAAAACTGTCGAAAGTGTACTGCGCATTTTTGGAAAAATGTTTAAGATACTTCGAAAATTATAGAAATTCAGTATTTTCGTAATATGTACATTAACGCATTACCGGTCGACAATTATTTCAAAATCTTTTCGAGGCCCATAGTCCATGACAGAAAACTTTTTAACAGCTTTTTCAACGCTGACGGCCATTTTTATTTGGAATCTTCGAAGCATTCTAGATGACGTTATCTGATCATCTCGTTGCAAACTACAATATAGAAGTAGTTAATTAAACTGCATTCGGTGAAACACAATTATTAAAAGTTATTGAACAGAAAATTTTGTCGATCTATTTTTGCCAGTCAATTTTCATTGCTTGACGGTAGGGCTATCAACCTAGTGTCCGAGAAGTACTTGCTAGTCTCTTGTTCGATTTACAAATTGAACTCCCGAAATCATTGACCAACTTGCTCGACGACAACAAACATTTGTACAATCTAAAATTTCACAATTTTATTTTAATTTTAATAATTGCGTCTCGCAATCAGCGCTCGGCTCGATCAAATCGTTTCGTTACGCGAATAAAAGATCAGTTTCGATGACCACACCATAGAATATTGACCTCGGATCGAGGAATGCGTTAGTCATGCGACACAGCTTCTTCTCCCAAGGATTGTTACGCGATTTCAAAAGCGTTGGCCGGCAGTTTGCATACCGAAGTTAGTTCATTGAGAAATTCACGATTTTCAAATTTTCGCGATCTTTATTTATCACGGGATGTTCAAAGGGTAGCGGCAAAAACTGGTTCAACTCCGAATACCGTGGAAATCTGTAACAATGCACGCGGTGTTATTCGTAGCGGGATCGAACGACAAAAATAAAATGGACTCCGTTCGGTGCACCGTTTCAAAAATACTGCCACGTTATTTCGATGCTTCGCTGTCTTTAACACACATCACGTAATCCACCCTTGACGCGGTTTTCTTTGTAATTAATGACACCGACACGGCCGATTTCCCTGGCAAGGAAAAATACCGTTAAGCTGTGTCCACACCGAACTAAAATCGTACGACACTGTCCACCATCTTTTCATTCGAAGGAAGCAGCAACTATTTCAAGACTCTGTCAATTAAAAATTGCTGATGCTTCAATGTGAACGTGGTTTTAATAGAATCGATGCTTTTAACGATCGTCGAACAAATTTCCAAATTTTTATTAAACAAGTCGGAAATTTGCCCTCTAGATTTTTAGGTCGCGATACTTCTGAGCTGCCTGCTGCGACGTGGAAGAATTTTTAAAAGAAATACAAAACGGAAAGACTTTTATTCGTCGACTTCTCTTTCGCATAAATTGTATGCATGTTCTTTCGTTGTAGCTCTGAACGATATGTATTCAATATTTGTTTATAACAAACGGCAGTGTTGAAACGATGTTGTCCTTCATTCCAGTTTTGCATTGTTACTAGAGAAAACTATGCAAGATAAATTTTCCTTTTTCTGGTATTGTTGTCGGTAGATTAAACGTGAAACTATAATTATAGCATTTTGTGTTTTAGTTTTTTTTTTTTTGCAAATATGCAGAAAGCTCCACAGACTACTTTTTGGACCAATAAATTGACTATTAACCCTTCAAAGATGGTGTCCAGCAGTCAGTTTATTCTCGTGGCATTAACGTTGTATCATGTTACACGGAATTATTTTAATAATTTGTTGGAGTATCAGATCGGTTAATATTTATCGAAATTATTCTAATAATATTTGAATTCTAATACATAATATCTAAATTCTTTAGCGGCAGAACTTGTTTCACATTTGTACATTTGATGCAAGGTGGTCTAAAAACAGCGCAATTCTTTTATCGCAACTGCTCTATTATCCGAAAAATAATATTTCTTTAATTAGTTCGAGGCTCTATCGTATTTGAAAATTTTCGGAAGTGAACGACAATGTTCGAAAACGTAGCACGCCTAATAATTTGATCTCCTGTGAACAATTTTTAAACAATCGTGTAGTAACAGTGCACAGACTATTGTGGAATATATAGGAATAGATGAGACGACTGTTTTGGTTATTGACGATTACGAAATAGAAGAATGTTGCTAAATATGGAATAGAGCTATTTCAAAGGATCTAACAAATGAATATTGGTGAAACGATTACGAAACTGTCTTCCTCAAAAACTTTGGGACGTGTAGACTCGTCAGTCAAATTCTAAAAGCTTGACAATATTATTTCTTGTCGCCGCTGTTAAGAACGTTTTCTAGGCACGTAAATTTGTTTGTCTCATTTTTTATTGCTAACGTATCTACCTTTCATATTCGAAAAGACGGACGTATTTATTTTTAAAATAGATTGCCATGTTTATAATCGTTGCAAAATTACAAATATGGACGACCGGAGACTTTTTTTTAATAAAAATAACTATTTACTAAATTCAATTTGTATTTAATCGTATGCTCATACGATGTCGTAAACCAGGTGATATGATAAATAAAATAAAAACTATTTTTTGATTGCTTTTTATGAAAAAATTTACTTATTGCGAATGTTCAATAATTGGATATCTATTCCCCTATATGGTGCCATTTATCGATTTTTACTTTTACTTTAATATTCACGATTGTTTATAATATTCGAAATTTAAAACTGGTCTACATTGAAGTCTAAATATCTTATTGAACACCTATAGCAACCTGTTTTTACTTTTTACGATTGATACGTAAGAATGGCATTCAGAAAGCAAAATGGTACTACACGTTTCACGATATTTCTTTATTAAATATCTATCTGTTCTACCTATCAATCTATTATTTACATGACAGGACAGCAAGTTTTATCGATTTCTTAAATGCAAACACTGGGGTGCAAAAGTTGTTTCAAATTACAGTATAGCAATTTGTAGTGTTGTTTTAAACGCAATATTTGAATGCATTTCAATTTTTACCTGCTTTCTAAATGCAAACATAGCGATGTAAGAGTTATTTTAAATGACAGTTTGGCCATTTTTAGTGTTATTTTATATGTGACATTCGAGTGCTGACATTTCAATTTTTACCGATTTCTTAAATGCAAACACAGCGATGTAAAAGTTGTTTTAAATAACAGTATAGAAATTTTTACTGTTATTTCAGACGCGACATTCGAATGCATTTCAGTTTTTACCGATTTCATGAATGCAAACTCAACGATGTAAAAGTTATTTTGGGTAATAGTATGGCTAGTTTTAGTATCGCCTTAGATGTGTCATTGAAATACAAACGATTATGGTATTAACTTCCTAACATTCGAAATAAAATTCATATTATCCGTTGTCGATATAAGAGTTATAGAAGAATGCATAGGCAGAAACTAAATACAGATTTTTTTTTCTATCCCTGAGAGATTGAGAACGAGAAAGAAATTCAAATCACTGTAATTATAGAATAACTGTCAGTGCCAGGAGGTACACCAGAATGTACTAGAATATACCATAACATACCAGAATATCTCAATACCAGAATACCTCAATATACAAGAATATACTAGAATGTACCAGAATATACTAGAATTCACTAGAATGTACTAAAATATACCATAATATGTCACAATATACGAGAATATACTAGAATGGACAAAAGTGTAGCGTGATATATATATATACCATAATATACCAGTATATTCAAGAATATACTATAATGCGCCAGAATATACTAGAATTCCCTAGAATGTACTAAAATAAACCATAATATACCAGAATATACTAGAATTTTACATTTCTATAATGTACTAGAATATACCATAAGTATAGTCTAGTAGAATTCACTAGAATGTATTAGAATATACCTTAATATATCACAATATGCAAGAATATACTGGAATGGACAAAAGTATAGCGTGATATACCATAATATACTATTATAGTATATTCAAGAATATACTATAATGCACCAGAATATACTAGAATTTCCTACAATGTACTAAAAGGAACCGTACATACCAGAATGTTCAAGAATATGTAGAATGTACCAGAATATACTAGAATTCCCTAGAATGTACTAGAATGATATAGTATAGTACTGTGTACTGATACGGGGATACGGTGTTTAAATCTGATCGAAGTCGTTTAAATTACAGGAAAGTACCGCGTGCGACGTAAGTTTCCCCTGCCCAGAACGATCTGGGACGGCGAGGAGATGTCTTATTGCTTCAAGGAAAAATCCAGGAGCGTCCTGAGGGATTGGTATGCTACCAATCCTTACCCCTCGCCCCGTGAAAAGCGGGAATTGGCGGAAACTACGGGCCTTACCACCACGCAAGTCAGCAACTGGTTCAAGAACAGGAGACAACGGGATCGTGCGGCTGAACACAGGTATTTATCGCATTCTTTCTTCGCTGCTGTATCAGCCGATGCAGCTGCACTGCAATTCTTTCCGCTGCGATTGTCTTATGTTCCAAGAAGGTTTTGGTGTTAGTTTCCAGAACCGTATTAAGCACTTCAGAGACCCTAAATATTAAACAATTTTTCTTCGCGGTTGCATCAGCTGATGCAGCTGCACTACGATTTATCGGCTCCGACTATCTTGTCTTCCAAGGAGGTTTTGGTACTAGTTCCCAGAACCGTGTTAAGTACTCCAGAGCCCTGTGTTGTTATATGTTATAAACGTAAAATATGTCATAAAAATGTTATACAATTTTTTAGGCTTTTTTATACAGAGGATCGCTCGAATGGATTGCGCGGTTTTTGAATACTCTGGCGATTCTATAATAGTTAGAATCCTAACGAATAAATATTGAACGCCCTGTACGAATTCTTAGGCATTTTCAATAATTTGATGGAAAACTGTTTTGTTAACACAAAACATGGCCAGCATTAAAACTGGCCAATGTATTATTATCTTATGGAAATTACAAGATTTAACTTTTTAAGAGTATTTTTAAGGTTTTTTAGGGGGTGAGATGATTAGAAAACTCAAGAAATGGAGACCGGGAATGCACAATAGGGTTAGCATTATCAATTTACGTCGTATTGGTAATCTTTCTTACTTGCTCGTTTGTGTTGATATATTATTCTAAAATTATATATTCAATGGAATTATAAAGCTTATATTTCATAAAATTTTACTGCATAATATACTCCGTATCCGTTTGCAATTTTCAAAATGAGACTCAAACCACTTTCAAAATAAAAATCTTTATCATTCCATTAACTAGCTAACTTCCGTTTTACAAAATCTTAACGATTTCAAATATATTATTTACAATTTGTTTCGAAATAAAAAGATAACGTAGAACTGTAAATATGAAACTTAAACTTAACTTAAAAATATTGAACTTAGGCCACTTTCAAAATAAAACTTGATTTAGTTTTAGATCTCGAAACAATTGATTACTTAACCCTAATACTAAAAAATATTAATGAAAGTAGATTCGAGTGCTTCGAATTGAACACAGACGCGGCCGTAACCGTTCGCCGGCGCCCCTACGTACGCTAAAATGGCGATTGGTTCGCGAATTTATCCAAAAAACAGCTTACGCATTACGTAACGTGCTACAATAACTGAAAATCGCGACGTGCCAGACGCATCTGTCTGTTTTCAGTGTCGGAGAAGCTTCTGAACATCGCCGATGTCGGTATAAACGTGTCCGCAATAAAATATCTTCGCGAGGTTGGTCGTGCAACCGATTCTCCGCTTATCTATAATATTTTAGACGATTGAAATTTCGTTGTTCCTACATTTATCCTCTTTGCGAGACCCTCGAAAGATTGGGACGACTGCATATTTTCTCGCGAAGAGGCTAAGTGAAGCGAAATGAGAAGGTGCGCCTTGGGCGCGTCCACTTGGAACTTCCGCCATTTTTCCTGATGTTGTTTGCCACACCGAAGGGACTAAGGAAAGTCTTCGGTTTTGTATCAGCTGTCGAACAGTAAATATAGATCTTTCGGCTGCACAGTCACAGGAGATATTTTTACGCCCTTGACAACTCACAAAAAATTGTTATACGTGACAAATTAATTTTCATCGTGGTAACCCATGATCCTAGCTTTCAACCCTTTGCGCTCGACGAAATTCCACTTAAAAATCGTTA
>CM052092.1:18808246-18818794 GCA_028453745.1 Agapostemon virescens
AAGTCGCGCATAGAAACGAAGTTATCGCTAACGAAAGAAAGCAAAATGGGGTTGTAACATTACGAACGAAAGAAAGCAAAAAGAAACTCTATCGAATTAATTTTATTCGTGCGCCTGGAGCGTTAACTTAATATTGCTCGAACATTTAGGGATGGTGCGAATGAGTTCACGTTCAAAGAATTCATTTATGTACACCCACTATAACCGTTCTGTGTCTCTAACGAAACATCTTACATTGTTGCCGATTTCCTTTATAGCATCTTGGCCAAAATCCGACGGGTGGTCCACGTTCGACACAGTTACCCTAGAACTGCGTCATCTAACAACCGACGTGACTGTCAAAAACCCGGTTTATTTCATCGCGAATAATTATTCGCATGAACGACGGTGCAACGAATTTATTCCACGTAGCTTCATGTTGAACAAACTCTGCTGCCGGCGATGCTTCCGTTCGAGAATGTTCAACAAACCGAACGAATCAAGTTCGAATTAGACGTGATTTCCTGGAATAACGCGGGCAACCGTAGAACACTCGGTTCGCCCACCACGGGCTCTTCTCTATTCCGCTTAAATATATAATACTTTTATTACCTTCATTAAGCCCGTCGGGGATAGGACAGAATCGTCGAAAGCGTTGCGTCGCTTTCGTATTCTCGCTTCGAGAAAACTGCTGTGATTAATAGCCGCGTCGCCGGTCTCAGGACGCGTGGCATCTATCTTTCGGGGTATAAACCGTCGGGGAAAGTGTATCGTAGTTGGAACGTTTTCGATGCATTGTCGCCCATTCGTACGGGTCCGCAGACAAAAATAAACCTATCCACTGTCGTTCGCACGTGCTGCTGCCACGACAATATTTTTTCTTTCCCGTTGCAAACGCGACCCTTGTTATAAACGTCGGTTTAAACCGTCTTTATTGCGGTCCAAGCCACTCGGCGTCGTCGCTCCGACGACGAGCCAACCGGAGGATCCTCTCTGGACCACTTTTGATCCCTGAAACAGCCGACGTCCGCGTAACCCATTCGAAGGGATCGAAGCAACACCGAAAATAAACAAAGCCGGAAGAGAGGGCCGTGTCGAGCACCTATTTTGCCAGACACGATTCTGGCCATTCGGTTCTCTGTCTTCCGTTTCCCTTCTTCCTCGACTTCCGTTTTGTCCGTCGACGTATAAATTACAAGGCCGAAGAGACAACTCCGACGAAGCCGTTGTTAGGCTGACGAATTTCTGCGTTTGTGACGACGAGTCAGTGGAGTGGAAGGTTAACGCTATAGAACAATAAATCCAACGATATTCATTGCTTTGTAATAATAACGAGACTGCAGCTATTAAAACGTTATATAATTGTTATTGTAACATGTACGTTATTAAAGAAGTATATTAACCCTTTGCACTCGAACGACGCCTCTAAAGCGACACTAAAACTTGCCATACCATTATTTAAATAATTTTTACATCGATAGGTTTGCAGCTGAGAAATTGACAAAAATATAAAAATTCTAAGTACGAGTCATAGTAATTAATTTCGTATGAACGAAAGGAAATGAACTATCTACAGTGGAGCTTTTATATAATAGATAAAAATATTGTTTCGATTTTGGAGTGGAATTGCTTCGAGTGCAAAGGGTTAAAAGCTTTCTGATGAAAATATTTTTGTAACTTAAGTAATTGCGAAAGAAAAATCTAGGGACCAGTCAAAATGACCGGTTTGATAGTCCTAGCGTTAATTTGTTAGGTGCGATTAGCCGCCATTACAGCGGCTTTCGTGGATGTCGTCTTAGATTACGATGTATATCTAAGCCGCTATAGTAGCTTGAGCATACTTAATTGCATCAGTGATTATTAAAGTTAAAGTACAGTTAAGAGCAAAACTGAACACACATACGGAATTTTTGCGTAAATAATGTTTTATTCAATATTTGCATGTGCAATTAAAAAGAAACGAAATATACAATATTAAGTAGAATATATTTATTGTCCAAAAAATTTTCAAAGATCTTAATATCCTTATTATTTTGATACATGCACATTTTCTTCGTGTAGTCGGTTTTACATCATAAAGTATTTATAAAGAAATATTTCAGTTTTATCTAGATTTAATACTTCGTCCATAAACCTTTGGCCTTGATGATGCGTTGAATGCGTTTAGGCATACTTAAAACTATATTTTCGTATAATAATATTTTCGAGTAATCGAGTACCATTGTTCTTGCACTCTTTCCCACAAATCGTATATTGTCGCTGGCGGAGCATTATAATCATTCGCTAGTTTCATTTTTAGATATGCTTAGACATTCTCAATAGGATTTATGTCTGGGCTTTGAGCAGGCCACGCTATCGTTTGAAATGGTTGATCGTCGAGTCAATTTTTCACACTCCTCGCAGAATGTGCGGTGGCATTGTCATGTTGGAAAACGACATCACATTCTGGTACTAGTATATTGTCAACTGTGTCTAGCAAATTCTTGTCTAAAATCTTCTTGTAAGTGAACCGATTCACCGTACTATCAATTCGATACAGTAGACTTACACCAGACACCGTAATGCAATCCCATACCATAATTGAACCACCGCCAAATTTAACTGTCTGTTTAACATAACGTGGCTTAAGTGATTTAATTCGATTAATTTTACACTGATCTGAAAAGATTACGTTCTCTCATTGTTCAATGTTCAACCTTACATATATATGTTTACAAAGCTCAGACAGGCTTTTATATTCTTCTTTGAGAGAGCAGGTTTCCTTTTTTTGTCTCTATTTATATAAAAATTAGCTTCTTTTAGTGCTCTTCGAGTAGTTCATTTGCTTATTTTCTTTTCAACATCGCTTTCCAACAGCTTTGCAGCCATTGATGCCGTCGTCGAGACTTCTGAAGTAATTTACTATGTTAATCATCGCTTGTCCTGACAAGATAATAATTTCGGACGACCTTAAAAAAATGTAGAAACGTCATTGCAATATCGTTTCCGTATTTTATGCACTACTGCCTGAATAACAGCAAACCTTCTAGCAACTTTTCGTATCGATAAGCCAGATTTTAGCTAGAAAATGATATTAATATAGCAGTTCTAATGCGAATTCAGGAATAACAGTTCTAATGCGGTGCAAAACCGAGTATACGAAAACAACTCGTATGTATCAAAATAACGAGGATGTGACGATCGTTGAAAATTTTTTGGAAAGTTAAAACATTGTACTTAATACTGTATATTTCGTTCCTTTTGTATTCTATTAGGTCGAGTCATAAGTAACTTCCGACGCAGCTATGTAGAATCTATTATTCGAATTTACCCGCTATGAGTTACCATGACAACGAGTTTTTGTTTTCATTAGTTACACGAGGTTTCCGTTAGTCTTTTGTCAACAACTTTGTATGATACACGTTAAAATAAACTGCTTCTTCATCCTCTGAAATGGAGAGCCAAAAAGTACATATTCGTCATGTGATGCTTTGCGAATTTAAACAAGGCAATAGTGCTAAAGCGACAGCCGATAAAATATGCAGAATGTATGGTGAAGGATTGATAACTGATTGGGCAGTTAGAAATTGGTTCGTAAAATTCCGTTCTGGAGATATGGCTTTAAAAGACGAACCGAGGGCGGGACGTCCTTCCGACTTCGACGACAACCTTTTAAAGGCAGTATTGGAGCAAAATCCACGTCAATCGACAAGATGTATAGCAGAAAGGTTGAATACATCGCAATCAACCGTTATCCGCCACCTGGAGAAATTAAGGAAAGTCAGCAAGTTAGGAGTATGGGTATCTCACAATCTCAGTGAACGGAATAAAGACCACATACAATCAAAGGTGACTCAAGAAAACATTCTTGAGCTTGGATGGTCTGTTTTACCACATCCTCCTTACTCCCCGGATCTTGTCCCGACAGACTACCACCTTTTCTGTACCCTAAAAAATTTTTTAAATGGAAAAACTTTCAATTCTGAAGAGCAAATCACGCAGGCTGCCGAAAACTTCTTCCAGTCCAAACTAGCCACATTTTACAAGGAAGGAATTTATAAACTGCCAGGAAGATGGGAGAAGGTTATAGATAACGGTGGTGAATACGTAATAAATTAATGTAATTTTTTTATTTAATGAGAGCAAAATAAATATCTGATAAAGAAACGGAAGTTACTTATGACTCGACCTAATATATGCAAACAATGAATAAAATATTATTTACGCAAAAATTCCGCATGTGTGTTCAGTTTTGCTCTTAACTGTACATGTATCGTATCTTTAAGAAAAATTAGAATTTAGTTTAGTTTCTCTGCCTTACAGAAAAACAACCCCCCGAATTTCAGCCGCAGCTAAGAAGTTAACGCTGAACCTACCGAGCATCAACCCCTTGCCATACCACCCTCTTTGCGACTACAGGCATTGTAATATCCTCAACAACAGTCTTGCAAAAGAGAAAAGAAATATTGTTTACACGTCTACGTTTACTTCTACGCAGAAATATTCATTATTATAGACTCTGATTTTGTCTAAACAGAAAGACACAACATTTATGTTTGTTAGGCTAGTTATAATATGGCGAAGGATTAAAATTGGTTAGGGTATAGGTTAATCCCTTACACTGCAACAACGAGTCTAAGACGCGACGGTGATTTCGAATACAATTTAGTCAGCATTGACATTATCAATTCTCTTCAATTAAACTTGTAATATGCAGCTCGTGTGAGCGTCGTGTGAATTTTCCTGCATTCCTATAATGATCATAGGTCTGCAAGACGTGTTTTTTAAATTTTTAGTACGTGGCTGGAATAAAAAATGTTTAAAAAGTTCCTTTCTTATTTGTCACGGAATTCATACCAATTGCAACTTTCTAAAAATCCACGTTTTCTGCAATGTATCCTTTAATTCGGTAAAGGAGCCGTATTGCTCACCAGTGTCATACGTTTTTAGCATTTAACAATGGGATTCGCATCAGGTGTGCACGGTCGCATTGTCATGTTGGCAAATGAAATTCTTTTAAACATTTCCTACAAACGATACAATAGTTATTTCTAACAATTTTTCGTACTCTTCTGAATTAATTTGATTGCTTATAAAACAAGTTGGTGCTCGTCTGTCGGGATTGAACGCAGCCCAAATCATTAAGAAGCCATCACCGAAATTACGATTCATTGCCATCTTTATTTCGCTTCTCGGACCATGCCAGTAATATTCGCAGCCATTTGGCCCGTTCAAACTGAACTTTTGTTTATCTGAAAAATATAATTATCTTCTTCGTCGAGAATTTATGAGAACCCTATTTATGTTCGTCTTTAAGGACTGGTTTGCGCAGCAGCATCGTCCGACAACACCGTTAGAGAAATATTTAAATTTGTTGCACGTGTAGCCTTGCTGTTGCCAACTCTGATTCAACTCGAAGTTGTATTGCACTTTTCTCTTCTACAGCTGCGAATCATATTAACCCTCTACGGGCCCAATTTTTGCCTTAAATATAAAAGAAATGTATGCAATGGAAAATCATCGATTACAAACCTACGTATGCAGATTAAAGTACCTTTGTTAATAATCTTTACTAAATCATAGTGTTGTTACACGAACTTCGTGTATTATATTGAGATTTTCAGCGGAGGAGATAGGCTGCTATAATGATAGGTATTAGGGGAACAGGAAATAGAAACGCAGGGTTGGCTAATACACTCGGCCAACCCTGTACCAGGGTGGTTCCTCGGTTCGATGGATCGAAGCAGTATAGTTGTGGGGTCGGGAACTCCGTAATGGCTCTGTCGTTGTTCTCTAGTGTCAACAAAACATTGCTAATGTACTCACTCCAACGCAAACCCACCCTCGTTTCACCCTTCGTCGCGCTACTGTCAGCACACCCTTGTCTTCGCTCGAGGATAAATCGAGGGCCGTCCGTGGAACAGCCAGGAAAATGGAGGACGAATTGCCTCGAACGTTTAATAATTTTCTTCTCTGATATTTTCCGAAACTCCGTCGAGTTCTTTTTCATTTCATCCCTCCGGTGACCTCGATTTTCTTCTCATTATTCGATCGATACAGATTATTGGAATCTTCGTTTGCATAATCCACTTCGACGTTCCTTTATCGACCAATTAACATCCATTTAGCGTAATTAACGTTTTAAACCGATGGCGACTATTCTGATAGATTATTAACGCTTCCTGAGAACCGATTTCTTGGTTTCACATTCAACGCCGAAAAACGATTCTGTCGTAGCATTTCACTTTGTTCAATGTACTTCCGATGTGTCGAACATTTCTGCATTATAACAACGTGTTTTTAACATTCAATATAAATTGTTTTTAGCAGTAATAGTAGTATAGCTGTAACAGCTGTATAATACTATTTGTGTTAAACAGTTTCAACAAAATTGTGCAGTTTAGGTTAGGCAGGATTAGGTTAGTTGGGTGTAGAGAAAGAAAATACAGTGTAATATTGAAGAAGCACTGAAATATTGAAAAATTTTCATTACAAAAATTAGTAGCAAGAATTTTGGAGTGGTGGAAAGCGAAGATACCATTTTGTACGCTGTGCAGGATTTTTGTCAACCGCAACAATCAACTAATGTCAAAACACGATTATTATATATTTTTTTTATTTTACAACGTACACGATAAAACGGCTCAGTACAGTTTTAAATGTTAAACATACAGCTGCTATAAATTTATAATAATTACAAATATATAAATCTATAAAGTTAAACATACCGGTATTAGGTGCCGTCTAATATTAGGGGAACTCTCCTCATAGAAATACGAAGAAGGAAAAATCGATTTGGGAAATTCGAGAAAACGTTTACGGATCAGTTTTAACAGAGGAGATCCTTGAATATTATGAAAACTAATCGATTTGGTAGTCAGTGGAGTGGAAGGTTAACGCTAGAGAACAATAAATCCAACGATATTCATTACTTTGTAATAATAACGAGACTGCAGCTATTAAAACGTTATATAATTGTTATTGTAACATGTACGTTATTAAAGAAGTATATTAACCCTTTGCACTCGAACGACGCCTCTAAAGCGACACTAAAACTTGCCATACCATTATTTAAACAATTTTTACATCGATAGGTTTGCAGCTGAGAAATTGACAAAAATATTAAAATTCTAAGTACGAGTCATAGTAATTAATTTCGTATGAACGAAAGGAAATGAACTATCTACAGTGGAGCTTTTATATAATAGATAAAAATATTGTTTCGATTTTGGAGTGGAATTGCTTCGAGTGCAAAGGGTTAAAAGCTTTCTGATGAAAATATTTTTGTAACTTAAGTAATTGCGAAAGAAAAATCTAGGGACCAGTCAAAATGACCGGTTTGATAGTCCTAGCGTTAATTTGTTAGGTGCGATTAGCCGCCATTACAGCGGCTTTCGTGGATGTCGTCTTAGATTACGATGTATATCTAAGCCGCTATAGTAGCTTGAGCATACTTAATTGCATCAGTGATTATTAAAGTTAAAGTACAGTTAAGAGCAAAACTGAACACACATACGGAATTTTTGCGTAAATAATGTTTTATTTAATGTAATCGATTTGGTAAAATATTGTTCATGCGAACCAATTTAACGAATATCGCAAACGAATTAAGCACAGAAGAGCATTTTCAATTCGGCTTCGGTCTCTCTCTCTCTCTCTCTCTCTCTCTCTCTCTCTCTCTCTCTTTTTCTCTGTCTGTCGACGCAGATACAGTTTTCCATTTTCCACGAACATCCTCAGTCTATGACTCACGGTCGAAGATCGTATTTAGATCGTCAGGGATGCGAGTGTATCTTTCAATCACAATCGTATAATCGCAAACAGAGTCCGATAAAAATGCGAGGCCATCTGTTAACCCGGGGGTCAGCCATTAATTACGGTCCGGGGATCGTATTTAGATTGTCTTGGGTTAAAAGATCCCTGAAAATTAAACGTGCCCGGTAATCGTTGCCAAAGGTGACGCCATTAAAACGACAAACATACATCAAGGGAAGGCGGTGGCATTCGCGTTCAGGAATCTTTTCAAAGGGTGTTCCCTGTCGAGATGTTCGGAATTGTTTCCGCCATATACATTTCGCCACCATCGCTGCCCGCCGCCTGCGGCTTCTGCGAGACGGTGTTAGGCGATAAACGTCGCTCGCTTTTATTATTGCTATCCATTAGATTACCTATTCGGAATTAGATTGGATGGAGGCCGTTATTCTCGGGCGAATAGGTGGACACGAGAGGCGGTCCACCAACGATGGACACGTTTGTTTGCGAGGAACAACGTGCACGGTTCCATTACATTTTCCACGAATTGAATTTAACGATCCCGTATATCGCGACAGTGACATCGTCACAGGGGCAAAGAGAAAACGCATGATCTACAACACGATCGCGCAAATACATTACACGCCTCGCGTGAAACGTCGGTTTCCCGCTGACGGTTCGGAATCGCGATTTTTTAATTTGGTTTTTAGCCAGCAATCGATTCCAAATACTAGCGGAATTTTACTTATCGCGACGCGATCTCCGATTCATTTCTGATCCAGATATGTTACAGAAAAGAAAATATGGATTTCTTGCACGGCTTCATTTGTACCGTTGCTCGGCCCTTTGCACTCGAACGGTCACTCTGAGGCGCCATTCAAAATCATCAGACTATCATTTAACACTAGAACTAGCAAACCAGTCAAAATGACTAGCCCTACTTATCATTTTCGCAATTACTTAAGTTATAAAAATAGTTTCATTAGTACAATAAAAATGGAATGAAGTTTGAATAGATGCAGTCTTGTTGTTATTACAAAGCAATGTATATCGTTAGATTTATTGTTCGGTTAACAGATTAGTGTTAACGTGTTAACCCTTTGCACTGGAATGGCGGCTCTGAGCTGTGAGTAAAAATTGCCGTACCACAATTTAAAACAGTTTTTATTTCATTTCATTTGTTCACATTCTATTCTAAAGTCGTGATTGTTGCGTAAGAAAGCAGGTTCAAAGGTTCAAAGGATCAAAGCAGGTTCAGGTGCACGATGTAAAAAAAAAAATTGACTGAAGAATAAAAATGTTCTAGGTTAAAAAAAGTATCTTACAAGGGTTTACCCATCAGCGATCGTTTCAAAATTTTTTAAGGTCCATGACTGTAAACTTTTTGAACGATCTTTCAACGCTGACAGCAATTTTTATTGGGGATCCACGCGGCATTTTCAGTAACGTTATTTAATAATTTCGGTACAAACTACAATGTAAAAGTAGGTTTTTCATCCGACTGACGTATATTGCTTTGTAATAATGACAAAATTCCATCCATTCGGACCTACTATAATTGTTATTGTAATTCAATGAAGAAATTCATTCGAAACTTTTTGGTGAAAATATTTTCATAACTTCGGTAATTGTAAACGAAAAAATAAGGAACCAGCCATTTTAACTGGTCCGATAGTTGTAATGTTAAATAAGCAATGAAAATTGACTGGGAAAGAAGATCGACAAAATTTTCTGTTGAGTAAAATCGAACTATTGACACTTTACTGACCGGAAGCCTATTAATAGAACTTTCGATAATTGTGCTTGACAGAATGCAGCTTAAATTGTAGACTTTGGTTATAATGATTTCGGAAGTGATCGAAGGAAAAGTCGAATGGTCGAGAGGCGCCATGGCAGTTCGAGATCGAACAAAGAGTCGAGGCAAAGTAGCGCCACCCTCTTTGTCACCGTGGGGCCCCCTTGGTTTTCAGGAAGAGTCAATATTGGCGCAGCCACCCCCGCAAAGTCCAACCCTTACCGAAAGGCCGACAACCGTCAGTGTCCCCTTTCGTAACGCCCTCTCGACACTGACTCCATTCTCTTTTCTCCCCCATCTGTCCTCCTCCACCACATCCGGGAAATGGCATCCATTCCCAAAAACTTTCTGCCGCAGGGGAGAGAACGCCCTACGACCCCAATCCGCGTCCACTTCAATCTGATGTGTCTCCATCTTCCACTTACTGCGGCAATACTCGACAGAACGATTTAATTAAGGCTGAATAATGGACGTTCACCAGTGGGGTTAGTGCTCGTCTGTTTACAGCGGTACGTCTTATACGTTCGCCCTTTAGGGCTGAGAATGTACACTGGGTGCGAAAATATTCGGAGACTTTTCAAAGCGGTATAACTGTTACAAAATTGGAATAGGCAATTTGAATTTCTATTAGATGATAAAAGAACTAGGCTTACTGGACAGTATGCGACAATTTCTAAAATACATAAAAGCGTTGTTCGGTTTTACGTTCCGAGATACACAAAAAAACAATGGTGATTATTTATAATGTTACTTTAAAATGATGAACTTCACATACAATCATTTATAATAGTACTCTAAAATGACGAACTTGATATATAATCATTTATAATGTTATTCTAAAATGATGAACTCGACATAGAATCGGACACTCTTTACAATGGAATAACTTTTTCAAAATTGGATCAAGCTACTTGAATTTCTTTTAGATGGTAGAACCAACTTACCAGACAATATGCGACAATTTTTGAAATGTTGCTGTTATAGTAAATGTTAATGTTATAATGTTACTCTAATATGACGTTAATCTTGACGTACAGTCGGTC
>CM052092.1:18852240-18953066 GCA_028453745.1 Agapostemon virescens
TAAATCCAACTATTTAGATAAACCTATGAAAAGCAGTTCGATAATGAAAGGTAATCCGAAAATTTTCTATACATACAGATAATTAAATTACTTCTAAAATAAACGTCGACAATGCTTCCAGATTAACAAGATATACATCAACCAATAATAAAAATTAAAAATAACGTTTGGTCCATCTTATATATTTTGTGTAACCATTAAATTATGTTTATTATATTTTTTACCATGAATGTGAGTAAAATACAGAACATTATTTCAGAAACTATGTAATTACAATAAATATGCAAGTAAAGATAAGTTTAAATAACAATGACTAGACTGCGAGTTTTCGTGTAATTTTCGAATTTTCGTTCTTTACGTGGTAATTTGAATCAGTTAAAAACGATACAGCAGGATCCTTAAATTCTTTAAACGTTCCCATTGTTTTCCATTTTCTCTGCTCATACTTTTTGCATAATGCATGAAATTTGCAGTCTTACAATGACGTACGAATAAATTACCGGACATTTTCACAAACAGAGCTTCGAAAAGTGCAACACATGTTATCCACGAGAACGTTTGCAACACGAAACAAAGGCGTAAATTCAAATTAGTCCAGTTGTTTACGAAAAATGTAATTATCCAGAAACGGAAATTGAAATTTACAAGCGACGTAAGGCCTCGTAAAGCTTCTGCTCTCTTTCCTTTTTTCTTTTTTTTCTCGCCCCGGTAAATTGTGCAACGAAAATACCGAATTTCACAGTCTGCGAGAAGAAGTGTATCAAATTGCGTAACGTGATAATAAATATCAGTGAGAATGTAATCTGCGTAATGATATACATTTTTCAGCTTTCCGAAACAGCATTCGGTGCTTGTTATCGCGGAATGGTAAAAGCGCACGGAATATACGAGGGTGACGGTAAATGTTGGTGAATCATTCGACGCGAAACCAACAAAAATAATAACACGTTAGAAATATCGTGCGGAGTACATATTGTGGTAACGTGATCCGTAAGTGAAATAAAAACGTGTTGCGAAATATACAATAATGTGTATATGTTGGTCGCTGATCCATTACGTTAGATGTTTACGCGCAACGCGACCCATAATTGCTCCGAGACGGCGCGATTCAAAATTCTTTTTTTATTCGACAGCATAACCGGAAAATATACTGACAATTTTACAGTTGAAACCGATCGGAGCATCGAACAAGTAAATCGTAATCTGTTCTATTCCATAATATCAATATTGCAATTGCAGCGGGAAAACTAGTTCGAGGAATCTTGGTATCGGTCGTTCGTCTGACCCTTTCAATCGATTGTAGAAATAAATGGAAAATTTATTACTATTACTCAATTTCTTAAATGCAAACATAGTGATGTAAAACTTGTTTAGAGTAACAGTATGACAATTTATAGTGTCGCCTCAGAAGCGCCATTACAGTGCTACCGAAGAAGTTCGTGATAAAGGCAACAACGGCAAATCTTGGACAAAATCAGTTTTCATGAACAATAAGGCAATACACAGCCTTGTAATTGCCGATTAGTTCTATGTACTTAGTATTTGTTCAACAACTTCTCGCAGTTGGTTGATACGATTTAAACAAATACATTGGACTGTCCAATTTGAAATTTTAATTCAGAGAATTTTTAATTTTTAATTCAGTTCAGAGAGTTTCGTGTGTCGTATGTCTCTCGTATGACTCCCGTATGTCTCTAATAACACTCTCGTATGTCAAACGAAAAAGAGACATTGAACGTATAGTTAAAATTTCAAATTGAACAGTCCAAAGACGACAGTTTGCTTACTTTCTCTTTTTAACGCTAGAACTACTAAACACTAAGCTAGGCTAATGTATACTGCTTTATAAGAACGACGATGATGAAATTATTCAAAGGGTCAAAAATGCCTTTGAGCCTAATTTTTTTAGTGATGCATCGTGAAAAACCATGCCATTGAGTAAAATCTCAACCCTGTAACTCAATCGGGTGGGTAGTCATGGAGTAAAAACGAATCATCCGTTTTTTGGCACATTTTCCTTAGTTGACGATGTTTAAAAATTCTAATAAAATCTCAGATGTGCAGAAAACCTAAACCTACATACTCTGCAATTCGTTTCAAATTTTTAAATTGAAATACCTACTTTTGAAAAATCAAAAACCTCAAAAAAATCGAAAAGATACAGATTTTACATGGAAGTTCTAGAGTGACAATCTTTATATTTTTACAGTACCTGCATATGGTTACAATAGTTGTTCATGAATTTTTTCATATTTCTATCTGTTGAAAAAAAAAAATAAAGACTGATTTTTTCGACGTTTTTTCCGAAAAAAACTAACCTAACTTTAAAATTACTACATTCTATTAATTCCATAAGCGTATCAGGCACTGATTAACCTTTAGCATTTCACAGAAATAATTAAACAATGGAGAAATTTGATTATTGCAACTTTTACGTTAATATGACCTTCAACGGGACAAATTTATTTAAAGAGTTTTCGTGGAAACAAACTTATCATTTCAATAAATATGAAGAAAGTAATCAGTTTTAGTGGTATTGTCATAAGTCCGAGAAGTATTTTTAAATAACTCCGAACTTATGGGTTTGAATGTTGGCGTGTCTTTAGAAAAGTCTTTTCAGTGCTTGTGCTTTTTTCTATTTTCAGTGTTAATATCATATACCCAAAATATGGATACGTAATCGCATAAAAGTAATAGAGAAATTAGAGTTAGACGCATCAGCGGCAATGATTCCGAAAATTCTTTATTAGATTTTGAGTCCGATTAAGATCATCCTGTAGCATTTACCCGATGACGCATAAATATTATTGACAGTGACGATGAATTTAGTACCGAATCATCATCGGATAAGGAAAATTCAGGACCACAAAAGATTTTTTAGCAATCAGTGTCCCAGACGAATAATAGTTGTCATCGCCCTTGGAAAGGAGTTTGCCCTGAAGACTCCGAAGGACCCTGCTCTCCTGTGACCCATTTTCGAAAACTATTTCACAGTGAAATTATAAGCCATATGCTTGACTATACCAATACATTAGCACTGCAATATGATCCAGCAAAGGGGTTCCAAAAATAAAATGTTCCAAATGCAATGTGCATCTATCTTTAACGCCAAGTGCAAATTGTTTTATGGAATTTCACACTTAAGCTTTTATGCACTTAAGTGCAAACATCGTAAGCCGTTGTTACCGCAAAGTTACAAAGTTACAAATCAAAATAAAATTGTTTAAACTCGTAAACTTCTTTTAATCTGCATATATAGGTTTGTAATTGTTGATTCTCCGTTGCAATGTAAAAATATTTGTAAGACTTATAAAAAGTGTAATAAAAAGATGTTCAAAATTTCAGACGAATCATTGCAATGGTATCCTCAATTAAATATAATAATAAGTAAATATTTGTTTACCAATGAAAAGCATTCTAAAGTCAAAATAAACAAACTTCTTCGATAAAATAATCTATTATAATTTAAATATAGTTAAATATATACGTTCTAAAATATTTGTAGCTGACTTCAACGAATATTGCTGAAGTTTAACGATCCTTACAGAATGAACCTTTAATTTGGTCGTGCAAAATTTCAGACGAATCATTGCAATAGTATCCTCAATTAAAAATAATAATAATTAAATATTTATTTACCAATGAAAAGTAATTTAAAGTTAAAATAAACGAACTACTTCGATAAAATGATTAACTACAGTTTGAATATTGTTAAATATACGTTCTAAAATATTTGTAGCTGACTTCAATGAATATTGCCGAAGTTTAACGATCCTTACCGAATGAACCTTTAATTTGGTCATAGTATTTCACGTTCACGAAGCGTCGCCTTTACTGTTTGATGAGATCGTAAACACGTAAACAAATTGTAAATAGAATCAAAAAATCTAGTGACTTCTTTCGGCCTTTTCACAGTTACGCAGCAAGTGCAACTTCCGTTTACGGCCATGTTGGACGTTTTAGTTCGGGAGCCGTGCACATGAGGCAATACCATCGCCTGTGGTCATTTTAATCGCGCAGACTCCAGAAAAATAATAAACAAAAGGAGCGATGGATCTTTTCTACCGAAGCTGTCCGATAATGTATCGTGTCGTGTCCTTAGTTGTTTGAGTGTTTTTTACTTGTAAAACAGCTTTGTTGGGTAAGTTTACATAATTAAAGATTACATGTTATTCAGGTAAATTCTACCATTTTTTAACTTAAACTACCCCTATTGGATTTACATCGGAAACGTTTATTTAGCAGATATTATTTTATTTTTTTTCTGTTTTAAAAGCCCGTCAACGCGTTGTATACGTACCAGCATGCGATTTGACGGATTCGCTCCACCAGATTTGTTGTTAAGAATTTTCAACCACCTCGCCTACTACTTCTACTCACGGCGTGAGAATATTTACGCGATTCAACTACCGATAATTTAATCATTCTGTTTCACTTTTCAAATAAAATACGTAAACGTTGTCGGCTGACGTTGTTTTCTCGTAAGGTAGATTTAAGTATTGTCCACGATAACGTAATGGAATAAATTCGAAATAACGCGTGATTTTTCATGGTGGCACTATGATAAGGGCGCCAATATGAAATGTTATTTTTAACGTAATTCTGTTGTGATATCTGACATGTAATGTGTACATAAAAAATATCTATCGTTAGTGCATTTCATTCGAGTTACATGTATAATTCAGTAGTTGTTTATTTGCAGTGGCAACATGACCGAAGGTGGTACTACAAGAATGAAGCGCAACGGCGCTCGTCTATTCAAAAATCCACCTCAACCGCATATGTGTATACAAGACTTTATACAGGTATATTCTTATAATACAAGTTAGAAAAGATAATCGTTAAAGGTTCGCATCTATGAAAGAAAAATTTACTGCACAGTTCCTTGAGATCTATTTTGTTTAAATATCATGAAAACTTTGCATATTTGCAATCACACTTTCTGTTATAAATTATGTTGTTGGGTTTTATTTTATAGGGTTCTGCAGCCCCATGTTATGTAAATGTTTTATCTTGGGAGAAAATTGCAATGCCTTTGAAACCTACCCAACCAGTACCACTGTATGGAGGGATGAGAGTACGACCACCTCGTACGAAAGCAGAAGCTGTTGTATTTGCAGTAATGGCTAATCCAGAAGTTCTTCGAGTCAACGGGAAAAATGCTCAGGATCCAAAGGTATCTTTTAGCATAGAATTATAGTAGACTCCCTCTTATCCAGGCCAGGGTAAGCGATCAATGTAATCGTTGTAGATGGTAATTTTTATGCAGCAATGATAGACTTTGACGTAAGTTAATTAACAATAAATTTATATATTTAAGATTACCATATAGTGGATCTAAAAAGTGTTTCATTAAGAAATACCAGATTCTCAAAAAATTACCTATAGCTAAACTGTGATCATTTCGTAAAGAAGCAATTGTATGACAACAAATTTGTACTCATAAAGTTGGACACATCTAGTTTCATAATTGTTCTACAAATTTTTTACGTTGTGTGCAACCCCCATACGTTCAGAAATTGAAGATTGATTCAGTCAGCTTTAAAGTAGTATAAGTGTTCCGAAATTCCGAGCTTGTTCCTCATTTTTGTTTCATAAAACAGTGAAAAACATCGTACAATAATTTTCAAGGAGTCTGTATAAAAAAGGTGCTTCAATCTCCAAATCTGTAGTGATTTCATTAACGAAAAAGATATTCGAAAGTTTTTGAATTTTTGAAGAATACAAATATTTTTACAAGATCAGTTGAGACCATATAGAAAATTTAATTGGATACATACTAATATCACAGGACTATCTGTAATATGAGGACTTACTACAATTTAATAAAGAAAGTGTTCAGGAATAAGGAATCTTCTACACGATTTACTTGCTCGTAAATACATAAATAACGTTATGACAACGTTTTTATCCTAATTGAAAACTACTATCAGTTGATAAACAGGAAAATATTGTGAATAAAAAATAATTTATAGAACTCAAGAAGATTAATGTTAAAGTATCGTTTAAATAATTAATTTATTAACATACATATGTTAATGCTTTTTTATAGAGAATGACATACTACATTGTGTATATTGCATCAAAAAATATATATTTCTATTTAAAAAATTGAAGTAACATTGAAATCTCTGAAACTCTTTCAACTATAAAAAAAAAACTGTTACTACCTTGTTGTAGTCCCCTTTATACTGAAGAACATTTGTTAACAAAGTCTTTTTCTATAATTTCAAAAACAGCGAAGATAATGAAGTGTTTATCCGACCCAGTTGAGAAGGAGTCTACTATATAATGTTTTCATACTCATAATCAACTTACCGATACAACTATAATTTTGTCATAGAAGCGTTCCAGTTTAATCGAGCTTTTACTAGACTTTGTGGAAACGGTGAACACAGGCATAGTTTTCACAAGGCAATATACAATATTAAAGGATCGGGACATCACTGGTGAATTAAAAGAAGTTTGGAACGTAGTACAAGCTAGACGAGACCTGGAACAACCACCACCACAACAAGAGACTTGGATCGATGCGCAGCCAATGGTTCCCCAGTATTCTCAATATCAAGAGCATCAGCAGCAAGAGTGCACATCGCAACCCCCTCAATATCATACAAGTGTAGCATATGGTAGGGCAATGGGTAACGAAGGTATGCATTACGAAGGCTACGGTCATCAATCTCAGATTCCAGTGATTCCGCAAAACGATCAGATTTACCAGTCTGGACAAATAGTGCCACAGCAATATCACGGTAATGTTCCACGAATCGCACAAGATCGCTATAACTATAGAGAACGTGGTAGAGAGAACATAGTACAGAATATGTCCCAACAAAATTGTCCTGCGTATCCGGGTCCACAATATCAAATTCAACAACTGCCAAGACAAATGGTACCCCAGTATGTGAATTCGAATATACATCCTAACACTAATCTTAATTATGGTCCAACCGGTTTTCAACCGTACATTAATTACCAGCAACGAATGGATAACACAATGCAGTTTGATATGCATAATAGGATGCAACAACCACCACCACAACAACAACAGCAACAACAAATACATTTGAATCGCGCTCAGTTAATTCCTCGATTTAAACCATCGACGTCGTGCAACCTCAACCTCCATAACAACTCATCGATGAACGTTCTGAGATTAGGCAGACCACACATGGGTATAGCCCAAAAGAATAACGCTAGCAAAAGACAAGCGAACTCTCCCACTCATTCCAAACAATCATCCTGTACAAATTGTCAAAACAAGGATGCTTCCGACAATAACGCGAAACCTAAGAGTCCTGTGAAGGTTTTACAAAGGGAATTGCCGTTAAACGATAGACAGGAGAACACAGATAATCTCGCACACGCTGATAATAATAAAAGTTCAATCGAGGAGGCACGAAATATTCAAGTCACGGATTTGGACGAAGACGTGAAGAAGGATAACGATTCCATAAATGAAGGATTCGAGTCATCCAGAAAACTACACGATACTCGTACCATTGAGCCAAGTTCGACGACTATCGAACAAGACACGTTGAATTCTACCGAGAACGTAACTCCATTGGAAGAGAAGTTACAAAAAACAAAGAACGCGGATATTCCAAATGGGCAAAATTCAGCAGAACAGAAGTATCCGAAATCAAAGACTATTGTAACGAAGGGAAACAAACACAAAGATAATGCGGGAAGTAATCGAACGCTTCGTATTAGGTTTGTTTCTGATCAGAAGAACGATAGCCCGAAACGTTCTCAAACTACGGTCAACAGCATTATCAAGAGCGTGTTCAAAATTCACCCAGGTATGTCCAGTGAAGAAACGTCGGGTAAACGAAAAATAAATGGACAAACGAAGAGTAATGTTAAGTCTAACGGCGAGAACGAGGAAGCGCAGCAAGGATATACGATATTAAAGAAATCAGAGATAACTACTCAGGAAGAGATAGTAGTACACGAATTAGCTCAGATATCAATTCAAGACTGCACGGACGCCACCGAAATTAGTCCTGTGCTCTCGTGATAGCCTAGCGTACAGCTGGTGTGATGATGTACCGGCTTATAGCTGCAGAGCAATGAATCCCATGTAAATAAATAGAACGTCAACGAATAAAATATGAAGTCAGGATGAAGCGGATGCTGATGAGGGGGACACGAAATCACAACACATCTAAGAACGATAGGACGTGCTTTTGCTAACCGCCGTTTATTTTTTTTTCTTTCCCGACGAATCCACTCGTCTTCCTTAGCATAATTTTATGAAGACAGGATCATAGTCAAGTGTTGCTCCGAATCCTTAAAGCTCAGTCAACCAAAACACCAACAGACGGTATCTATTTTGCTCCGGATATTCGCAAACAAACCAACCACGAAGTTTTTTAACGAATGATCTTAATTTCACGGGATTTTAAAGCAGAGCGACTGCTTTTAAAGAAAAGGTGTTGATCCGTGATCCATTTTTCCATGTACAGAATTATAAAGTCGAGCGTGACTAGAGGTTGTGACGCACACACGTTCACTTGCCGAAGTCCCTGGATTGACTTCTACTTCCAGTAACGCGTGTCGATTAATCTCCGAGTGAAATGAAGTAATGTTAACTACTACTGCACAGCGCTATTCAAAGTGAGAGACTACGGAACACTGTCAACGTTCCTACGCTGGATGTACTAAACACGAATTGCAACTCTCGAGTTTGGATTTGATTAGATACGTACCGGAATGGTACAGTTTCAAATTTGCCTACAAGGAAAAGAAAAAGAAAAAGAGAAACCAATTGGTGCATCTTGAATCCGAGTAATTTATGTAAGTTATGCAACGTACTGAGTCGTTCACATAGGATAGCCCAAGAATAGGGTTTAAAGATGGCGTAACGGGCGGTCATCGCGTACTTACTTTCCTACAAAACAGTGGAATTTATCCTTGAAATTCTATCGAGTGACGCATATTGATACACGTAAATTATTGTAATCGTGGATCATGATACAAACTAGATTTTCGGTGTAGTCTTTAAAGATTGTATTCGAGATTTCATCTATGTATATGTCAGTGTTCTCATGCAATTACCCTTTTTGCCTTCTTTATTTTTCATACTCATAATATAAGATTTTACGCATGGAATGAGACTTCGAATACGGTTTTTAAAAAATAATGGAAAGAAAACGTGTTTTAACCATTCGGTACACCCACTAATTCTGTCGCGTCATTCTAATTAGAGCTATCTACTTGATTCACGTGCCCAAAATGCCTGAGTGGACAATTCTTGTTGAATACTTAGAAAAATACTTAGGATCGAGATGCTAAACCTTATTGAAAGAATAATGTTAAATAACTTATTGTCCAAAATATTCTCGCTATTTCAATGCACTTTGTGGGAAACTATAAAACAATGTTGCGATCATGGAAAAACTGGTAAATCATTTCCTTTGATTGAAATAAAAGTAGTTTCAAATATCACCTTTCTTCGTCAAAGATGGTGCTTCATAAATTTACAACATCTGTTATTTGTCGCTAAAGTTAGATGGTTTGACTCATTTATTTTACAAGGAAAATAACACGAGTATAATTAACAAAAGAAGTCTTTAATTGTTATTAACTTTGCTCTAAAAGTTGATTTTCATGTTTTTCATGAACACGACGTGTTCTGCTCAGGTATATTTGGTATTAATAACTGTAAGCTCTAACGTATGCCATAGTATGTTAATTGCAAACAAAAACACAGGGCTGCCAATCCTTCGTGAATTATTGCAAAATGGGCGGTCACGGAGTAACATTTACTCGAACAATTTATTGATTGACCAGCTTTTCTTTTCATGTCGAATCACGCGTGCTGTTCTGCCGCAACTTTTCGAACTTTGTCTAAGAAGCTTTCGATGGTCCGTGAAACTATTAAAATGGAAATAGTTCGTTTCGGTCATTGGTCTACTTATATTTGACTCTAGGGTAATAGAAATTACGTGACGGTCAATTAATCAACTCCGGCTTCGAATATCAGTTCGATACACTAGGCTGTATCGAGCAACCGCGAGGCCTCCGTAAAAGCGACGTGCCGTTTTGCATTCTAAATGCAAAAAAGTCAGGAAGAGTATCGCTGCCACACGAAACGACATCGTCCTACCGATTTACTATTTAGCGTTGTTTAGACCAGTGTTTCGTGCCGTGCGTTCTCGCGACTCGTGAATTGCATGCTTTGATATTTAAACGAAACAAAAAATGGAAAACAATATACTCGCCCCTCCCGTGGATCGTTTACAGCCGTTAATTAATTGACATTTAAGAAAAATATATAAAACCAAAAAAAAGAAAAGAAGAAGAATGCAGTAAGCAAGAAAACGTCGGCGTGATCTATCCGTGCAATTTAGCTAATCATAACCTCGATACTTTCGTTTCGGTTGTCCTCCCTATTTTTTTAATTCCGAAACACTACTCGATTTCTTTTGTTTTTTTTTCTTCTTGTTTTTTGTTATTCTCGTTTAGTGTATTCGAGGTGCTTTCGTTCGTAAGATTAAGATCTCAGCTCGTGAATAAATTAGCGTAATTATCAATAAACATGGCACCGATGGGAAAGGGCCAATCTGTATGACCAGGGTGCGACCAAACTATTTTCCAAGTGTTTGGATATAACGAATTATTCCCAAAACGAGCTGGCTCTCGAGTGGAAAAACGGAAATTGTACTCGATCTTCTTTCTTTTTCTTTTTTCATTGTTAATCTTTCTCTCTCCCTCTCTCTCTCTCTCTCTCTCTCTCTCTCTCTCTCTCTCTTTTCCCCTCTCTATCTATATTTATCTTCGCCATCGTCTGTTTTACTTTTTAATGTCGCGTAAAAAGAAAAGGAAGGATCACGGTCGATTATTTGTTTGGCAATAAATAATCTCGTGTCAGTGAACGGTAAATTGTTAGGAATGCAGCGCTTTGCGTACGGTACATAGCTGATACACACCTTGCGTGTTTTATCCATACATATTGCGAACACGTGAGCTTTCCCTCCATTTTTCACTTATTTTATTTTTTTCTTTCTCAGTTTTATTTTAACACGACAGCGTACAAGAGAGCATTACGATTTTCATGCCCCTACCCGAAAGAACGTAAATTATCTATTTTATTATTCTTCCAGAAAGATCATTACATTTTATATAAATAAGCGCCTCGAGTGCGTTTTTCTTTTTTTAAACGAACGCAATTGTTAACTGTTCGCTCGGTAATTGACCGTAAGTACTTTAACAATAAGTCTTAACGAACACAACCGATTTATCATTCCTCGATCTATGTTGTTTTCACATTTTCTATTTTACTCTTTTCTTTGCTCTTATTTTTTTTTGTCTATTATCGCAAACTTTTACTCGAAAAACGATATCTCATTTTTTAAGAGGAGCAGATCTGTGTGCGTGAATGAAATCGTTTTGCATCGCAGACTGTTCGGTCAATTCTTTTTACAAAATTCGAAAAACAAAAAGCGCAATAAATGCTTAAGCTACGGCAACGTCGTAGAACATTGGATTTTTGACGATCAAAAATCTTACTAATTTTTATCGAATCAGCTATTGCTGTAATTTTTCTTTATCTTTTTTTTTCTATTTGAAACGCAGCTCTGAGCGGCTTGGCCCCTTCCTTCTGCCAACACATCCCCCAAAGTCCCTCCTCTCATTATTGTTAATAATATGTATTCAGTATTCGCGTTACTTTAGGTTCTTACTACTATTGTCAGGTATATTCTGATTTATTATATCATTATTACCACGAACAATGTAATCTATTATTATTCTATAATACATGGTTTTTCCAAAATTTCTGCGACCAATTTTATTTTACCAAGTGTAATCGTCGAGTCGTACGTCCTCGCCATTTTCCACGTTTCCCATGCTTATCTATAAATTTTATGTACATGTGTAGTGATCTTCCAATTTAGGAGTCTCGATTAATATAAATCGAAGTTTTTTACAATTTTTCCTGTTTTCGGTGGGGTATTTAAAACCGGCCGCCTGAATAATTTGGCTGCTATTGATGATAGGAAAAAATGCATCAGGCCAAAATTGTTTGGTATCGAGGGGCTGATCATCCGATGTTACTAGTTTTTTGATAAGTGGAGGCGTCAAGGAGATATGAAGGTCATCTCCGTTTTTTTTTAAATGGAACAATGTTTTATTGGAAAGGTCCTTCGTGGTTAAGCCAATTATGATGGAAAATAATTTACCTAGTTTTTTGATAGATGGAGGCGTCAAGGAGACATGAAGGTCATCTCTATTTTTTACTTACATTGTGATGACATGAGTATTTCAAGACGAATACAGTGACCTATTGAAAAGGTCACTCAAACAGAAGTCAAGGACAAACAGCATAATTTTTTAAGTAATCCATCGCTTAAATGTTGTATTTCTATAACCAACAATACTTGAATCTAGTCTTCTTGTATCATCATCCCACATTGCAGTTATATATAGCTGCTTTTTTTAGGTAGGTTGTATGTGTGGAGATGTTTTACGCAATGAGAATGTAATGTTATAATGAAAATAATCCTTCTTTTGATAACACAAATTATTCTGTATTAATTTCTACAAAGAGTATAACAATGTAAAATTATGTATAAAAACATTTCAACATTTTCAGTCTGTCAATCTGTCGATGCAATAATTTTGTACACTACACAGCCACCATTAAACGTCACCTCCCTTCGTAATAATTTTTTAAACATTTCATGTTGAATTCAATTATTTTCGATTGTTTTTGAGACCATAGCGTCAATGTTCCAAAGGCTTTACGAACTGTTTCTTCATTAATAACTGCATTGGGCAATGACATTACTCTGCTAATCTCTGAACCATTATTAGTTGTCAATTGTCTCGACGAGCATTCAACAGTTCTAATTATAGGTTCTCCCTTTTTTCTACTTGTCGAATCCTTAATTTCCCGCTGATTTATTTCAAAAAAGTCATCCTCCTTCTCCATGTCCACTACTTTAGGAATTCCTTTAATAAGACTCCTCCATGCTTCTCTTATGTCACAGACATGAATCTCCGACCATGCTTCGTACAATAAATTAATACAGTCTTTGAGGTTATAATTGGCACAAAAATCTTTAATTTGATTACTAAACTTTGCCATTTGATTCGACATCTTATCCTGATAACATTTTTTCGTTTTCGAAATCAGTATATCTATAGGCTGAATTAAATGGCTGGTATTGGGAGGCAAAAGCACAATCTCGAATCTCTCGTCGTTTTTAAATTGTTCAAATATCTCAGCAGTGTATATTCTAGAATTATCCAATAGAAGGATTACTTTCCCACATATCCCACGCTGCAACTGATATTTCATCACATCTGGTTTGAAGTGATTCTGATACCAGTCAACAAAAAGTTTTTGGTCCACCGCAACATCCTCATGGAACTTGTAGATTACAGGTAGCTTATGTTTCGCATGCTTCAACACTCTTGGACTTTCATATCTATGTATAAATAACGGAGCATGTTTATGACTACCTGTGGCATTAACGCAGAAACCAACGGTCACTCTATCCTTGTTCAGTTTCCCTAATTTAACCGATCGTTCTTCCCAGTGAACACTGGTCTTCAGAGGTAAAGCTTTCCACACAAGACTAGTCTCGTTCATGTTGTAAACACTTTCATACTCAATCCCTTCCTCCTCGATCTGTCGAACGAATTTACCCGCAAATTCTTGTGCGTACGCAACATTAGGGTCTGGCCTCGAGTGATGGTAGTGCGTACGTATACGATGTCTGTTTTTGAATCCCCAAAGCCATCCTCTACTAGCCTTGAAGTCTGCCCGTCCTCCAAGTTCCTTATTGATTTCTACCGCCTTCTCTGACAGTATTGTATCCGACGTTGATTGGCAATTCGTTTTTCGTTCTAGAAACCATGCGTATAGATGGTTATCCAATTCTTGATGTACTGGTTTTCGTAAATTTCGTCGCTTTGTTCTCCCACTACCCTCCTCGAGGAATTGAGTTACCATATCTGCAGTTCGCCGAATCCGACGAACAGTAGTCGGATGAATGTCGAATTCTGCTGCTAATCTTCTGATAGATACTCCACCCTCTATATGTTGAGCAATTTCACAGCGTTGTTCCAGGGAAAGCATGGGCCTCCTACTTTTATTCAATTCTGGTTTCCCTTCATTTGATTCCATCGTTATGAGGTGCTAAAACATGTTAATATTCAATTCAAGTATTCAAACTTTTAGCGATAGTATTATTGGGAGCTGAAATGAAATCACCTGAGACGGCACAAAGGCAAGGAGGATCTCTCGCTCTACACACTTGTCCTCACCACTGATATTTCTGTAGTCACAATGTTTAGATTTTGATGGCATATGCAATGTAGTATACATGACCGCTTAACCAATATTTCAGCAGAGGTAAAAATACCATGAGTCACGAAAGTATTTGAATGCTATAACTTATTTTAAACTTAGAGCAACCGACTAGCCTTTTTTTTTACCAATAGATACACTGATTTGTTAAATGACAAGCAAAGAGGATTTTGACGAAGTTGTAATTGGTTGCAATTATATTAAAACATAAAAAAGGATATTTTACTTATGAGTACTCAGAAAAATAAGAAAGGCTGATCGACAGTTCTAGGTTCAACACATTATAAAGAATGTAGTACCTTTTCCAGAACTATCAATCAGCTGACCCATAAATACATCAGTTATGGAAAGAATATTGTAATGGACATACCTAGCAAGAAACCCCTTGCTTCTGTGCCAATGCAAGTGACTTCTTTTCAACTCCCAATAATATTAAAGGTACAAGTACAACGGAGCTAAGGTAATAGTAAAAATGGTAAAAAGCTGCAATTTGAATGAATCGAAAACACTAAATTCTAAGATTTCCACATCTTACAATACCTATAATTTTATTCTGTGTTAACCAACAGTTTACACCGGTATGTAATTTACTCAAATCTACAAAAAAAAACATTTTCTATCCTCTCATACAGGCACAGATAAATCTTAAAATCATGACCTTTAATATGTTTGTTGCAATTGTAATGAATAGCAATTTTTTTTTAATCATTTACGCATTACCTAGTAAATTTATCCCTTTAACATTTAAAAAAACACATTTGTTCATTCAAAAGAATTATTTGTTTCTTTGTTGCAATAACTGCAAATCATTTCCCTAAGAATAAACTTAATTTGATGAAATTTTGACGGAAACCATCATATTCTACCTAGTCTAGAATTACTAATAATATACATACTTACCACAAATAATTAAAATAACCATTTCAATTATTGCTCTTCCAAAATCGTTAAGATAACTTTCAACTATAACATACCAATGGTTAATCAGACATTGTTTTAACATAACAGTTATATAATGTATCTTGTTATCAGATTATAATTATTTTTTAATCTGTCTTGTCCGCTAAATGTTTAAAATGATAACTTTCTTATTGATTTAAAATGTAGCTATTTAAATTTAGGAGAACATTGCATACATATTTACTCATAATTGTAGCATTATTTTACTGTAAATCAACTATGTATATTTGTTTGCAATATTTCATTAATAAAATATTGATAAAAAATGTTATGAGAGTAATAAATTCATTTATCATTGCAGAGTTAGTACTCTATAATAATATGTTCCCTATTTTTTATAACTACTACCAATAATCACGAACTAAAACCATATACGAAAGTATAAGTTTTTTCATTTTTTATTTGTTGTTTTTTTAATAAATTCTAATGTGGACATTTACTAAAGTACAGAATTAAAGAAAAAGTATATGACGTACCTTAAAAGAACTTCAAGATGCCTTCACAATAATGACTTCCACCTCGTTGCTATCACTTTGACAAGTGAAGCTCAACTAAATGTAGCATCAAGAACATAAGGGCGATATGTATAAACTACAAAACAGTGCTATACGCCTACCCAACCAACAGCCGATAATAAACAAGCTATCAAAATGTTTCAATCACTATATATATAGGATTTCGTGTGTCAAAATCTGAAATACCGATATTGCTAAAAACCATTTGATTTCTTACGCCCTCTCCGGTGAAAAATAATATTAATGACTTTTAATGAGTGTATGGTATATGGTGTATGGTACGACTGTATGGTAATATATCCCAAATTCCGAAGTGGAAACATGAATACACGTGACTGAATTTGATGAGATTTCAAATCAAATTTTTTCATTTGATCTCATTATGTTACATATGCATAAATATCTTTATGAACACAATATTAATGAATACAAATACCACGTTTTCAAATGACAGAAATTCATATTTTCATAAATTTTTTAACATGAATAACTTTATGCTTTATTTATACGTTATTCGCATTCTTACAATTTTCTAACATTATTAATACACATCTCACAGATTTACAGTATTATATACAGATTTAGGGATATTTGCAAGTTCGGATTGCCTGTGGAGCACTGCAGCGATCTGTTCGTGCAGGATGTACACAAAAAATAAACTTTCAACAGATATATCGCGAAAATAAAATAAAGACTTTATTATTCAGTTTCCATGATGTTAACTCTGTGACTTCTAAAATATTTTTGATTTCTCTGATAAAATCCGGTGGCTCTTTCGATCCTGTTTTCCGCTCGTCTTGTTTACCAATAGGAAAATAGTATAATAACCTTCGCTGGGTCCTGATGGTAGCTTGATGGTGATTGGTGGTAGAGGGCACGCAGGATTTTAGCGGCGCATGAAACTCTATGTGGTCGTCTCTTTACCTATTCTAGCTATGGATTGTACATTTAATGTGTTTTATACAGGATATTCTAAAAGTATAGTAATAGCGGCAAATGAGAGGTTCCTGAGGTCATTTGAAGTAATTTTTTCCTTTGCGAAAATTCAATCTGCGGCTTCGTTTACGAGTTATTAACGAAAAATCACTGGCCAATGAGAGAAAAGCGCGCGAACTAACACGTGCTCGGTCGAGCGCGCTCGAACCGTCCGCTGGGCGCGTGATCAGAAGCGGGGCATCGAGCTGCGTTTGAGTGAAAGAACCAGTCAGAGAGCGCGAACTTTCCGAATTTTTTTTACTACGCGACGATAATAATTTTAAGAAAAACTTATACTGTTCATTCTTATTTCAGAATATCTAAAGAATAATTACTAATTTTTCAAACCCGAAATAATAAACAATTTAGCCGTGTCAGCCGTTTTAATTTTCTGGTATGCATGACATCTCACGCGTACCACATGAAATTTTTATACGATACGTACTGTGAAGATAAACAGTAAGTAACCCCGTCGAAAAAAATTTGGAACTGTTCTTGTGGCGAGTACATTTTATAGATAATGCCGCGAACGCAAGCAGAAAGAAGACTGGCACAACGGTTGTGAAAATGTTTCGATCGCGTACCACACGCGGCGCTATTGTAACTACGGTTCGTCATAACGTAACATGAAGCAATATTGTATCAGAGTAGAGATTCTACTCTAACTTCAATCAGTTGCATTTACAGTTTATGTCTGTATACGTAAACAATATTCTACATACATTCAATAAATAAAGAAAAATGTTACCGTATACAAAAATATTAATAAATCATTTAAAAACACAATCAGCAACGTTATTATCTAACAAACTTGATGTATTAATACAACAAACTCGGGTAATGTTTTATTCTTATTCAAATAGAAGTAATTAAGTTGTGGATTTGATATATTTTAAGTATACACAAGTACGTCGAATACTTTAGAATATAAATGATTTTTTTATCATTCCGGAAGTTAATGGTTACTTAAAAAATCCATCTATAAATAAAAAAAAAGAAATAATTTTCAATGATTAACTCATTTTATACAATTTTAATAACCTCTCTTTCCTTTTTTATAGAATACATTCGTTCTACAGAGACGATATCCAGTACCACAGTATAAGACGAATCAAAGAGCACCAAGATTAAAAAATAAACATTTTATTTATGATCTTATAGAAGATACAAATAGCAAAAAACAACGTTCTATTGATTTAATTTTATTAGACACAGTAGAAGGTATAGGTTTCAAAGGAGAGAGAGTTTCAATATCATCTGATAAAGCTTATCATAACTTATTATTACCAAAATTAGCTGTATATGCTACTCCAGAAAACATTGAAAAGTATTACATCGGAAGTTCAAACAAGAACATAAGTGTAAACTCTAAAATTCTTGAAAGAACAATAAATTTACTGTCTCAATTATATTTACCAATTAATATGTCTATGGATACACCATGGACAATAGAAAAATGGCATATAAGAGTAAATTTTCGTAATGCTGGCGTTATTGTTCCTGAAGATGCTATAACCATGCCAGAGAAAAAAATATCTGGACCAGACTTATCTATTCAAAGTAAAGAATTTTATGTCACTGTGAAAATTAATGAAGAGGAGAACGTAAAAGTTAGATGCAAAATTAATCATTGGACAGATAATCCATTAAAGAAAATTTCACCTGATGTAGAGATATGGGATTTGCCTAATATAGCAATCTTTCCAGAAGATCAACAAATTTTAGATTCTCTTCCAAAGCACCGTTTAACTAAAAACTTACACAATGTTGAACAATAAATATGCTATTGTAAATACGATGTGACTTGAAAGTAAATGCTTGCTGCTGAAGTATTTAATTACAGTACATGTATAAATTAAACATTTATGTTAATAATTAGAATTTTAATAATAAATTCATATTAGATATAACACAAACGATGATATCTCTAATCCTCAACCAGTGTGCTACTTAATGTACTCAAAAATTCAAAAGAATTTAGTATGAGTAATATAAGAGTACTATAAACAAAATTTGAAATCCCATTAAATTAAACTTCATAGAAAAAATGGAAGCCGTAGTCTAAAGAAATTTTGTTATTTTTATTTACAAAATTTCAAAATATCAATATATATAAAGTATATGTAGGGTGTTCGGTAACTGGTGGTACAAGCGCAAAGGGGGTGATTCTACATGAAAAAATAAGTCGAAAATATAGAATAAAAATTTTTCGGTTGAGACTTTGTTTTCGAGAAAATTGACTTTGAATTTTCGCCCGGTGCGCATGAACTTCATCATGTCTCGCTATAACAGATCTCACTGTAGATCATTGTCTCAATGAATATTATCGCAGTTTAAGTTTGTTTTTATTGTGACGAAAAATTAGGAACATGTAATGAAATAATACGTTGAAGTAATCATAAAGTTTATTATTACAGAAATTGCTGAAAATGTTGCCCATTCTGCTGAATACATAATTCTGCTCTTCTAATTAAATTTCTATGACCGCTTTCTAACGTATTCTGTTGTTTTAATCTATGAAAGGCTACAATAATCTTTTCTTTTAATTACCGATTGGGATACCGGTGTGTGTAATAATTAGCTGCGATTCATGCGTTTCCACTACACGCACCTAACGCAGGTATCATGTCCATATATTCTCGATTGTTATAATGTAGACATGATGGCAGACTGATAAATACTAATGGTGTTTAACGGTAAAGATAAGATAGTAAGATGATAGCTACAATAAACATTTCCGTGACACTGAAAGTGTTTATCAACATACACTTCAATCGAGACAACGGTCTACAGTGAGATCTGTTATAGCGAGACATGATCAAGTGCACGCGTACCGAGCGAAAATTCAAAGTCAATTTTCTCGAAAACAAAGCCTCAAACGAAACATTTTTATTATATATTTTCGACTTATTTTTTCATGTAGAATCACCCCCTTTTCGCTTGTACTACCAGTTACCGAACACCCTGTATATAAAGATATCTTCGAAGATTTTCCACTTGAAAAATATTATGCACTCATATTATTGGTTACTCAATAAATAGCTATTTCTTGAAAAGCTCGCCTTTAAAGCCTCTAGTACAGCTGTTTATTAAATGTCTATTATAAATACGTATAATGAGAAATTAATAAATGAAATCTATATACCAAACTATGTTTTAGAATTGTTTGCTTAATTTGGTTAACCTGAACTTTTCAATCATCCTTAATGACACATGCATAAATAACTTGTATAATATTCTGCTGCTATAATATCTAAATATGGAAAATAAACATTTTGCATGGGATGAAATTATTGACGGACTAATTTTATTAGAGTAATAAAGATATTGTCTTATGTAGTTATAATATACGTTAAATTTTTATTTATTTAGAAATCGAATAAGTAAATATTCAATTAAATATATTTTCATATTTACATATAAGCATACAAAAAAAAGAAGATGAACAAATTAAAAGGCATAAAGGATCATCCGATTCTGCTCCGCTTTCAAAAGTTTATTGTCCTCATGCATACTTAATTTTAAATTTTCGTGAAAGTATAAATCAACGTGAAAAGGTAAATAGTTTTAAAAAATGAATAAGTAAAACAGTACTAACATATATTTCTTTTATTTTAGATAAAGTTTAGAAGACATTTCTTAAGGAAAATATCTCCAACCGATCCAAATGTTATTATTTTACAAGATATAAAAGATCTTGTACTATTTTTATTAGTAACTCCTGTTAGTCCACAGTTTATTAATTTTTTTCATTTGCCCATTGTGAATCGATTTTTAAGAGCTGCAATAATGTATTTCGAATATTATGTGATGATATGGGAAGAATTAATAGAAGAACATGCAGCTACTATGAAAAAAGCACCAAATCCTTTAGCACAAGGCTATAGATCTAAATATGCAAATGATATGCAAAATCTGCGTTGTATCTTGGGTAGAGAATATGCTGATTTAATTGTAGGTTGTCAAGATAGTATGCATTATCATCATATGTCTGGTGGAAAAAAGGAGACAACATCATTAACTCAATCTCAAGGAGAAAAAGACTTGAGAATGTTTGAAGTATTAATTGGTATGACACAGCGTGTAATTTGGATAGCTTTACAACGTAAATATTTCAATTTAATTGGTAAGCTGGTCTATTAAAGAAGAAATTTTAATAATTACTAAATCTTCAGATTTATTTATTTATGAGATATTTTAATGGAATAAAAGTATTCGTTTCAGAAATAGAATTACATAGATTATTAAGAGGCGAAGCATACAACATAGCTAAGAGACGAACTCCTAGTCACCTTATTCCACATATGTTAGAAGATGATACTGCAATTTTACAAGGGACTACAATACAAGAAAAACGAAAATTATTAAGAAATTCTCCAGTGATAGAAGAACTAATATACTCAAACTGTGATTTTCGCCTTCTATCACTAGGTATGTTATTTCTCATCATGTTATTTTCTATTTCTTTACATTCAGAATCTTTAAATATACTTCATTAAACAGGTATGAAAGATGACACTGATAATGAACGAATTCTTTATTTACAAAATGCCCTATTAAGTCAAGAAGATAAATTATGCGAATTAGGTATTAGAATAGGGATTTTAGGAGACAATAGAGACAATTATGATTTAATGTTGATGCCACTCGAAGAAGAAAAAGCTGAAGAAATTCAAATATCTGATAAAGGAATATATGAAGTTACCAAAAATGTGAAAAATACAATATTAGATTCAGTAAGTTCTTTCAATAAATTTTTAAGGAAGTATTCTAGTTTAGATGGCTCCATTTTAACCAATTTAAAAGACTTTTCTAGGTAATGAGAAAACCTACAATATTAGTGGTTTGTTGATACATTTCTTTATCTTTAGACTGCTTGAGACCATTACTAGAAATTTAAAATGTTCAGAACATTCAGAGTTATAAGCCATAGAGTCCAACATACTTATCAGCTTATTTCTTAATGTGACAAAAACCTTAAACCAAGCATTTTTCTAATCCTTGAATATGTTGCTATAATACCTATTTCTACCTTTGAATAAATAAATTTTTTACAAAATATCAGTCAATTGGAAAGCATAACTTAATTTTTTCTGTGGTTTCCATAACTTCAATATGCTAAAGCAATATAAAATTTGAAAAAATTTTTGAGAATATCGTAAAACAAATATTAAAGAACATACTTTCCAGAATAACGTGTTTACAGTATGTTACATTTTTACATTTAGTCTGGCTTCAACATTCAAACTTTTGTAATTCCGACAATTAATCCAATTTCGAACATTTTTTAGTGTTTTCTAAACCATAGAGATTAAGAAATGTACAAGAAAAAAAAAGTCAAGAATATCTTCTGAATTTAAGCATATTGTAAAGTATCAATGTGTTATATTTGTGTTTTAATTTACAGAGAAAAATCACCCCCCAACGGAAACTTCCAGTACTTCAAAATGAATTTAGTGTAACATCTGATTTTCTAATTAAGACATGTGTCATTTCAACAGAAGGGTATGAAGCTAATCGTATAGAAGCAAGAAAAAAATGGCACCTAAGAGAAATTAAACGTCGTCATATTAAAAATGTAGACACATATTCCACAGCAACAACATAAGCTATTATAAAAAAAATTATATAAAATTTTAATTGTTTTATACTAAAGCGATATTTAATTGTGAAAATGTTATGATAAATCGAATGAAACTGAAATAATTTATTCATCATTATGCATTACTTACCAAATATGCAGACAATTATATCGCTCACTATACATATGTCTGACAATTTATTGACCAATATTACTTACGTTCATTATAAACGTGAATAATGCAAATAATCGCAGAAACATAGAACTATTAAATCATACTGTGTACTATCAATCCACAAATGTATCACAAGCTGGTTCAATAATATAATCATTATAAATATATTTGAACTCTTAAGAAGTAGTACTAATAAAAAATGTGACACATATGAAGAGTCTACACATAGACTCTAAGAATTCTATTGTTTTAAAAGACATTTATGTTAGCAATTATATGATTAAATATACAATCTGTAATATAAATACTTATTTTTACAAAATACAATAATCATTGACAAATAAATTTTCATATGCTTATTCAGTATAACTTTCAAAGCAAAATAAATTAATTAATATAACAAAAACTATTAAGTACTGTTTCAAATTAATTTTATTACTCATGAAATTATTTAATATTAATATGGATTGATAACAATCAAATAATTGAATATATGTGTCTACATCACAAAGGTTTTAAAAAAAAAACAAAATTTATACGCAACTTATAATTTTTAATTTAATGATTTAGTATAAAGTAGTGTATATAGAAATTTAAATAAATATACTACTTTAATATTTGGGATAATGTAAATTATAATGAATCATGTAATGTTACTCACAATTTTTATTGTAAAAAAATATATGAGTATAAATAGAGTAGAATACTGGTCAGAACTTTTCAATTTAAAATATTGTTAAATATAGACACATGCATTCAAAAGAAGCAACACTTTGAAGGACTCGTGATTTGGGTGGATAAACTGAGTACAGTAAGACAATGTAAAAAATATGCTTATTATAATTGGTAATGCCTAATAATGAGTACTAATGCTGATATTTTACAAGGAGATACACATATAGGTACATTTGAAGCAATGCATTTTCATTGATGATTAAATTCTGCATTGTTTTCTTTTATAAATAATTACTATACCTACTTATTACCATTATATATAATAACAATATATGTATACATCAATTTAATCCCAATATGGGTTAAATTGTAAATTATATTGTTTCTGTTTTTCATTTACAAGTGGCAAATTTAATTTTCATATGCAATGGTTTACATTTACCTAAAACATTCATTATTCAACGTATACTTCATTGCGACCTATCATTGTTGAATAAGTGACACGCATATATGAGGTACAAAAGTTAAAAAGTACCTCATTACTTGTATTTGGCACAGAGACTGTGATAATAAAAACTAGATCTCACACAAATCTGTACAATCTTGACGTTACATATGAAATACGCTTCTTCTTTTACTTCTTTATTCATACTTATTTTTATACTCTATAAAGTGATTCAATGTATCTTTTATTCAATCTCCATTACGATATGTATTAAAATTATGATAATTTGAAATATATTGTGTACATTTTGCAGCATTACGTTTACACAGACAACACTAGTATCAACACTATAACTATATCGCAATATTTTTAATGTCAAATGGCAGTAAGTCAATCATTTGAACCGTCCATAAGATTGACAAGAGCAATCTAGTTTTACTCTCAGAATCTGTGCCTCATTCATTTTTTCTTAAATCTTATTGTTACTTACTATAATTTCAGATACTAAAATAATGCACAGCGTGTCATCTTTTCTCATAGGCTGCAAGAGTTTTAAACGTGTTACAGTTACTAAAAATATCAAAAAATGAAACTATTTCGGCACTTCTTATTAATTTAAGTTTTTAATTGTATATTACAGCTACCTATCATTGAACATTTACCTACATGATTATAATACAAAATGAAGAAAATAATGCTGATGATGATGATATTTATGCGTATGTCAGTAAGATTATTTGCGATTATTTGCAGAGATTATTACAGCAGATAGATGATGAGAAATGAATGACTATTTATGTGTACATGTAGTTTCTTAAATTCAGTCATGTGCCCGTGCAACTGTATTTATGTATACAATTTCTCAATGAAACGTAACTTATCGAAACGGTTTTAATATTTGTTTAAACCAAAACTAAGTCATATTTTTATTAAATCATGCATCAAATATAGTACCTGTACTTAATTCTTGGCTGAGATTATGAATAAATGTTTGAATCACAATTGGAACAGATTGTAACTTTCATATCAACTGTAGATTTTTCAGATTTCAAAAACTATTATTACTGACACTTAAAATGAAAAATTACATTTTTAGTAATGATTATCGATTGTAAAGAAATTATAAATCGAATGTTAATGTGCAACATATGAACATGCACTCATTTGTTATATTTGAATAATTTGAAAATATTTACCAATATGTTTTGCAAATGTGTCAGGGTGTTTGAAAATAAACTTATATACCTAACTTGTACACCTAATTAATATCAGAATCAAATAATAAAACAGTAAATAAAAATGAATGTATGTACCCTGAAAAATTGAAATATATTATAACATACAAAACTAATAAATTCCTTCAAATTTTCATTAATTTCATAATTACGGAAACTTTTCAATTGCAGACTATTATAACCAGTTAGTTACTGAATTTTTAAAGATAGTTCAATGTAATTTTTTGATAAATTACAAATATAGCACAAAATATTCAATGCGATTATGACTTTTTGTTAGAAAAAAAAATGGAATTTTCAATACATGTTGGGAAATATGCCGTGTATTGCATATTAATGTAGTTGTGGTATTGATATATTTAATAATGATTATACTAAATTAATAAAATTTACTATCTTTCTTCACTTTCTTCGTGTCAATCCCTGTCATTATCTTCAATTTATATAGCTATGTAATGAAAGTCAATAACACAATCTTACATTTAGCAGCACAGACACAAACAGTATTTCTCTCTATAGTATAAGGAACACACGCGAACTCATTTTCAAATAATTATATTATTAAAATAGACGACGCTACGAAGCAATATCTGACATAAGTTGTGCCAACAAAGCTGGCTCTAAAAGTCCATGTGTTTGCCCCATTCTTTCCAAATTTCGTACATCCTTATCTACTGCCTCTAGTGCCCGTTCCAATTCTTCTTCTTCTTCCCTTGAAGGTTCATACTCTCCATTTCTACTTTCTGTAAACAAGATAAGAATTTTTTACATCACTCTATTGTAATAGTTTCAAGAATATTCAGTGAAGCTATACAAAAATTTATTGAAACTCTAATTACCAATGAATAAATCATTAAAAGCATCAGCAGGTAAGTTGTTTAGCACATTGCCAAAGTCATGCTCTGCGGAATCCAAAGATGGAAATACTTCATGATCTGCCAAATCCACTTTAAGCCCACCACCTAGACCAAGTCCTAATCCTAGATTTAAGTTAGATGAATGTGAACTTCCTTGAGCTATCGAATTCAAATTGTTCAAAGTTTTTGTTTGATTTTCACTAGAGTTTATTTGACTCAAGTACTGGTTTTCTTCATGCACCAAACTAGAACTTTTAGTATCAAGTTTGGCAGTGGGAGGCCGTTTACGTTTCTTTGGCCTAGATTTTGGTTTAGGCCTAGGGATTGTTGGAGAGGATGGTTTTTTGCGAGCTTTCTTTGGTTTAGACTCTTGGGCTTTACGATGGTAGTTATCTCTTTTCCTTGCATGTTCTGGGCATAAAGGTAATTCGTGTGCAACATCGAATACAGGAATACAACACTGTGTGTTATCACTAAACTTGGCAGTGCAATGTTCAAATAAGAGTTGATCTCCATTCAGCATAATGTGACGAGAACAATAACGAGTGCAGGGCAAAGATATCTGCTGACATCCTTCAGCTCCACAGAGTCCACCGGCTAATAGTGGCCCATCCACCACTTTACTTGTACTTGGGGAGTCGCTCAGAACTCTAGCAGTAGATGCAGGATCTTTATACGCAGCTTCTAGTAAACACCTAGTTTTATCACGTAACAAATTTTCCGAATCTGTTCCACTTCTATGTAACTGAATCAATCGCCGTCTTAGCTGAGAACGCAATTGAGAAAGACGCGTAGAACGATTTAATGTTGTACTAGCTTCACCAGAAAACCAATAGCGTTGATAGACTGTCATTTCGTCTCCACTAGAATCACTATCCGATATTTCATCCCCGGCTCTAGGATAATACAATAGGGTATGGTCCCGACTTTGCCTTCTAGATTTTAATCTTTGTAGGTTTTCAATATGACGCTGCTTATGTTGAATCGTTTTAGCAAATTTATAATCTATATTTTCACCGTCACCACTACCGCTGCCGCCACCACCACCACCACCACCAACACTACTGTCGATGTCCAATTCTACAGTACGATCTTGTACAGTTTTGTATCCTCCATCAGCTATGGGTATTATTCTTCTTCTTTGTTTCATACATTTCCCTTTTGATGTAATATTTTTACAACTTTGCATTACTTTAGGAGTTTTAGGTGAGATTATTGCAACATTTCTCCCTGCTGTTGTTGTAAATGGCTCTGGTTCACTGAAAATATACGGATCGACATCTTGACGAGCCTCTGTTTTCAGTAAAGCCTTTAAGCGATCCGAAAACTTCAGTTTATTGTCCATGTTTGAGTTTTCGAATATAGGGACCTTCATTGATTACCGCTTCTCTTGACTCCTGTTCTACCTGCATTCTCAAACCCTCCTAATCAACTATCTTTCTATCTAGATAAAACTTAGTTCACGCCATGTGCCAAGATCCAAGTCCAGACAGTACTATTTTTGAATTCATAATACTGAGAATAAAAAAATAAAAAATTATTTTTATTGTATTATATCACAGCTTGGTATTTTGTATTTGAATTGGAAACATTGATACTTATTATATGCATTAAAACAATGATAACTAATAAAAAGAATCTTTGTACAAAGTATAATCAATTCTAAAATAGTTATGTGCACTTATTTATACATGAAAATATCGATATAATGTGCACTCGGTTAATTTTTTTTATTTACATGTAGGTATGTATGTGCATATATACAAAAAAACTTGGTTTTGTCATGAACTCTTATTTCAATACAAAGATTAAAATTTGCTATGTTTTTTTTTATCTAGTATAAAATTTTTTGACATAGCATCTTATAAAGAAATTTTAATATTTGACAATCAAATTTATCCTATTTTCTAAAAAGGGCAAATAATACTTTTAACAGTTAATAATATCCATACAGATTAAAGCTATGTATCACTCGATGTTTATGTTCATATACTTCTATACCTAATATTGTATGAGATAATTACTAAAGTCTCCTGGTTCAAGCAGTAAGCGTAAACTTAGTCCATGGCTAGATCAGGGTAAAAACAATCCTTGCCTCGCATAGCAATTCACATCAAACATATTCTATGCATCTTCAAGTAATTGCATTGTATGAGACACAGAAGCATTAAATATTAACTCTGGGAGTTCTATCAATCGTTGACAAGTCAAAGCCATATTAATAACATGCGTTTTATCTCAGTGTTGACATCAGTACACGATGCTGACTATCAACACTCTTTGGTTATGTTCACTCTTTATATAGACAATAAGACACTGTGCAAAATACTGTAATCAAGTTTGAATAATATAGTCATCAAAACTCGTTGAATGAGTCTTCTCGCATATTTGTACCCATTAACAAGGGTAAACTTTCAATGAATACGCTCACGAAGTTTTCTTTATGTGCCCAATGTTTCGTTTAGTTTAACCGAGGTTGGGACAATGCAGATTACTTCCAATAGTAATGGAGGTTGTTGTCCAATCAGGTGCAATCCGACCCTTTTCTTGGAAGATACACTCCAACAAGATTGAAGATTCACGCACAAATTCCAGCATTCATCGATAATAACATTAGAAAGACATGTCAGATGTAAGGGAAGCAAAATGGCGGACACTGCACACACGAACAGTTTCTGATGCGAAAAATCTTTGAATTCACTGTATTAACACTTTGAATTCGACATACAAACATTTTACCTCCATTTTGAGCATTAACCAGTTTGATATAATATTATATAAAATCAAACTCTACAACGATTTCGGACATTCTTGACATTAAGGATTAGATTGTTTTTCGACATACGCTTTGACATAACCTTTTAGTTGTTTTACGTATCTTGAAAATCTCATTCACTTTGTTCTTATTTTCTACATTATAAAATCGAAAAAATGCAATTAAAATCATTACAAGAAGATATTGTATTATTTCATGTTTCTAATAATCAAGTTAAATCGTTCATATATGGCAGAGGTTCACGATATTGTATTGTATTCACAACTATATACATTTTATATAATTTTATAAATCTTTTACATAAGAAATTAGACAATTTTACATGATATATCGAGAGATGTATCGAATTATTTCATAAAATGAATGGATATGAAACATATATCATTTTTATTGTTTACTATATAATAACTAGTATTATAACTAGTATATATACACAGTCAATGTAGAAAGTATTCCTAAACCTTTAAAAATGAATAACTTTTTAAAAACTGGATGTAACAATTTGAGATTTTTTAAGATACTAAAAGGACTAATTTACTAGATAACATATATATCATCCTTTTTTAATTGCTACTGAGAAAAATTGCAAAGAAAAAAAGGTATGAATAACAATTTTCAAGTTTCTAATCTGTGTCTGTAATGTAAAAGACTTTTTACCTTTTGAAAATCTAAATAAGTTATACATACTCAAAGTTTCATAAAAATCGATCAATATATTTTTTATGAAATATAATTCATCAAACATACCAAAAATTGTAAAAAGCTGCAATTTATTAAAATTGTAAACTTTAAATTAAAAAATGTTACATCTTATAATGCCTACAGCTTTTTCATGCGTCAATCGATTTTGATGAAACTTCGCACATACATGTTATTTACCTAGATTTACAAAAAACCTTGCTTTAAATTTTCATTGTAGGCATAGATAAGAAATTTAAAAATCATGACCTTTACTTTTTTTCTTTCTACTTGTAACTAATAGCAATTCCTTTTTTATTATTTATATTTACTTTTATTATTTATATATGTGTACGCGCGCGTGTATGTGTAAAATAACTTTAATTTAGTTTTTTATATAATTATAGCTATAATAATATAATAATAATATGCTAGCAAACAGTAAATTTATAACTATTAAATAAATAACAAGATTCATATACAAAACATAGTTGTAAACATAAATTAACACATCTTTAGAAAATGCTGTATATATTACTAACCATTAGAATGGTTTAGGATTACGTTTCTAATGAGTAGCTACACATATCGATGATAAATATGTAATTTTAAAATAAATTATGTATAAAATATTTCCGATAAATATATAGGTAGTTAAGTATATATGCTATATACATGCTATATGCAATAATTATCTAAAACTGTAGATAATTTTTATGTTTTGGAATTATACTATTTTTTTTAATTTTCTATATATATATATATATTTCTATTTAACTAATAAATTTATAAACTGTTCAATTAAATTGTTGTGTTTGTATTATAATGGGAACAAACTTTGAATAAGTCTAGTAACCTTGAAAAATTTATACCACCAATCAGCTGATTTTGACATTTAAAAGACAATAACCTATTTATACTGAAATGTATTATCGAAGACCACCTGTTGATGTACATATTTTGTTTATTCACCATAATGTTAATTAATATCATTGTTGTAGAATTAATTGAAGTTTAATATTAGGAAATATTTACAACTTCTTGGATATGGATATGCGTATGAATTTACTTAACAATGTATTATGTTTTATTACATAATTAGGATAATTGAAAAAAAACAATAATAATGATATTATATACCAAAAAATGTATTTTGCAAATAATATAATATAATATGTATAACGTTCAATAGCAATTACTTACCATGTTATATACTCATTATATTATATACTCATATATTCATCGTTGGGTAAAATTTTGTAACGTTTAATGCTTCTGAAAGATTTATCATTCTTTAAAATCCATACTAAAGGTATTATAACGTATTTATTAATAAATCGTACAACCATCATTTAATTATATTCTTCTCTTATTCTTTTTATAATTAAATATACACAATGACTATGTACACAACTACTTTGTGCACTTAACATTGCTTCAACTATAATTTTGTAATTGTATGAACACATACATCCATTAAAATTAATAACTGTTTGCGTAGTGTACACATCAATAGCAAAAAACTTACTGCATACAAATAATGCAAAATGTACATACAATTAAAATAAATATATAAAACGAAATATAATATCTTTAATAGAAAAGCATACGAGCGATAAATAATTAAATGTCACAAGATAGTAAAAGATGTAATACATTTAAAAAGATATTTCTATTACATCAATTTGTGTTTTTACATTCTCCAGTTCCTTTATACAGAAAATAAAAATAAACGTTTGAATAATAAAGTGTTTTCAAATGACAAGACTCTTATTGTAAATGTTCAACAAGGTACCGTACAATAAACTGTGTATACATAACACATTTTCAATCCCTTTGACCTCGCTTACTAATTATTTAATAAATGTTTTTTGTTCACTTGTACTAATAAATTTTACTTGAAGTTTAATGTGTTATACAAATAAGTGTATACACTAAAGTGTATCATATCTTTTTTTCTATAAATGATTAAATTATAATTGCATGTACATAGTTATAAAGCATTGATGGTAATAGGGATTGATACTGAAGTAAATGGAGCCACAAAAAATAGTTAAGTACACGAAAATTCCAGATGTATAGATAAAGATACAACTCTGGTTAAGATCATAAATAATGTAAATAGATTGTAAGAATTCAATATGAAATTAAATGTGTCATGTATTGTGATATAGAGAAATTATTGCTATTTTTTTCTAAACGATATGTAAGATAATTGTATATAATTATTATTTAAAAATCCTGAAAATTCAACAATAAATAAAGACAGTTTTGGTGAAAAAAATTAAAGGTATGATCCCTTTTTTACGTTAGGTTTATAAAATAATCTTAATTATTGTGAATATCGGAAATTTCTTTTAATTCTATTTTTCGATTGATTCGATTTGTAATGATAACAAATTCTTAGTTTGAGGTATAGTTCGTGGTAGATCCAAGGGACGGTAATTTTTTTTTTATTACAAAAGTTGTATTTGAAAACTGTTATGAATTAGATAATAAATGTTTGTTACGTAGTTCTTCGTTGAAGTTTCTGTCTTTTAATAATAGTTGGCCGGCCTTTTATGTAACCTTTCTTGCGACGTGGTGTCTGAAACATTAATATCCAACCCCACACAACTTCAACTACGTTTCAAGGTCACGCAATGTTTTATTACGAAAAATATAAAACGATACGATTGAAATTCCGAAACATAAAACCTTATACTGTTTTAGCTTTATCATAGGAACTAAGGAACTCACCTTTTTGCTGATGTATGAATTGGTGTTACGTGCAACAACTCGCTTAGATATTGGAATACTAGGTCTATTAAACTCGTTCGGTTTTTTCACCCTGAAAATTTTTACATTTCAACAAGCGTGCACATAATTTATAAGATACGGAGTGTTCAGCATATCGAACGCTCTGATTTTGTACGTAATTGTGCTAGTATAATAAGCAAAATTTTTATTTTTCCCATAAAAAATAAAGATCATCTTCAGTGTTCTTTTAATGATACTGCCTAATCTTTTCTAGGTAGTATTTTAGATGACGATAAACACTCCACAGAAAAAGTGATACAATTTTGTTTAAATGATAAAGATGATGCCAGTCTTTTAGGAAAAAAAATATTGTCACAATTTGCAACTCTGCAAATTGTTGATATTCGAATAGTGGTAATCTTTTTGGTTTGATACCTTTTTTTTATCATACTACTAGAAGTATTTACAACATCATGACGGCTATTATGCTACTAATCACCCTATATAAATTGTGTATTTTTATCGTCATTCGTTACCTGTAAATCCTAACAAGCCAGTGTTCAGTGGTATAAGCTTCTTCCAAATATGTTAATTGGAAATTCTTATACCCTATTTCTGCATTACGTGTACGATCATATCCATAAGGTGACCGATAATCAATTTTAACTTCTCCAAATCGATAATAACATAACTTGTACATCAATGAATTCAGAAGGGTAGGTGAACCCTCAGAATTTACACGAAACTCTCCTTTTTCAGTGAAATAATCACTTTCTCGAATGTCTTGTGGATATTCGCCTTCAGCAATTCGTGCCATCCAAAGGAACTTATTGACATCATCACCAGAATATCCAATCATTCCTCCAAAAATAACTAATACATAATCTACATCTAGAGAGGTCATAATTTCATAGGCAGCACTTTCATTTGAGCTCATTGCTTTTCCAACCAGAGCTATGTGAGAATTATTCCAAGTATTATTGTCCACAAGTGTGGTTCTAAAATAATATAAACAAGAAATTTTTACTGTAACAACTTATTCTGCAAAGATCTATGTAACAACCAATATTTTTTTGTTATTTCTTTCAGTACCTATTAGCCATTCCAGCAATTTGATAACCATAGTCCCACCAACTCATAACTCTAGCATCGGTAGGTGTATTTTGTGCCAACCAATAATAAGCTTCTCTGAAATCATCTAATATGGCTCTTTCACCATCATTACTGTATGTTGCCAAAACAATTGAAGGGCTCGAATATGCATTATTTGTAACCCAAGTACAATGTAAAGTGAACATCATCATCAATATAAATGTACCAAAAACAACTCCATTTCGAAGATTAATACCTAATCCATCGCCATTTCCTTTAGGTCGTTCATGTTTCATTCTACGAAGTTTACCAGCCTTATCGTACAATGCTCTACCAGGACTTTTTTCTCTTTCTTCCTCGCTTTCTTCTTCGCTTGCATTGCTGCTTCGATCATTTCTTTCACTATCTTCCTCTTTAAAAAATAATTCAAGAAGATCACTGAATGCAACACCAGCCAGCATACACACTATGGGTGTCAAAGTGAGCATAAGCCTCACCATCACTCCAGCAAAGTAAACTGCACTTATAGCATATAAAACAACTGTAACAAAATGATTAGTATTGAAATTAGTACTTTAACTGCTCAATGCAATTGTTGCCGATTGTCACTAGTCTATAGCAATAATAGACTTCAACATAAGACAATCAATAATATATTTATGTATTGTTATATGATATCTTACTATATTGTATGTAGTACAATACACAAATATATCCCTAATATATATATATTCCCTACAAAACCTTTAAATTCGAGGTTTCTGATGACCAAACATTTTATATAATATTAAGAAAGAATGTATGAAACAGTGAATTACAGCACTAGGTGACACTAATGCTAGAGTTGCTACTGAAGAAAAGTATTGTATCATAAAAACTTACCAAAGACACGTTCATCGTTAATATGCTTAATACAGTACCAAAGTCCAACAGGAAATGTGGTAACAAGAATATGCAAGTCAAAGAGAAAGCTAAACCATGTTGTGGGTTGATGTTCAGACACAGATGCTATTATTGGAATGTGAATTTTTGCATAGCCAGTATCCCACAATGAATAAAATCTTCCGCTCCAGGGGGCAACAATACCAGCATAAGTTAAACAGACCAAAATGACAAGAAGAATACCAGCTGTTACTGCAACTACTCCTTCGAAGTATTTCATTTCAGATTTAGTAAGTACAGTTCTCAAATACCTATAATAATTGAAGGAGATATTTTAATATAATAAATATTTATTATGTTAACAAAATAAGACAAATAAATGTACCTGAGAGTTGCTACAAATATTAGTAAACCAAACACACCACCTGCAGCCATATGTTCTGATGTTCTTATTGGTTGAAAACCAACAAATGGTATTTGCATACTTAACAGAAGTCCAAGTACATAGAATGTAGTGTAACTAGTAAATAGACGATTACTAAATCTGTTCATGATCAATAGTGCAAAAACATGGAATGGAATTAAATTAATGATGAAAACATAGCCACCCCATGCCGATACCATATAAAAGTAGGACAGAGCAGTCATCGAAGCCCAGAAAATGGAACCAGTTTTAACCGATTTAACCCATAGATAATAGGTAATTTGTAAAGCAAATATAGCTATGCCTTCATTGTCATAACTTCCAGCTACAGATCTTGAAATGTAACCAGGTACAATTGCAATGAAACATGCTGCGAATAAACCAGCTCCAGCACTCCAAATTTCTTTTGTTAATAAGTACGTAGAAATGGTAGTAAGGCCACTAAAAATTGGAGCTAAGAATACACAAATGTCTCTTATATGCACTGGGATATTTAATGAATGTAATATATAATGGATCGTTCCAGAAGTGATCATTAATCCAGGATAAACGGTTCCACCAACAATACGACCTAATGGGTACCATGCTCTTTCGTCGAACCAATTCAAGAAATTGTAAAATCCATGTTGTACCATGTAAGCCGTTGCTCTGTAGTTAAACCTAGATTAACAAAAATATTTCGCAACTGTAAAGATTAATTTTTACGTTATATTATTATATGATTTAAATGAAAACTGGTTTTATTATAATAAAAATGATATTATATATTCTTGTAGTGAAAAAAGCACGAGAAACATTGAATGAAATTATGGTTGAATATGTGTAAACTATAATGTAAATTATTACATGTATACATACCAAGGATCGAATTCGTGTATGATACTTTCAAAACGTATTACTGCGAAGAGGCGAGAGGCGAATCCTGAGATCCATGCTAATAGCAAAACAGTAAATGTAATGAGAGAAGTAAGTACTGCGGCATTCGTTAACGTGGAGGTTTTCATTTGCTTCGACGTAGCTTTCTTATCGGGGAACATATCTTTTCTGGTACTTGTCGTAGATGATCTATTTGGCAACATATTTTCTTGAAATTTACGAACGTAATGAGAAATATTTCCGCCAACTTTTACCAAACATTTGCCAGAAACATATTTACGTTTCTTTCCATTCGGTACGTTGCAAATTAAGCAGCCTGCAACAAATTACCAAATTGCTAAGCCTAGGCTAGGAGGCTAAGACACGTCAAACGCCGGCTACGTGTTAAACTATGACTTCCACACTTCCAGACCAACCAGTCGTTCCCACTCGTGCAAGAAATTGGACAGGGAAACGGTACGTTCAAATATGTGCTTTAAGCGTACATTACGCTCGATACGAAGTGTATCGAGGCACTGATTGGTTTCATTAACAGCACATCAAACCAAAAATTGTTTGTCTGCCAATAAGATTAATTTCGTGACAATTTCATTTCCATCATCGAGTGTATGATCTAGCTCTAGATGAAGACATAGAATCCAACATAAAAATAGAATGAATTTTCATGCGAACGTCACGTCCGGATAAATTAACTTCTTATTAGTTAAACATCTGTTCCTTACGGTACGCTCAAAAATTAATGTTTTTCGTTTGTTATATTTATGGTTGCAAAGCATAAATATTTTTCCATTTTGAAAATACTGCTGTTTCAAGTTTTAAACGCGAATTTGTGAAACGTCAAGTATAAACTAGGGTGTCCTAAATAGTTTGAGTATAATTGAAAAGGGTGATTTCTCAAACATTTCTAAGCACCGTTTTCCTTTGCTACTTTGCGTCGAAACATTTTGTTTTCTAAATATTAATGAAAATTATGGACCAATCAGAGAGCTTCAAACAAATTCTAGCTCTATACAAGTGAACGTGACAATGCCGCTGGTCGAACCGGAACTTGTGCGAAAACACAGCAATTCGGCGCGAATTGACAATGGAAAAAGATATTTAGAATCACCTCTTTTGACTACACAAACTTTTTGGAATACCCTGTATACATGAATTACTTACTTATATCTTATTTGAAATTACATTATTTTTTCCAATTTCATAGATGTATAAAATCTAACATAAAAATGTTACATGACTAGTTACATGATTAAGATTAAATTAATATGAATATTATTAATATTAACCGTATTGAGCATTAAATGTAACTATTTATAGCACACATTGTTTTACAAACATAAAAAAACGTAATTTCTTTAAACTTTTATCAACTATTATAACAACATGTGCTTAAATAAAGAAATCTTTCATATAATGAGTAAAGAAAACATCCTTACAATTTCAATAATTATAAAAAATGTGAAACCAATCATTAAATAGACCTTGTTGCTCAGTTTTAAACATTGAATAAAAATTCGACCAATTTTTCTAAATTCACGTATTTTTGTATATTCCTTTTATATAACACACCATTTTCTAAAGTTATTAAACTTATTTGGAGAAGGAAATTGTTTTGATGAATTTTTTTATTTTCAGAACATGAAAAATGTTTTTCACACATAAGTTAAAAAATTTTTAAATACCTTCAATTTGTATAGTTTCTTTGTTAATGCAACAATGCAAGTTCTAGATTAAGACAATTCGTGTATATACATAGACTGGATAGAAGCGATCAAGGTGAAATATTTTAGATGCTTTATTATCAATTTTCTAATGTTTACCACTAAGGAACGACTTATAAAACGTACTGGTAAAAATGCTATTGATCGTTATGAATTTTTAAAACTCTTAGCTACGGAATTTAAAACCACTAAATCTAAAGGTAAAGTATATGTAAAACAAGGTTATATGATTGTTTATGGTCACAATTAATATTAATGGTTTTTCAGAAGCCAAAGAGCAAGTATTGGCAAATCTTGCCAATTTTGCTTATGATCCCATTAACTATGGATATATAAGACAACTTCAAATAATCGATTTGTTCCTTTATGCATTATCAGAAGATAACGTAAACTTAGTACGTTTTGCAGTAGGAGGTATTTGTAATTTGTGTGTTGGCAAGTATTTATTTATTTATTTACAGTAAAACCAATACTACTAATGATAAATGATTAATGAAAAATTACTTTTTAGATCCAATAAATAAGTTGTATATTTTGCGTAATCGAGGCATTCAAGTATTAATATCCCTTCTTTCTTTGCAAGACGAAGATATCTTACTTTCAATAATTGCTTGTTTAATATTTTTAAGTACACCTGAAGCAAATGATCAAATAACCATAGATATAATTGAGAAAATATCTGAACTTTCTTTGAATCATGAAAGTAATCGTGTAAAAAACCTAGCAGCTGTGTTTCTGAATGACCATTCAAAAATAATAATTGGTCTTAAAGATACATGAAATATATTTTTCATTGATTGGTGAAGAGAATATTACATTATACAGATTGCAGTAACCCAAAAATGAAACTGACGAAGATAGTTTCAGAATTTTTAAAAAGATATTGTACGGGAACTAACAATTTAGCTAACTCGACAAGAGGTTTAACAGATATGGAAACTGCAAATGAAGTATCAGTTTTCAGAACAATTACAAATGACGATATACTACATTTCTCAAAATTAACTAATGATTATAATGTAGTACATACTGGCGCTGCACGTAACCTTGTACATGGCGCCCTTCTTAATGGCTTAGTATCGGGTGTAATTGGTACAAAAATACCAGGGCCAGGAACACTAATAGTACAACAGAATATTTTCTATCCAAACCCATGTTATGCAGAAGATAAAGTAAAAATAAAAGTGCAAATACTTTCTAGAAGGAAGATTATTAAATGCGAGTATGTTTGTATTGCAAATGGAGAAAAGATAGTTTTAAAAGGAGATGCAAAACTCGTAAAAAAATCATGAAATATTGGAAAAAACAAACAATCTTCTTTGTTGTATTTATTCACGTTCCAGATTGTATGTTTGCTTATAAATAAAGAATTAATTATCTTGTGTAAAAAATGATTGCAAGACATCCACAAAATATTGCTTATTTTGCAGATAAGATTTGACCCATTTTAATAGCTGACACAATGAAATGCATACCTTTAATATCAACTGCAGTTGTTGGTTAACTTTCATTTAGTATTTGCAAGTGCTTTATTCTACTGGATTAACAAAATCAGGTGAAAGTTTTTTATTTAAAAATACAGTAAAAAGTTCAGCACTGTGAACAAATATTTTTTTTTAAATAAAAAATGTATTACAAACGTTTACTACTAGTTGTTTGCCTTGGATCTGTATTCGCAAATGATCAAAGAAAATTAAAAGTTTCAAGTAACACTCTTGAAGTAGCAACTACCGTATCTTCTTTTGATTGTGTTTGTGGAATATTTTTAAGTGGTCAATTTAAGAAGGGTAGTAAAGATCAACCTAATGGAAATCCTGCTCTCATCCATGATCAATCTGGAGTATTTCCATGTACTCCAGTAGGAAATAGACATTGCATAAGTAAATGTTTAGATACTGTAAGTAAATTTATAGAAACATATCTATTGTATATTTTGTTATAAAAATGATTAAATCTCATTACAGATTATTAAGTATCTTCCAAATAGTCCTACAATATTGTGTGGTTCGTTAGAACGTGATTGCCATAAAGAGAGAGTAAGTCATTTTTATTATTATTATTATTATGCATATATATAGATGTTATTTTTGTAATAAAAATTTTTATAATAGGCTTATTTATTTATTAAAAACTGTAAACACAAGTGGATTAACTCAAACTTGTCTGCTGGAAGGGAATATTGCTGTAAAAATGGAGCACCATATAAATGTCCAATATATTAAAATATGTGTAACGCATTTTGTAATTTTTTTGTCTGTATATGTTAATGAACGTGAAACTACTTTTATTTAATAAATTATATTTTTGCCTGTTCTTAAATTTTACTCTTGAATGTCCCGCTTCTTGTTTAAATATAGCTTCAAGATCCTCACCTACACTCCACAGAGGTAGAATCAAAGGAATCCCGGATAAATATCTGAAATGGTTAGTCTATAATTAGACTTTCAGATGTGAAACTGTTTTCTACTTTGTGCATCACAAAACAGAAGTATCTTTCATTGTTAAATATTACTATATGTTAATTGACATGTCGTGTACAAGTTTGTTCTTTGAGTTTGATCGGTGCTAATAGGTCAAGTTCAAGCATAACCCTAATAACAATATAGATGACAATGTTAAATTTAAATTGATCAGTTTAATCAACACTTACTATCTAGTCTGTAGAATCATTTATTTTTATTGATACAAAATGAAAAAGAACCATTATTATTTTTAGTCATCACTACATAATTTTAATGAAACTGCAATATGTAGCAAGAATGAAGTATAATAAAGTATTACTTTGACAAATAGTGAATATTTTGAGTTGAAAATTTTTTAATTAAGGAATTAGCAAAAAATATGTGTGCACGACTATTAGCATGTCCTTTATGCTCTCAACCAGGATTCTTAACATTGGATGCACTACGAACAGGATTAATAAGTGTAGCAACTCGACCTCTTTCATGTCCAGTATGTAACGAGATATTACTTGGTATTGATAAATTGACAATTCATTTGTTTAGTCACACTATCAATTTACATAGCAATAATATAGTGGAACCTTTAAAACATACAAATATTTTTATGAACAACAACAATTCAGGAACAATTCATAACATGCAAAATACAAGTTTTCATGATTGGAATGTATGTAAAGTACAAACTGCAGATTTAAAATCTAAAAATGTACAAACTACAGAAAATGAAATTCCAGTTTTAAATTCAAGAGTTTGTATACAAGAACAAAATTTACCTATAAGTAATACACCTCAAATTGCATTTTTACCAAATTCAATTTGCAAAAGTGAAAAAATAAATACAGTTCATAAAATACATGAAAGTGAAAAAAAAATGCCAAAAGTAAATAAAGAAATGATAGAAGAATCAATGCGAGTAAACTATGCCACACAGGATTATGCTACAAACAATATTAAATGTGCGAACATTATTCAAGATCATGCTCAAAGAGAACACGAAAATGTACAAAATTTTAAGCAATGGGCTGAGAATCAATATTGTGAACAACGAACTTCTGTAAATGAAAATATAAGAACAGAAATTAAAGAAATTTTTAGTGCTAAACAAGACTATAATGAACAAATAACACCAGTGAATAAATATCCAGTAACAAGTGTTACAACAGTTTCTACTAATACGGTGGTGGAAAAATATAATGATGAAAAAAATGAGCATGACAATTCATTAATTACATGTAGTGAAAACCAATCTGAAATTTTGGAGAATGGACAAATATTATCTGAATTAAAACAAGTTAAACCATCTCCTACAAAGGAAAAGATTGAACGGTGTAATATATGCGGTTTTCACTTTCCTGATTACAACATTCTACTTTTACATAAACAATTAGTGCACATGATAAATGAAAAAGATTCGAATGCCATTCCTGAAAATTTTCTTAAAAGTTATTCGTGTCATTTGTGTTCTAAAATATTCAAAATGCGTGGTAGCTTAATGGTTCATATGAGAGTAGCGCATATGGGATATAATTTAGGTATTTTGTTAATGTTATATATGTATTATACATGTATAATGTGTTATATACTAATAAGAAATATATTTCTAGGTTCTTTAGCTAAAGGTGGACAAGTGGAACTTATATTTAACGAGAATAAATATAATTGTCCAACATGTGGAAAAATATTTAAAAAGGTAAGAAAAGTATTTTAAACAATTCTTTAAAATAAAGATAAACTTATTGTTCTAGGAGCAACATGTAATACAGCATTTAAAAACTCATGAAGCAAAACAATGGGAATGTGATGTATGCAGTAAAATGTTCACAACAAAATATTTTTTAAAAAAACACAAAAGATTACATTCAGGAGAAATGCCTTATAAATGTAATATATGTAACAAGACATTCACTTTCCAGCAATCATACCACAAACACAGATTATATCATAAAGATGATAAACCACATACATGTGCAACTTGTGGCAGGTCATTTAAAGAGCTATCTACTTTGCATAATCATGAAAGAATTCATACTGGGGAAAAACCTTTTGCATGCGAAACTTGTGGTATGTGCCTTTTTTAAACAGATTTTCTTTGATAAATGCTACAAAAGTCTTGGAATAAAGCATGTTTTGTTTTCAGTTATTACTAACGATTTAACATGGAGTGTTCTGTTTCTACAATGTGTACATAACAAAGTTTTGTGACCGTTACTATTATCGCTACTATAGGTGTAGCTTACACATGAAAGTTGAAATTAATAATAAATATCAACGCAAGACAATTCAGAATTTCATTGTTGTATAATGTTTATTTTAAGAACCCTAATTATAGTTATATGTAGTACTAAGTGTGATAAAAATTAATTTTTTTTAGGAAAGTGCTTCAGACAACGTGTATCGTATTTAGTTCATCGTAGAATTCACACAGGTGTTATGCCTTACAAGTGTACAATATGTGGAAAAAATTTCAGATACAAGGTATGTTGTAGCTATAAAAATTAAATATTTTATAATTTTACTACCTATTTATTTTGTAACAGGTAAGCCAAAGAACTCATAAATGTCCAGTACAACAGATGGGAAATATACAACAAGCAAATAATATTGATCTCCAGGCAACACAAGTATCGAATACACAAAACTTGAATAGTAATTCATGTAAAGTTCAGAAAAATTGTGTAGAAGAGAATCAACCAGTTTTAAATCTTATAAATGATGAAGAAAATAAATATGTCCTAATAATAAATACTCAAGGACAACACTTGCTAACAAAGGAATTAAATATTGGTACTACACAAATAATCCAAGAAAAGAAACAAAAATTCAATGAGTGCATAGGTGCAAATGATAAAAACGACGAGATAAGAAATATTTGGAAGAATAACATTCCTGATAATTCTATATTTAAGGAATCAAATGAAATATCTACAAAGTTGTACACAGAAACTGAGAAGCCACTTCAAGAAGATACGAATGACATATTCTCAATGATAATAGCTCCACTCGAAAGTGGATTATCTTCTCCTACAGCTGAAATGGAACATTTAAGACTATCGTCGCCGGCACAGAAAGAAGATAGTTTGAAATCTTATAGTAGCTTTAGAAATACAACGCACAAAGTAAATGTAGATAATACAAGAATGGAAGAAAATTTTAATAGTCAGGATAATGTAACAAATACTTTACAAACTATAAACGAAGAATCTTTAAAACAACTTCTTTATGGTATTAATGAAAAGTAACTGGAAAATTAATTATTAATCAGTATTTAGAAAATAATTGATTAGTCTTGATTGTCTAAAATAAATAGAAAAAATTTTATAAACATTGTTATCCAATACACAAAGTAAAGTCTACCAAATAATTTAAGAATGCAAATAATGTGATTATTTATTTAAAGATAAATAAATGTGATTTAAATTTAAATTTATAGAAATGACAAATAATTGTAGACGTACAATATTTTGAATTAATGTTCTTCTCGTTTTAATCCTAACAAGTTTTATCTATGGTACAACTTTCGAACAAAGATAGAATAGAATTAGACATTAATTCATTGAAACGTTTAATTTCATCGATTAATAAAATTAGTTATCACAATTACTTACGTTACGTTACTTATATTAATTATGAACTATTAATTTCTAATCAAAATTGAATTGAATCTCAATTGGATATGTATATGCTTCAAGTAAATTATGTACATCAGAATTGGTTCTACTATGCTAGTTATTTTGTATTACAGTAGTAAAATCTTTTATAACAATACTGTAATATTTACTGTGTCTGTCATGTTTGTTCACTGCAAGCAGCTGCATTTGTTTGTTTAAATAATGTATACAAAATTTCAAATTTTATTCCAAGATTAATAAAAAAAGTAATAATTGTACAATTTATTTTTTATTTATGATATTTGACAGTTACATTTGTGTGAAAATATTTACACCTAAACGGAGAGAATTTAAAAATCACTAATCCAATTGGTGATTAAACGAATAATTTATCGTCAATATAATTTATAACTATTGACTTATTTTAGTTAATTTTAACGATATCTCAGTTAAATCACAAAACTTGGTCACTAATTACGTTAAGTATTATCCAACTCTAAGTCATGTTTTATCATGTCACTTTAATATTTTATATGAAATAAATTAATTTAATTTACCATGTTCCGCCTTCAAATTATGGTCCCAATGTTTGTTTATAGAAAAGCGCGTTACACTGCAATCCTCGTTTTTATGAAATAAAGCCGTAAACTTACTGTCGTCGCTGATTGGTTAATAACGAATAAACGGCAAGTGTGGACCAATCAGCGTATAAAAGATCTTCATTTTGCTGCATAAAGGAACACACGTGCTTCTGTCGAGTCGACTGAAACTACCTGCATCGTGCATAATCCCTGGTCGAGATATCGTAGCAGACGACGCTCCGATCGACTTGACAGCATAGTCCGTATTTTCACGTGTCCTCTCGTACATTGCATTGCGTAACTGAAGTCCGACTTCCAGGGAGGAGCTCCCTTTTTCGGTGAGTAGATACGATCCATAAATCAAATGAAAAATCAACTAGCATTTCATGATTATTTCGCGTTCATCGTAGTCGATGAAAATTTGATGAATTTATCAATCAGCATATATATCGTTTATCACAAGCTGTTTTGACGCAGCCTACGAAATATTTCACTTTATCGGCCAATTGGCCACTGCCAAATGAGATTTCCAACCAATCGTTGGTAGTGTATACACACTTGTCGCGATTAAAAGGAATAGTGCTGGAATGTAATAGCCTTTTACAACGTTGCAATCGTAAATGTTTTTGTCCGTGAGAACGGGACGGAATAATTAGAAAATCTTTTATAACTGTTCGGCAACGATTTATTTAATACAAAGACATGTCGCGCAACTATCGTCTTATACATCATTGTAGACACATGTAAACACTATCTCACACATGTAAGATGACTATGATGTTTAAAAGCGTTCAACAGAAGAATTTTTTAACGAACCATATCATAAATCAAGATTAACAAAGTCCTACTCTTTGAAAATAGAATAGTTATTCGAAATGTAAATTATACATGTTTTCATGTAGTCAATACTTTTATACAAAGCGAAAAAAAGTCAGTTCGATGTTAGAAATGCATATCCTATTGTAGATATTTATCGCTTGCAACGTCTATTACTTCCATACGTATTTAGTTTAGACATTAATGAAAATTTCATATGTCACTATCGTTTGTTGACAGATTATTTTGAATTACGTCAGTATACGCGAATGTCGTGTATTCATTTATAGACGTTCATGATATCTACGCATGTTGTACCATTGCATGACGTTGAACAGAATGCGTACGATATCCTGTGTCACATCAAGTTAGGTATTTCAGAAATACATCGGAACGATTGGTGTATCGGTTCCTACGGTACAGTTGAAATTTTCTCATTAACGCCAGGGCAACTGTTTGTGGCTAATTTTGTACCGTAGACGAGGAGAAAGTAAAAGTATGCAGTTTGAAAAAAAAAGAAAATAAGAAAAAAAAGTTCAACAAGATGGCTATTTGCGTCGGTTTTGCGTCCGTTGGTGGCACAACGTTATGAGTCGTGATTTTACTCCACGCGGGCATCGAATTTTCGAACGCACCGACGACGTTGACTCTGTGTATGACGTTTCCCGATGGGGGCGGAGTATCCTCCAGCTTCCCAATTCTAACCAACCCGATCCCCATAGCCATTGCATTCTACTGATTTGCTTCAGTGTGCCTCGGTAGTGCGTTCGGTGCGTTTTTTGGTGTGTGCTTGTGCACATAGCCGTTCACCACCAGCGTATGTTCGTGCTCGCTCGCATCCATTTCTCTCTGTGTCGTATGTAACCAGAAATTGTTGTGCCGTCGAAATCGTTAAGTGAGAAGACATATTCCTCGCAATGCCCTGGGCATGCTTTTCCGACATTCAGGTAATCTTATCAATAAATTCTTTTTGTTCTTTTTTTACTTCTTCCAACTTCTCTCTCTCTCTCTCTCTCTCTCTCTCTCTCTCTCTTTCTCTGCTGTCTCTGTGTGTGTTTTTTTCTTTCTTCTTCTCCCCCCTCTCTTCAAAAAACCCGCATACCCGAGTGGGATTCTCTTTTTCGAGGACCTCAACCTGAGGTCACACGATGACGAGGAACGGAGAGGTAAAAGAGAGAAAGAGATGGAGAAAGAACTCGTCCTCCATTACTTGTTCCCAAGCAAATGGTGGCTTGCTCACTTACGAGTCGCTTTGTTATAATTATTTACGCCTTCCGTTGTATCCTTACGGTATACTGTGACTCTATTCGTGGGTTTGTTGCAATCGAGCAATTATAAGATTGGTAGAAGGGATTGTATGATGTCAACGGCACGATTTTCCATTGCTTACGATATTAGGAACGGACACCAGTTGTAGTGTTTGTTATGATTCTTAGGTTCGTTACTATCTCTTTCATGGTAGTGGAAAACATTAATTGCGCATCGCCTTCGTTGCATTATTTAGTTACACTCTTCTTAGTCGAGTGCGCAATCATCTAACGTATTTAACTATTATAAGTGATTTCTTTCATAATCTAGTTTGTCAGAATCAAAGTATATATATCATATACAGTCTTACTTTTTTTCTTTTTTTTTTACTTTCAATGCGCTGCTCGAAAACGGGTGTACAATATTTCCTTTGTTAGAATTAGTAAAAGCGTTCGGAGTTTTATGAACGTAGATTATATGCCTTTATGTAACGAATGTATTTTTGTTAAATATTCGATATTTCGATGGCCTTGTAAGTGTATTCGATAAATTTAAAGACATTTATAACAATATTATTTTTTATTTCTATGGAATATGTTGGATCAGATAATATGAAACGTATTGTATATTAATATGTATATATATATATATATATATAAATAATTTTTTACTTTAATTTTCATTACATGGTTGCATAATTAAATGGTAAAATATACTTGAAACTTTAAAATTATTTTTGTATTTCAATTCACTGTTCTTGTTTTTTATAGCCTTGTTATTATATAATGTGTAGACAGATCGTACATTAACATTTTTTGACGCGGCAGTTTAAATTTGTTGTTTTTTAATCGATACACCTATAGTTTTTCATAAGAAAACTGGTTGATTGTTTTGTTCATATTTTACAGGACGAATACTGAAAAGATTTATTCCATCTTTGTTTACAGACAGCATAGTGGCATGAGTCGATTAATCTATGGCAGATCAACAAGATCAGTTGTCATCAGGGGGGTCTGTAGAGACGGCAGATGCTTCAGCAGGCACCTCTAAGCCTAGAGGAAACAGCTCTAGCGACGGTAGCAGTGGTTATAGAAAACGACAGAGTACTGGTTCTATTTCAGACACTGTAGAAGGAAAAAGGCGTAGAGAAACTATTGATAACTCGCAAACATCTCAAGTTTTTAATAATACTTCGTATGAAAAAACAACTGATACTTTCAAAACAGTAGGTAAAGCAAAAGGTGATAACAAGAGTCATGGCAGTGGCTTAGAATCATATCTAGGTAATTATATCTATCGAAAATAATATAAAATTAGTGTTGTACCGTTATCATATTATTCATATAATATACATTTTATCATGTATTATCACATTATATTGTGACTGAACAACAAATTTTAAGAATTGAAATAAAAGCATTAATCTTTTGAAATTTGATATGGTAAAGTGGTGCATGGAAATTTACGAGATTTTTATCTTTGTTGAATTGTTAGAATCTTTAATGGAATAAAATATTTTTCTTTATCTTCAATTTATACGAATTAGTTTATATAAATCTATATTTTAATAAATATTTACAGTCTAATACCAAATACTATATCTTATCTAGTTAATGTTTCATATGTTTTTTAATGTTATCAGTCATGTAATACATTTATTGTACCATTGTTTGAACAAAACTATAGTTATCTTAAAAAATTGACCATATTATTTATAAACAATATTTGTACATGTAGTTGTTATTTTTCGCAGGTAACACTTGGAGGCCTCAGCACAAGGTTCAGCAATCAAATTATAATATCAGTGGGAGTAGTACAAGAGTTCGTAGTACAACAAGAACAAATTTACCAGAGTTAAATTTGAAAGCTATTGACTGTATCGCTGCAAGGACTCGTTCTCGAACACCACAAAATTCACAAGCCATATCACAAGGACATAATAGTTTTGATTTGTCGCTAACCAGTGGCTATAATAACAGCGAAGGGTTAACATATAACAACTTGGTACCAGCATCAAGTGCTACACAACTTACTAGTCATCCATCCACATCTAGAGGAAGAGGTTAGTCGATACATTTATTTATTTGAAAAGTGTTGGTTGCAATGAGATGTGATGTGTGATTTGAGTGATCAGCTGATATAATTAAAAAATTGGTCGAACCAATACCTAATGTGTTAATATATTTATCTGGATTCGTATTATTAGAAAAAGCTTATATATAAATGCATAAGTCCATAACCAATAACAATTAACAAGCAAGTGGTTAATATAATTTATATTGAAAACACTGAATTACTTGCATCCATTTTTTTTTTAAAGTTAATATGAAATCAGCAGTTTCAGTTTTAAAAACTTCATCAATTTTATTCTATTATATTGTTGAATATCGATATGTATATAATGTTCTATATTACTACATTGAATATATTGATTTTCTAAATGTTATTATTTACAATGATTTATGCTTGCTATAATTGAGAAGCAATGTTTATTTAATGCAGTGATATACAAACTCATTCTTTTGAAAAATTTTCATTTGCAATTTTTTCTGCTACAGCTTGTTTATTTTATTTGTCATAAAAAAAACATTTTAATATTTCTATACTTAAAAAGAATTTATTATCGAATACTGAAAATTAAATTATTTTTAATATCCACAATCAGATTAGTTTGTAATTATTTAAATATTTTGAAATAAACCAAGTCAGGTGAAACAAATGTTCCTACTCATACATAATTATCTATAATAATTTTATAAACAGATTCAATAACACTGTTAATTCTGTACACAATTAGTCATGAAATGAGACAAAAAAATTTACTGGTACTAGGCATATAGGCATATATACATTCCATACATTAATATCACATGAATTTAGTATTATATTAAATGTAATGCTATAATTGATATATAAAGTGAGTCCATAAAAAAATTTCATCTGAAATAACTTTTTACTAATTCATTTAATTAAAGAATGCTTCATACGAAATATATTCTATTGAAGATAGTTTATCAGATAAATGGATTGTGATTATTTTGTGTTACATATTTTCCAAAACATAACGTTACAGTTTTGAAATAACATCATATTTTTGAGTGCAGAATTGTGACCATTGCATTAGACAAATTTAATGATTTACAATAAGTAGATCTTGAGTGGGTCTTGAATCTAAAAATTAAACAAAAATAGGTTGAAAGTAACTGTATCATTTATTTAATGTTTTTATTTAAAGTAGCAATTAGCAATTCATCAGATGTGAATCGATTGAATTTTATTTTTAAACACTATGATATATAATTTATTAAATTTTACCAACTAGTTTAGAAAATGTGCAGTCAAGTAAATAGTTTGAACAGAAACATTGAGAAAGTGATATAGTTATGCTCAATTCATGTTTGTATAGTTTCGACAAAAAACAGTTTATTTAAATCATTGAAACTGTATATTTAATGATTATAATGCAGCAATGAAAAAATATATGGTATTATTTGAAGAACTCAATATTACTCTTGTTATTTTGGAAATTAGGGTGTGCAAGAACCTAAAAATGTCAGACACCTGATAATCGGAATGAGTCTAATAAATTAGATTGTTAAAAACTTCTGAATTCTCGAATATACCGGGATTTCCAAACACTTTCGAGTTCTCAAATGTATCTGAAACCTTTACCATTTTCAAGATTATTCTCAGAAATCCCAAAACTTTTTAAAATCTGTTCCAATGTGAAATTTTCAGGTTACCACACACCTGAAGATAATATAAAACATGAAAACATAATAATAGTTTTCTTAAATATAATATATTTTTGATGAAACTTGTTATTCAATTGAATTAATAAAGAGTTATTTATGGTAGAAGTTCTTATTGGTTTATCATGTATTTAAGAAATCCATGCTGGTGTGTTGTAACAGTATGTTTTGCAACCTTCATTTATTGAAGTAGTAGGTGAAAGAATAGGGTAGTAAAATTAGGTTTTTCATTCACAAGTATCTTAAAATTAAAGAAACAAAGTATTACCAAAATAAGAGTCATAGATCAGACTGTATCATTAGGCCTGAGGATGAGCGAATGTCTGGAAGGATTTGTGTCTGCTGTCAAAGCACTTTTTCCAATATCAACACAAACGTATCATCAAGAAGGTAAGCCTAAGGAGTACACACTTCGTACTACATTTACTTCCCCTTATTTTTCTCTCAAGTCCACGAGTAGATGTCTTCAAATAAATACAATTTTGCTATAAATCTGTTCACTAAATTGATTCCCTTGTATTTATATGCAAGTATTATATGCAATGTGTATATATATTATATTATATATTATAATAATTACATATATTATATAATTATATGTATATATATCTGATATATATATGTATATCAGATCAAATTGTATGTGTCAAATTTAATTTATGCATGACATTTCTCCAGACATAGTAAATACGATTCTAATGCAATCACACAACATGTTTGTGTCATTCAAAGTTTCATGGTAAAAGTACAAACACTATCACTTTGATTACAATTAAAAAATTATGTATTCTGATTTGACAATAATTCATGAGGTATGAAGATGTATGACAATACTGATATATAATAATATTCATTAAGAAAACGTTAGAGATCAGATGTATTGTACTTTCTATTCTTCACAGGTATGATAAGTAACTTTAACGTGTACCAGATTATTTCGTAATGCACCTATTTTATAGAGATATTCATTGTTTAACTTTGTCAGCACAAACATTTATCAATATATTGTTTAAATTCTACAAATGAACTATCATTTTCACATATGCTTTACTTTTAATTTACATTGTTCATACATACGATGAATGTACCTTATACATGACAACTATAGTTCTCGTTTCAATGAACTATGATAATAATAAATCCATGTTTGGTACACACACTTATAATTATAAAAGAAACACTGCTGAATAGTTTATGAAGGTATACTAAAATTTATGTACGAATATGAACAATTTGTAGAAATGCAAATATATTAACACAGTACTAATGAAGTTATGTTTCAAAGAATCATTTATTAAATAATGTACTATATTTATCTGTTTAATGAAGTGTAAGGTATTTACTAAAATTAAAAGAAACTTAAGCAGTAACTTTCAAACTTTATGTACAACTAATTACTGCTTACATGTTTGTGTTTTTCATTTAGGATATCTTAATTTATATATGTCTCTAAAATAGCAATATTAACAATAATGTTAATTGTTTTTAACGTTGGTACTTTCATTGTAGTTATAAGCTAATTTTTAAAATATTTATAATCGTAAAGACAATATTATATTATCAATTTTCAATGCTATACATACTTTTTCATATCTCGTTTATGTTATAAAGGTATAAAGCTGTAATACATGAATCTATGAAATAATTTAGAAAGAATTAAAAGCATGTACACAGTACTTTATTACAGCAAAGAAACATACGTTTCTGCAAATATATTTAACAAAAATTTGAATGCAGTAAATATAAATATATTTAAGAAGATACATGCTCGAATAGGTTGTAGATCGCACTGAAAATAATGTAAATATTGTATTATAAAATTACAATACTGAACTATACAATTTTGAAGAATGTTTGGTTCTTAAAATCATGCACAATGAAAGAGATGATAGTATATATATAAAATTTATTTAGCGTGCACTAGGAGTATTCCACATGTATGTTAGCGTCTCTCTTGTCTTTGTTGTTAACAGTGATAAATGAACTTTGATGATGATAAAGTTATAAAGAAATACAGAGACTAATTACAAATATTATATTTGTTTTTTGACTAAACATTCATAATGATGACACAATGTTTCACTATTTTAGGATCAAAGTCTCACGGTGGTGCAACCTGCGCAAGTAGCAGTGCAAGTAATCAAGTTTTGAGTGTAAAGTCCAGCATCAGAGTGGGTAACGCAGCCAGTAATTCTGTGGAGAGCGGTGGGGGGGCGTTGGCACATGACGGGGCAGGCACTAGTGGCATCACAACAACAGCCACTGCCAATCCACCTGTGTCTGCCACCGCCGCTGCCAACCTTACACACCCTTATTCTACGCACAAGCATATATTACGTTCTCACGCAAAACTCTCCGGTGAGCAATCTAAAGAACTGCCAACTAGTAACAAAACTTCAGGAAAGCATCACAAGAAAGACCCTACAACGGGTACTTGTTCAAGCTCCAGGTAATCAACCAAGTTATCTATGTAATACACATGGGGTTCAGTATATATTAGTGTTTCACGTCCATTGTTTTAGAGGTATAAGAAAACTTTATTAAGCAAAGATTTTCAGTACAAAGAAAACTACTATATACGACACAATAACGTTTCGGAGATTCAAAGTCACCTTGATTTCTTTAAATGGAAAAACCTATCTTTTTATCATGAGTCAGTAAAGTATCAAATTCTGCATAAAAATATACTAACCTACACATGTCCTAGATCTAATACTTAACACGACATTCTCAAAATAATTTTCAATATGTGCCTGGAAGCTAATAGGGGTTTGAACTGATGATTTTTTAGGTTAAGGTTAATACATTTTTACACAGAATACGAAATTTTATCGATTCATTATACAAAATGTAGGTCTTTATATATAAAGAAATTATGATGTAGTCCTTTTTATATCAAAAAACTTTGGTAGATAAAGTTTTTTCGTACCTTCTAAAAAAAAGCGAAGATAATGAAGTGATAATATGTAGTGGACCACCCTGTATAGAGATAGGATCAAAATTACAAAAAGGTTCGAATTTAGTTGAACAATTATGAATGTTTTACGAGTATTTCGAAAAATAAAAGCAATCCTTTGAAGTAGACTCCAACCTAGACGAGATAGGTTCGAATTCTTTGTGAGTGCTTTGAGCAATGTAAGCAGTATTTTCAAGTATATTACTGCTTCACCTTTGGTACAGTTCCGACAAGATAGAAAGTCATAGGGAAAATGAGAATTGAACCTGCATCTTATTCTGCTGCGAAAAGACTCAAAACTAATTACCATACTTACGTGTATATTTTCAAACTTGCTGGTACTCATTTTAGAGTTTGAAATCAGCTTGCATAAAACGATTACACAACAGGTGTACTCATTGAAACTTTTTATTTTTGAGAAATAACCGAATTTCGTGATACGAACAATGGCTATTAAAATTGACTTGGACTCTTAAATACATATTTAATTTGATCCCATCCTTAATAATATATTGTATTAAGAACTGCTAGTGTAGGCATCTGTAACTATTACAAACATCAGGTTTTCGACATTTTTAAGTTCTTACATACCTTTACTAATAAGGGATGTTTCCCAGTAAGCTGTCTTTATTTTTTTTTTTCAAATTCTACAGAAGATTAAAAAAAATGTATTTTCTTGAAAGGGGTGATTTTTGAGGTTATTTGATGTAACATTTCCCTTTATGAAAATAAGGAGATATTAATGAAAAACACGGACTAATTAGAACACGTTACAACAACTGTTTCTGGCTCAGTGACAGGCACCATTGATTAGAAAAGGACACCAATGAACGTTTTATATAATGATTGAATGAATATTTTTAATGACATAAATAAAGTATTAGCTGTAGGTACTTGACAGTTTCAAAGATGTAATTAATTAAAGTTTTGTATTTAGTTATATACTGTAAATATAGGTTCATAGTTAACTAGGAAGTTCAGTGATTTTCCTTTTCTCTTTTCTTTTATATTACACTGACATTGTGCATGACTTACGGGATGGTTATTATAGAATGGAAAAGAAACAAAAACACTCGTCATCAGGAACATGTAATAAACGTTCGTTTACTAAACAAACTCTTTTCCAGTTCTATGTTGTCTGGGAAGCCGACTTGATTCACATTAAAAAATATTTCTCTTGTGAAAGTTAATGTAGAAGTAAATCATGCATATTTTATCATGTTTAAATAAATTGATGCTTGCAATTGTTGGTGTATTACTGTATGCAGTTTTATGCAATTACGTTAAAGGGCTGGTCGAGTAGTGTATGTTACATGTATGTAATATGTAGTTGGGTCCTTCCTAGGTAGTTGCGTTGTGATGGTCTATGTTTTTTGTTAATAATTCGAAAACAAAGCTGTCATAATCCCATTCAAGAAAGTACGATATTTTTAGGACATTCTAAAAGGTGAATGATTCAAAATTAACTACATATTAACAATCATATTTTTTTCGTAAGTGCAATAATGTGTGTGCATTTTATAGATGTATTGTCGTAAGATTTTTTAAAATAGAAACCTTCGTTTGTTTCTATATACATCGAATTTTTTCATTTTTTTGTATAAAAGAAGTATTAACCCCTTTCCTTACAACAAGTCAGACTTATAATGAAGATTTCTTTAATGAAACTGTGAATGTCAAAAAAGTTCTAATCATTTCAACTGTAAAACAAACCGTAGGGCAAGGGATTAATTTAATATGGTCAAGAAATCATAAGATAGCAATGCATTTAAAAAAAATATTCTTGTTAAAAGAGATGCTTAAATGCTACATTGTAACACTATGCTATGAGTAAGTATTTCAGTACATGCTTTCCAATACCTTGATCACCATGTTTGCCCTATTTGAACTCTTTAGATTTTTTTCCACAAGAGGTTATTTAAAAAATAAAGTATATTCACGTTCTTTAAATTCAGTAGAAAATCCAAAATAACAAATAAGAGTATATGGCAAAGCAATCATCAACGATCAATTTAATTTAGTTATGAAAATAATTAAAAAGTATGGTATTCAATGTTTACCGTGACAATTTGACAATGACAATTTTATCGTAATACTTTTTTTACATAGAGTGATGAAAGGATTCGATGTGTGTAGAAAGACGAAGCTTTTTATTAAAAAAGAAACAGTGCAACTGCAAAATGGACATGCATTATTGCACTTATGAAACAAATATAATTGCGAGTATGTAGTCCACTTTAAATTATTCACCATTTTTCTTTGTTTTTTTTTTTGCTTCCAATAACATAAAAAGATGAAATTGTTTGTAACAATTGTGTGAAACTACCTTGTATACAGTAAGCTTCTAGTAAGAAACCTTCTAAGTAGAAGATAAAAGATGTGTAGATAATAATGACAGAAATAATTATTATTGAAATAGTAGATGTCTACAATAGTACGTTTCATTACAAATTCGTTCTATTTTCGGTTCAAGTGCATTCATGTAATATAACTTCAATGATTTAGACACCGCTCTTCGTCACGTGCACAAAAAGCAGTGTTTGAAAGCGGGTCTGGAGGAGTGGGAAGTGTAATGTCAGGATCTGAATCTGTAACCAATAGCGCTACACCAACATCAGTCTCATCAACAGTTCCCGTTAATCAATTGGTTACAACAACAGGAGAAGACGAATTAGCATCTACAGCTACATCTGCAACTGGTATGTTGACATTAAAATGTTCTTCTCATGACGGTACTACTCCATTACGGTTCTATCATAATTTTGTACGACTTAATTAGCAAGTGGTGGACCATCTGGAATGTCTGCTACTACAGGGGATAGTGAAAGCGATGATGGTGAAGTTGGAAGACTTCAAGCATTACTCGAAGCAAGAGGATTGCCCCCTCATGTATTTGGTGCATTTGGTCCGCGAGTGCAACATTTGTTGAACAGAAGTATGGGTGCAAGTTCTGGTAATAATTGTGTTTGGATAGTTCTTTTAGAAAGTTTCATATCATTGTTTAATTCATTTGATCCAATGAAAATAGCATATATATATATATATATATATATATATATATATATATATTTTTATAATATATAACATAATATATATGCTCCCCACAGCTGCAAAAGCACAACAGCTTTTGGCTGGACTACAAGCTGTTGATGATGAAGGTGAACAGCTACAAGCTGTTATTGGAATGGGTGAGATTCTTGTGATGGGAAACGAGGACACATTAACTGGTTTTCCAGTGAAACAAGTGGTAGCTGCTTTAATCAATCTGCTTGGAATAGAACACAATTTTGTGATAATGACACACGCTTGTCGTGCTCTAACATACATGATGGAGGCTCTTCCACGGTCGTCAACAGTTGTGGTGGACGCTGTTCCAGTGTTCTTACAAAAACTAGAATCTATCGAGTGCATGGACGTGGCAGAACAATGTTTGACAGCATTAGCAATGCTATCACGTCGGCACAGTAAATCTATTTTACACGCGGTATCTACCATTTGTATATGAATGTTTTATATTCATTATAGTCATACTACTCATACTATTACTATATAACTCATTTATTTTTCTTTAGGGAGGAGTATCAGCTTGTTTGAAATTCGTTGATTTCTTTAATATCACGGCTCAACGGGCTGCGCTAACTATTACAGCGAACTGTTGTCAAAATCTCCATCCTGATGATTTTCACTTGGTAGCTGACAGTTTGCCTTTACTCACCAGTAGACTGACAAATCAGGATAAAAAAAGCGTCGAATGTGTTTGTCAAGCATTTAGTCGTTTAGTTGATAGTTTTCAACATGATCCTGTAACTTTGCATAAAATCATCAATGCAGAACTTCTTCAAAATTTGCAACAACTGGTAAGAATCATGCTTATTTCCATATATTTTACGATAATATTACTGCACTTTTTATAACATCTACATTTTCTTCTTTTTTTTTTACATGTTAGCTTATGATTACACCACCTGTCAACAGTATTGGTAATTTCATAACAGTACTACGAATGCTCTCTGTGATATCGAATCGCTGCTCTGACTTGGCACAGCTGCTTCTGCAACAAAATATAGCTTTTACGCTGAGTTATCTTTTAACCGGCTCACTGGAAGTGAAAACAGAGGATGTCGAACTGGTGCCACGCTCTCCGCAAGAGTGGTTTGAAATTACTTGTTTGATAGAAGAGTTGATGCCTCCATTACCAACAGATGGTATATTTAGTGTAAATAGTTTACTTGAAAGGACCAGTAATCAACAAGAAAACGTTCATTGGGAATGGCGTGACGAAAGGCACTGTTACCATCCATTTAGTACCATCGATTCTAGAATTATCGAGGTATTATGATAGTTACATATTAATTAATTCATACTTACAATTGTAATTATAATAATGTTAGTCACATACATGGTATTTCAAATAAAATAATGTTTTATGTTTATCGTTTATTGTTTAGTGATGAAACAGTAACTTGCCATCGTTCAGTATAGAATAAATCGATGCTACTCATTATTCCCTACATAAAAGTACTAAATCACTTATAGCGAAAAATCATTAATCAAGGCTGAAGGACTTAATCTTCTAAACTAATGGTTTTCACCATGAGTGATTTAGCACTTTCATGTAGAGAATAAAAAGGAACATCGAGTAATGCATTAAAAATGGGAGATTGCATTTAAAAAAAAATAGACTTTAACATGGCTTTTTCTATGCATCCATATAAAACAAGATACCTAAATCAGAAAGTGTGTCCCTAACACCGTTTAGCCTTTCTCTGAAACATTGTGTATAGTATCGGCAGTTTTGGAAATATTTGACTGAGTCGGTTTAAATGAGACATCCTGTATACAGTGGAACTATAATAGAATTATTTTTTGCAGATGGCATTTCAGAATGGCGAGGATGAAATTTGTCTGTCTTCTTTAGGACGAACCTATACAATAGATTTAACTGTGATGAAACAAATCAATGAAGACATCGGAGTAGCAAGAAGCATTTTTCGTAGAGTGAATACTCATCCCACAGAAGGAAAAAGTCCTACTTGTTTATCAAGGTACGCAGTATTTAGTTCAAATAAAATAAACGTCATATTTGTGAAAACATATTTCATTAATTTATATATTTTATACAGCATAGACGTTGTACCCCCGGTAATCGAAACAAACGAATGGCTAGTGTCTTTCATTCGAACTTTATTCTCTGTGCTGTACGAAGTATACAGCAGTTCTGCCGGTCCTGCTGTAAAATGTAAATGTCTTCGAGCTCTCTTACGTATGGTTTATTATGCTTCAACTGATTTACTTAAGGTAATGTAATAGAATAGAATAGAATACTATATAATAGAATAGAATAGAATATCATATAATAGAATAGAATAGAATATTATATAATATAACAGAATATCATATAATATAATATATAATAATAAAATATAATATTCTTATATTATTTCAATTTTTTACCTTTATTTGTAATTTTTTTGTTCATCCAGGATGTCTTGAAAAACCAAGTAGTATCATCACACATTGCGGGTATGCTGGCGTCACAAGATTTACGAATAGTTATCGGAGCTCTTCAGATGGCAAGTATACTAATGAAAAGGCTACCACAAGAGTTTGGAGTTCACTTTCATCGTGAAGGTGTACTACATCAAATACGACAACTAGCTGATCCTGAAGTACCCCTTGGTGTTTCACCGCCCAAGTGTCCTTCTGGTAATTTAACAAATTAACATCTATAGTTATTTTGCAGCAAATATATTAATACTTCACTTACAAATGTGATTACAAGGCTTGCTGCTTTTCTTTTTATTTTTTAGGTACATCATTACCAACTCCACAACCGGGTCCGTCTAATACATCAATTTCTTCCACCACAATGTTGTCTTCTAGTAATGCCACATCTCCAATAGCTTCTCCGTCAACAAATGGTAACATATTATTCGGTACAATAGCAACATGTCAGTTGAAACCAAATCTGTCTGCATCAATGGAAACACACACCAGAAATGAATTGAATTCCATAGACGATGCATCAACGCCACAAAGTGCTCACGTGTAAGTATATAAATCATTATACCGCTTATATAACAAGAAAAATACGTACACAATTCAATGGAAACATATTAAATGGTTTTTTTTTAACTTTTCAGAAGAATTGGAGACATTATAAGGAGAAGAAGACAACCAGGCAAAAAGGGCCGTTTTTCTAGGCTAGGCGGTACAACACCACAACAAACACAACAACCTGAATCACTTTTCACTGGATTCGCTCCTAAGAATACTCGTTTCTTAGGCAATCTTAATCCTGCTAGATGGGGTCGAAAACCATCGTCTTCGAGTTCTACAAGTGATAAAAGAGATACAAGCTCTTCAACAAGTCTCTCAAAGCCACCAAGTAATTCGAGTTTAACAGCGGGTAACCGCGACAAGGCTAAAGCATGGGTTCGTGAACAGGCTGCTCAATTCTTGACTCGTTATCAGGATAATGCTCCTTCTACACATCCCGCGATGACGGTTCTTTCGAGACTCACTGCTGCTATACAACGGTTACAATCAAATGTATGTATGTGTGTATGGATGTATGTATGTACGATAAACGATTGATTATCAACTTTTTTTCTGAACAATTTTGTTGTAAAGTAAAAACGTAAGTACTTCGTGTCATTTTATATACACTATAACTGTACAATAATTAAAAAAAAATTGTTTGGAACCAGTATAACCGAAATGAAAACCATAATCAAAATAGGTATTAGCTAGAAATTTTGGTTTTACGTAACAGCTATTTCAAATGAGGGTTTTTCATAACTATTTTAAAACCCGAAATCGATATTATGATAATTTGTAAGCCCCTGCTAGTATGTCAAGGGACGATAAAGATCTTCTACATACTGTTATACTCTAAAATATATTATTAATATATTTTATATGTTTATATTTATATAAATTATATTGCTATATGCTTATTTTAAATCTGCTATTTATGTGTTAACAGGAATTAGATGAAATGTTATCAGCCCTTACTGAATTGCGAGATATAGTACTTGAAAGTGACATATCTCCGTTCGAAATGAATTATAGTGGTCTTATTAAAGCTCTGCTCAATTACCTCACTACTACAGAAGCTCCGGGTAATCGTTACGACCGTCTTCGTATGTTCTGGAAATTGTTTGCGGAATCAACTATTGTAAGTAAATTGAAATTTTTTCCATTCTAAAAACGTAACATCTTTCTAATAATATATAACTTTCAGATGCAGCAGAGCAACAATACTATGGATCTTAATCCTGGAGCATTTGGGGCTCTAGTGGCGAAACTGAATAGTTGTGTTGCACAGTTGGAACAGTTCCCTGTAAAAGTTCATGACTTACCGGCAGGATCTGGTGCTGGCCGTGGAGGCACTAGTGCTCTTAAGTTTTTCAATACACATCAACTTAAGGTACCCTTCACCTTTCAAATTATCTATAGATCATTTGGATATCGATCGTTTACATGCAACTACCGGTTGTTCCGTAGTGCAATCTCCAACGACATCCAGATTGTAACAATTTGAAACAGTGGAAGGGAGGTACTGTCAAGATAGATCCTCTTGCACTGGTACAAGCAATTGAACGCTATTTAATGGTTCGTGGATATGGTAGAATTCGCGAAGCAGAATCTATGGTTAGCGACGACGATAACAGTGAAGACGACATAGATGATACTTTGGTAATGTCTTTTTTATATATTTTTCTTCCAAAGTGATTAAGTAATCTATACAAATTAATATAAAATCTTAGATTTGTGACATTAATTCATAAAAATTTATTTTTGTACGTAATTGGACTTACAGGCAGCGGTAGTTATAAGTCAAGGATCGGCAAAGCATAAGTTGCAATTCTTGATCGGAGATGAAGTGTTGCCTTTTAATATGACTGTTTATCAAGCGGTCAGACAATTTGGTTGTTCTGGGATTGATCATTCTGAAGCAGAAGCTGACGGTGAACCACCCCTTGGTCATGACGCTGTTTGGGTGCAAACACATACAATTTATTACAGGTACTTTAATTATTCCATTTTATATTGTAATTGGAGTATTTACTTGTGCAAAAATAAAAATCAAAATTAATTTTTTGCACACCGTAAATGTTTTAGGCCCGTACCAGAAGAAGAAACTATAACATCACCAAAACCAGGATCAAGTTCACAAGGTAATAGCCGTAAAGGTAAAGGAAAAAGTACAAAGAGCAGTTCAAAAAGGAAAGAAGATAGCTTGTGGCTCGAAGGAATAATTCCTGCACAACGATGTCCTCTTGAACCCTATCTGTCTCCAACCTTGCCACCTTCAGTTACCATTAGCGACGCTTCATTAGATGGTTTGTGCTTACTGCGTCTCTTACATGCGTTAAATCGTCACTGGGGTGTTCTCTTCCCATATGTAAAGACTGTGAGTCTACTTTCTCCACAAGACTTTATCAATAATAAAATAGCTGCAAAAGCAAGTAGACAATTGCAAGACCCGTTGGTAATCATGACTGGAAACTTACCTTTGTGGCTGCAACAAATCGCTACAGTCTGGTTCGTATTTCAAAATGATAATGTTGATTACAATATACTGATATAATTTATTTGAATGTATATGTTCTCAATTATTTACAGTCCATTCCTGTTTCCATTTGAAACGAGACAGTTGTTACTCTATGCAACATCATTTGATCGAGATAGAGCTCTACAACGACTTCTGGATTCTGCCCCAGAATTATCAGGATCAGACAGTCAAGAACGCGTTACTCCGCGTTTGGAGCGGAGGAAAAGAACTATATCAAGAACGGATATTCTCAAACAAGCGGAACAAGTTATACAAGACTTAGCGTCTAGCAAAGCCTTACTTGAAGTGCAATATGTTAATGAGGTTTTTTTTTTATTTATTAAATACGTAAAAATTGTGTATATACATATATACACTACTATCTAGAAGTTTAAAGTTACATATTATTTAAATATAGAACTAAGAAAAGAAAGTTGCAAAATGTAGTAGAATACAAGATAAATCAATGATTCTAAACTTCCTGTTAATAATGTATATATCACTGTTTATGCGCATGTACAATTTTAACATATAACGATTTTATAGGTTGGTACCGGTCTTGGCCCAACATTGGAATTTTATGCTTTAGTCTCTCAAGAATTACAACGTGCTGATCTTGATCTGTGGCATGGTAGTTCAAATCCTACCGAAGCAGGTTACGTTAATACTTTGCATGGGCTTTTCCCAATGCCAATCTCATGGAATACTAAAGTATCCCATCTTGCTAAACTTAAAACAAAGTTAAGATTTCTTGGAAAGTTTATGGCAAAAGCAATATACGATTCAAGAATGGTATTAAAAATTCTTTTCATTCATTGAATTTTATACACGTCACACTACTGGAAATATTGTAATGCAATTTTTTTTTACAGCTGGACTTACCATTTAGTTTAACTTTCTATCGATGGTTATTGGGAGAAGAATATACTTTAACCATATCCGACTTAGCATACGTGAGCCCCGAAGTACATCGAACTCTTAGTAAACTACAAGAAGTCGTTAGACAAAAGGAAACTATCGAGGAAGATCAGACACTGAGGCCACACGAAAAAGCACAATTAATAGAATCATTAAGTCTAGATGGTTGCCCGATTTCGGATCTTGGCCTCATTTTTGAATTACCAGGTTACGAGAACATCGAATTAAGGAAAGGTGGAAGTGATATATCCGTTAATATATATAACCTGGACCAGTACATCAAGGTATATTTATTGAATATTCAGAATAAGATAACATGATCTCGGTGAAATTGCATTGAATTGTACTGATTGTAGGTATTATTACAAGTTCAATATGTACTTATGAATTCCAGTCAATTTCAATATTCAAGTTCCACTTCACGGGTTTTAATTACTATTCAGAAATAAAAACATTTTAACGAGCATCCTTGCTATACAATCATTTTATACAAGCTAATTTCAAACTTTGGAATGAGTACCCGCGAATAGAGATCGGAGACTCATTATAATAAATTCTATACAAAAACATTTTTTTTTTTTTAGTAATAGTTTGAAAGAACATTGCATGTATGGTTTAAAATAAGACACCCAGCTTAGTGTATTTTATAGCTTTAAAAATTAATATTTTCAGTTGGTGGTACATTGGTCTTTGTATGAAGGTATCTTCAGACAAATGGAAGCTTTTAGAGAAGGATTCGAATCTGTATTCCCACTATCACAATTAAGACTATTCTTCCCGGAAGAACTTGAAGCTGTGTTCTGTGGACATGCACAAACTGGTGGCAAGTGGGACGTGAAAATTCTTTCTGAATGTTGTAGAACTGATCACGGATATACTCCTGATTCTCGTGCAATTCGGTTTTTATTTGAAGTTATGTCGAAATACAACAGTGAAGAGCAAAGGCAATTTGTTCAATTTGTCACAGGATCACCTCGTTTACCAGTTGGAGGTAAATAATTGATTAATTGCTTCTTAATTATTTTTACTCTTCGCGCATCTTTTTGGGAAGGAATTGTTAAACTTTGGTAAAAAAAATATAAAAACTTTATAATTTTTTATTTAAAAAACCATTATATTAATTAATCTAAAACTTTGCATAAGTTTTAATAACATTTGATTAAGGTACACGATTTTTTTTATTTAAATTTTTCCTTGCTTGCCACAATACTAATATCAATAGTATCAACAATTTGTTTAATGGCACAACAAGCTTTCATTCCAGGTGCCTGTTGCTAAGGAAGCCGAAATTCTAATTGTTTTTAATCCATTATGGAGAAAGTCAGAATTTTTAATTCAAACTTTTATCATTAGTTTGTCGTTTAAACACCTTTCTAATTATTCTGTAGAAGATAAATCCTCATAAATCGACTTAATTTCTTTTGCAACACTTTGTGAAACGATGACTCGTAATTGAATTTTTCAAGTGTACCTTCAGTTTTAATTTTATGCCATTTACACCATTCTGAGGCAATCTAAAACCCCTTTGGACAGTAATATACAGGGTGGTTGGTAACTGGTAGTACAAGCGAAAAGGGGGTGATTCTACATGAAAAAATAAGTCGAAAATATAGAATATAAATTTTTCGTTTGAGGCTTTGTTTTCGAGAAAATACTTTAAAACTTTCATACTTTCATACTTTAAAACAATCGAATACGTTAGAAAGTGTTCATAGAAATTTAATTAGAAGAGCAGAAGTATGTGTTCGGCAGAATGGGCAACATTTTCAGCAATTTTTGTAATAATAAACTTTGTTTGCACGCGTACTTTGCGAAAATTCAAAGTCGATTTTCTCGAAAACAAAGCCTCAAACGAAAAATTTTTATTGTATATTTTCGACTTATTTTTTCATGTAGAATTACCCCCTTTTCGCTTGTACCACCAGTTACCAACCACCCTGTATATTCATACTTTGTGGTAATAAGTTGCCTGTATAGTTTGGTATATGTCATCAATAGAATCTGAATGTTTCCTAATATCTAAATCATAGTCTACTGTTAATTATTTAATTAATTTATTGCTTACATAACAATACCATGGGTTTTATATATGAGTACCAACCACTATGCTCGAATTAAGGTTCCTACAGTTCACAAATATATCTATGCTTTGGCAGGCTTTATCAATTATGTGAATTTTAACTGAAACTAGCACAGGGACAATTTTAGTTAAAAATCTGAGTTAAAAAGTCAATTGTTTTTACCAAAAAAGCGATTTCCTCTTAAATAGTTTTGTAACAACTCATAATTTTTCATATTGATTGATATAGTTTTACAAGATCTATAAATAAAATAAAATGAAATATTTTGTTGTAGGTTTTAAAAGTTTAACGCCACCGTTAACAATAGTGCGCAAAGCATTTGATCCATCTATGAAGACGGACGATTTCTTACCATCTGTAATGACTTGCGTTAATTACTTAAAGTTGCCCGACTACACAACCTTAGAAATAATGCAGGAAAAGTTGCGAATAGCTGCACAAGAAGGACAACACTCGTTCCACCTTTCCTAGAAACGGATGGAAATCGGCGCGCCATTTGCTCTTTTGCTATTACATTGCCCAGGTTGAGACCAATTATCCAAACCACATTTAAATTATTAAAAAGAAAAAAAAGAAACAGCTGCGAGATTCCTTTGAAACTCAGTAACTAGTTTTTGCACTTTATATATGGTGTTTTCAAAAGGTTTTCTTTTTTTTAATTTCAGTAATAAATTGTTTAAATAAATCCTAACTTAATATTTGTCTTTTTTATTTATAAATTCAGCTTGACATTTTATCAAAACAAAAGAAAAAGTGCAAAAATGATATTAGCTCTACCGTAATGAGTTTCCTCCTTGTGGTATTATGAACTAGGTAGCGTGAGAGCAGTCTTGTTCTAGGAAACTTATCTTTGATGTGTTACAATAATTAATAAAAAAAAGTTGTATATATAGTTTAATATACGCAAGTCTATATAAGTACTTTATATGATAGTAACGAGAAAAAAATGATATTGCTATGAACTCTATAATAATTAAAATATAGTTTGAAGGGACGTTTACTAGATATAAGTAAATTTTATATCAGTGATGCATTTAGCATCGCCATGAATCGCCAATCTCATGTCTCATAAATTTGAAAAGTTGTGTCACATGAGTTAAACAAAATCTGTAAGCAAATAAGCGTGGCCCATGTTTTATCACCACTTAAGTTGAAAAAAAGAAAATTACAAGTTGTAACGTAACGACGTGATTTAACAATTGCCGTTTTATTTTTCGTAAATCGATCTCTGTTTGTGTTCGCTGCTTGATTCCCAGCGTGATTGCAAGCACTGCGCGAACTGACGTGCAAAAAACAATCTTATATTTAAGTTCACTCGATGTATCACCAATTAAACTTATTTGATATTTTTATTCTAGGTAAGATAGTCCAATTAATACTTTACTTAGTCGTGTAAAAGTGCAGCCAGCATCGCCAGACCCGAGTCACCATTAATGACACGTGATCGAAGAAAAAAAAATTCTTATATCCCACTTACTTACAGGCAAAATATCTATTTATGAGAAAAATGTACGACAAATGTATAAAATGAAATAGAATGGATATAAAATCAGCGAAGCTGGTGTATCAAATGGATTATACAAGGTACATTACTTTCTTATATCTCTGTAGAAATGTGATTCTAAACAGAAAAAAAGAATTGTGAAAATATGAACTGATCAAAAGTAGTTGAGAAACAAAAGAGGATTACACGCGACTATTTGTTTTACATTTATATTGTGTACCATTGCTTGAAATGAGGAATATATATACATCAATTTTTGATTTTTAATTTTATATACGTATAATAGTTAATCGTCGAATTCAACGATTATGTTCATGTATACTAATTACCATTATTAACTGATTTTTTAAAAGTAAGACTATAAACATTGCTTCGGAGCTCTCCCGTACCATCTCTTGCGATGATTTTCTTTACAGCATTACACTTGCAAGATTTTTTCAATCGTCACCCATTATATTCTTATATTACGTAATTTAACATATTTTATGATAAACAGTAAAAACAAGTTACACTTATATTTTTGCATTATATTTTTAACACGGATAATGACAAATTTCACCTAGTAATTTATATACAATATAGAGAAATACCAATCATCGGTGAAAAACAATTTTAAATATTCAAAGTACGAAAAAAATAGAGATGCAATGTAAAATGCCTAATGGTTTAAGATACAATCTAAAGCTTTGTCGGTAATATTATAAACAAAAGATATATTTATATCGATTCATTAGCATAAATGAATTTTATTCGAATGAGATTTTGTTTCTTTGGTAGCCTTCAATAAATGTAAACACAAATGTGTTTTCCAGCGAAATATTTTTTCTAGTCAACATATATCGTAAATGAAGTACACTATATTAATAAGATGTATTTCATACTACAAGATAATTATTTCAAAAGTTTATTAGTAGAGATATACAGAAATGTGTGCATACTTTCATTAATCATATTTCTTAAAAACTTAAATGCACATGCTTAACCACCCTATAATTAAACATACTCCTCCCACGGGTGTGAATTTCTTATATGTTTCGTTACACGTAAATGCATAATAGTAACACGTACCCGAAAACAGTACTATGCCCGATACAAAAAATACACCAGTCTAAAATTAATCGAAAAAACATCAGTAAAATAATGATAATAAATATTCGTAAAAATTATGTTATATACTACATTGATAATAAACTTACCAAAATGGGTTTTCTGCAAAAAGGTAAGCTTAACAATGCTAACGTGTGAATATAGTGGTAACGGCTAGCTAGCTGATGCACTTCCCTTAGATCATCAGTTTTAAATTTTCCTGAAATTGTAAAAAATGCATATTATTAAATAGAATTATTAATTTGCTGTAGTACTAAAAGTTTGCTTGATATGATCAAAATAAAATGTGTTTATAATATACAAACGTTATGTGGATATAAACTATTGAAAAATTTAAATGGTCTGAAAATCATAAATAATTTTCTTCTTACTGTGATGGCCATAAGCATCAATTGCAACTGCTGCTGCTCCACTCAAAGCAGCTATTTTTACAAACGGTCCTGCTGATTTCCACAAAGGATTCATTATGAGGTTTGGTGGTACAGGTTTCACATAATTTATTAGCTATAAATAAATGAAGTATTTATTTGTCATCTAAATATAAAGAGATTATTAAGCTTGTAATATAGAAGGTAGGAAACTATCTAAAAAAATATTAATATTAACAAACCATGGTACATTCTAGAGGTATTCAATACTTATATATGGTCATTATGTAATTCAGTATACAAGTAAGTTTCATACTTACACAGTTTATTGAGAATATCCTATTCGTTTATTTCAACAACAGAAATTACAATTTAAAAATTTGAGAACATTATCAATTTAGTTTAGAATTATATACAATTAAGTATTAGTAATTCTTACAAGTTTCAAGGGGTATAAGTGAATCCTAGGAATCAAAAATTATATTTAGTGAAAAGTATTCAAACACAAGCGAATAGTACTGATAAGCGTGAACAGCCAAGTTCGGATAAAATTATTACCATTTCCAATTGTCTTATTACTAGAAATCACAAAGTTGTTAAAGTTTTCCTAGGCCTAGTTAGTTTTTATACCATCAATTCATAAAAGACTGAAGAAAAATAACTAAATATTTGTCAAATCTATTAAATCTAATCTAATAAATTAGTTTATCAACTATTCCTGCTATTCCTTTGGCGATCATGCAATGTCGAACTTCAGGTGTTTTCACAAAGCACAACGAGACGCGGTGACGATTAACCGGTGAAAAGAAGAAAATACTCGCTATCTGAATATCTCAAAGTCTAACTTAAATTATAGGAGTATGTTTTTTTTAAGCGGCTGGCTAGTATTTAAAATTTGTAAAAATGGCAGAGAAGTGAAAACATAGAAACTGTTTTAAAGAAACTATAAAACATAATGCACCCTGTCCTTCAACAGATTTATTATCTGACCTGATTTTTATTAGTTTTTTTAGAGATTTCTTTAGAGTTCAGTTTCATAAATTGTGTCCTTAATCAAGATTTCTAATTATTAGACATTAACGTGAAATAACAATATTGAATTGAGAGATGTATCCTGCTTTCGAATTCACAAAAAAATCTTTACGATACGATCGTCTACTTTAGCCGATGAATGGTACAACAAAGCGAATACTGTTCTGAAGACGTTAACTGTCAACAGAAATTCATTTTTATTACACTCTTCAATTTTTCAAAGTAAGTACTTACGTTTTTTGCTGAATTGTAAGCATAAGTTGCTGTGGCAGCAAATGGCCACTTTAATGCTTTTATTGGTAGAGTAATATATTCCATCTTTAGATTACGTTTCAACGTGTAATGCTACCTATGTACAACCAAAGTTAGAACAAAACCCTATCTATATACATAGCCACTCTATTGTTTTGTTACCATTGTAGCGTGGCCAGTTGACCACGTGAACATAGTTAGATATATATATAGTATCGATTAATGGCGCGGAGAGGCAAATTTAAATGTAAGACGTAATCGCGTATTTTATTTATAGGTATTTTATTTGGGCGCGACAGTTTAGAGTAGGTAAAGAAACACCGGGAGGATTCCACAGAGATCCCTGACGAAATTCGAGTCGGCGAGACTAATTGCGGAATTTGAAGAAAGTCAGGCAACTTCTTAGAGTAGCTTCTCCAATTCTGAATAAATTAAGGATAGTCGAAGTCCGGAATTAGTTACGGACAGGAGGTCATAAATCCTCAGTCGGGGACCTCTTGGAACTTCCTCCACATGGCCCCACGTCCCTCGTTTTGGCGGGCTTTCACCCTCGTGCGTATCCCTCCCTCCCGCTTGCGCTATTAACCACTTCGCTCTCACGGACGTGTTTTCACGCGACGTCGATACCGTTCGTATAAGGTCACAGACGCGTTATCACGCGACGAATTGCTGCTTCCGCGGTGCCACGGACGTGTATACACGCGACGCAATGCCGTTCGTGCGGTGCCACGGACGTGTATACACGCGACACAATGCCGTTCGTGCGATGCTGCACACGACATATCTCGCGTGTTTCTATATTTGATTAAGTACTTTAATTCGAAAAATTATTAATTCTGGAAACGGTATAGTTAAAGAAAAACATTGATTTCAGGATAATTTAAATTTATTGTTTCTGTGTGTGATACAATTCGAAACATGGAACTGCACATAACGCAACATCACAATTTACACAATGGTATCGTGTTTCTTTACGGATACATTTTATTTTGCACCATACGCAACGCCTCATGGGATGATTTTTTGTATTTGTTGGTGGTAATTTTTTCAGGAAACATCTGGAGTGCAGACGAAGTGGATGCAAATAATTTCTTTTCCCTTTTTGATAACAATTTTTCTTTGGATTGTGGTACTTTTCCAGTAATCCCAATATTAAATCTTCTTTTACTTCATGGATACTTTTTTTCTTTTCATGAAGACAGTTCCATATGGCAAGGGAATTACAAATTGCGATATCTAGTAGATAAAAGAAATATTTTTTATACCATTTTAAAGTTTTCCTATATGACTCATACCCATGTAAAATTTGGTCTGTATAGTCAACCGCACCCATGTGTATATTATAATCTAAAATTATATTTGGTTTTTTAATGTATTGTCCTGTACTATAATCAATTTTTTCAGTGGTTACCAACTGTGGGGTATGTAAGGTGCTGAGAACCGATACCGGTCTTTTGTCTTTCCACACACAAAATACCATAAATCTATTGTAACGCACCAACATCTCACTCTTGTTCAAACTTTTTATATTTTTAACTTTTTCGTCGCACGGCAAGCCTTTTCTGTTCATTCGAACGGTGCCACAAGCATGTGTCTTGTATTGACATAATTTTTCAAATAAAGCTGGAGAAGTATACCAGTTGTCAAGATAAATGATTCGCCCTTCATTTAATAAATTTCTTGACAAATCCATTACGATAGCGCCAGACTTTCCTAATAATGTGGATTTTCTTCCGTCTAATTCGCGTCCACTATATAATTTCAAATTATAAACATATCCCGTCTCTGATTCGGCTAAAATAAATGATTTTAAACCGAATCTTGCACGTTTACTACATATATATTGTTTGAAAGAAAGTCTGCCTTTCCATAGTAGTAAACTTTCGTCAACAGCTATGTGCTGTCTTGGCCGATATGCCATTTGGAAACGGTGTATTAACATGTCAATCACTGGCTGTATTGTTTTTGCTTTTTGATTTTCATTATTATTCTGATCTGCACTAGCAAAATGCAGAAATCGCAGAATATTTAAAAACTTTTTTTTTGACATAATTTGTCTTGTAAACACAAAATTGTATATTGGATTTGTATTTCAGTACATAGATAGTTTCGGTAACCGAACTATACCCATATGTACAATAATGGCAAAAAAACAATACAAATCTTGATTGGAAATATGAAAATAGGATCTCGAAAAACCTTGTTGCCGTATATACTTGTTACTCTCCTCTACAATTAGATCTACAAGTTCTTTACAAAAGAAAAATTCAAAAATGGAAAGAGGAGAACTGTTTTCCGATATACCGGATGACTGTAGTACACCGCTATGTATGTCGGTATAACTAAAAACTTGTGGTTCAAAGTTTGTTGTAGAACTGGGAATATTCCATTTTCTTTTAGTAATTAAATTTTTCCATCTTTCGGACAATGAAACGTTATCGTCACTTACACTACTTTCGCTATGACTATCGCTGTCACTTACGATACGATTTCTAATTCTCCGCATGATGGTCTACTCCCGTGAACAATTAAACAGGAACTAACTGAAACGATATAGAAATAAGCGGTGTCCTCAGACGGAGCAAAGTCAATCCCGCGTGTTTACACGTCCGTGGCACCGCACGAACGGCATTGTGTCGCGTGTATACACGTCCGTGGCACCGCGGAAGCGGCAATTCGTCGCGTGATAACGCGTCTGTGACCTTATACGAACGGTATCGACGTCGCGTGAAAACACGTCCGTGAGAGCGAAGTGGTTAAGATCCATCCACTACCAATCAACATCAAGCAGCAACCGGAAGACGAGTCTTCCAACGAATCAACGCCAAGCCGCAACCGGAAGACGAGGCATCCAACGAATCAACGCCTAGCCAGAAGATTCTAATTTTCCTATTGGCTAAGGAAGGGAGACGAGAAGGAAGAAGCTGGAGAACGGATTCGAAACTCCAAGACGAGTGAGAGCTCATTGTAGAACTGAGGGAGTTACATCTCTAAGAACTACAAATAAAGTCTTTAACAGTTTTCGCCCTTAACTCTGTGTAACAAAGTTTATTTATTAACTTCCACGAGCAGAGCGCTTCAGCGCTCCACGGGCACCCGAACCCACAACCAAAGTCCCTATTCCACCACACTGCGACGCAACACCATGCCAATCTAGTTACAACTGCAATAGCGTGGTACACGGTTCAATTAATAATGCTAGGAAGGAAATTCAAATGTATAACGTAAGATTGAAGGCGTAATCCATAGATGCGTATATATTTAATAGCTTAAGTGCATAATATAAATAAAAATATATTATTATTAGAATAGTATTAGATGAAACTAATTGAATAATGTATGCGAAATCACGTAGCCTCTCGAAGGATTTTTTTAAATTTCAAGTAAACAGAACAAGTCGAATTCCGAACTGATAAGACAAGAAGGACAAGAACTTTCTCGCCGATGAATTCTCTACAAGTAGCACCTTGTGGGACTTGTCCCTAACGAGATTTAGTGCGCAGACTCAGGAATAAATGAGCTTCAGTCAAACTTGTAGTTTGCACTCCGTTTATTATGTACGGGTCGGTGGAAGGAAGTCGAATGAGAATGTTTTTTACTCTCCGTCTACCCACGTCGACTACGCTTGGTCTTAATCCTAGGGTATAATTAATTTAACCAAAGGACTTAAAACCAACTATACTAATGACTAGTTACATTTTAACTTAACCTAGTTACCCTAGACGGCGCGTCGATCTTATCGCTACAACTTTCATATCTCTCGTTTTGGCGGACATTTACCCTTACATGCTAAGCGGCTCCCATACATGCTCACCTGAAACCCCTTTCAGAAGAGCAGAAATAATATTGAAAACAACAAGCTAATATCTCTTAGCATACTAATAACCTTGTATAAAAATAACAATATTTTTAATAAGCAAAAAATTCTAGAACGCACTAAGAACATAATTAATAAAACCTTAGGAATGTATTTGATTATTTTTTCAAGATAACAAAAAAGTTCACTGTATCTAAATATTATAATATTTATTACATATTACGATATTTAATTCTTCACTTACCACTAAAACAATTTGGTTAGTACATACTGTCGCTTACTTGTAAAGATGTACTATTAGAAGATAACACGTTCTATACAAAATGAAACACCTTTTCAATTATAATTACTGAAATATCAAACCGATAAAATTGGCCTAACAAACAAAAATATTAGTTCACTACTTATTTTGCAATTAATTGTAAGAAACAAGATTTTTTGTAATTGAAGAATATTGAAGGGTCCCTCTTATACAAGTATGCGACCACGACAACATCTAATACCGTGATAACTTACTGGTAAAACTATCTTTTTGCCAATTAAGTTACAATATTCAAATACAGGAAAAACTAAATTGTTCATGTCTTAGTTTTTTACTTATTTTAAATTTAAATTGTACAGACTATGATATTAGGATTTTACTTACTCTTGGTGCATTTAGACTTTTGTTAGTCACAAGAAACACATGTTCGTTTATATTCAATTATTGCAATCCGTAATACATTTGCTAAACAAGCACAAACAATTAGGTCCTGCTCGTTTATGACAAAATATAAAACAAAAAAACTTCCAAAACAAACGAAAAGTCACATATCCGAATTGACATGAACATTTGCATTTTAATACTCATTGATGAATCGTTTAGCAGCAGTCAATCACTGAAAAATATGCATAGATCTAAAATGCAGCCTGTTTCCTAAGTTCATTACAATTTTGGTTCCGTTACATTATTTTATGTTATATTAATTTATAATTATTTCATGAGAGAAATTAACAACACATAATTATAAGCAATTGTAATATAAATAAAATTATATTTCTTTTGTATTCATGACTTGTATACAATACAAATTTGTTATTTCCCAGTTCATATAATTAATGCAGATGTAATGTAAAACTTGACATTCTTTTTACGATGTTGAAGATGTTTCTATTTTGTATGTAAAATCTGAATTTAGTTTCTTCAGAGCATTTTGGATGCTATGTTATTTCTACATTAATCCAGCTGCAAAATAAAATATGTAATATTTAATATGATACTTATGGTGAAGTTTGCAATACGTATATGTTAAAGAAGCCTGTAAATATGGTAAGCATAATGTAGTACAATACCTTCTTGAAACCAATGTCGGCTGCATATTCTCTAAAACACTGTCTGCAAATATTTAAACCATATTTGCGAATTAATCCATGCCTATTGGCGCAAGCACGGCTGTAAAGTGAATTATTTTATTTAAACAGTATTTATAATGAAAGGTATGGAAGGATACACAAAATATGAGTAACATTTATCGTAATGTTCACAATAACACAATTTTTAGGTTATGATTAATAATGCATAGAACTCATTTTATATTTACAAAATAAATTAATAAACACGTATATCTAATTTGATAAGTTAAATAAATAATCATTTTTATTTTTATAATTCCTCTAATAAATCTATCGACAATTAGAGAAGTATAATGTTAACATATAAACGTAAAAGGTACGTCAACACGCGGTCAAATATATTCTGTATAAATTATTGATATAAACTACAAAATTATTATACAATAATATAAATCGTGAGATTACTTACCAGGATCTAGATCCCTGACCATATTTTCGCGGATGCGAGTACCAAATATTTTGAAAACCCATTTCTTCGTCGAGAAGATTCTCGTTGTATCAATTCAACGGTGTAAAAGACAGGAAACGCCTTTACCGTGAACCATGACGTCTGCGCAATGCAGCGTTGTATATAATTTCCGTTCAAATTTGAATATTTTTCAATAGAAACGTATTCTATTGATATATAATATTACACTGCTTCATTCGAATTTATTATTTAGTGTCAGATATTGCTAGCTTATAATTTAGGTCATATTTTATAATAATTATAAATATTCTAATATTGTAATGTACAATTCATGTGAATTTATATAAAACAAGAAAATTGATAGTACAGTTTAATTTAATCTGAAAAAGTAAGCAACAAATTGGGTACATAAATATTATAAAATAATTTACAACAACTGGACAGAAGTAGATACTATTGTATAGTGTAGTAATATAGCAGTAAATCGTACATTTTTATGAAAACTACATTCGTAACTTAACTTAAAATTCTGATTAATGGAATGCATGAAAAGATACATATATCGTATATACATATACTGTACATATATATATACTGTAAAATAAAATATTTTAACGTTCTATTACAAAAAGTATCTAAAATATTTGTTGACAATCAATATACAAAAAGGAAGCCCAAGTTAATATTACAATGCAAAAGTCTATAATATTCATATTAAACATAATTCTTTAAAAATTGAATTTGTACTTTGCCATTCTTTGAATTCTCACATTTTCTGTGAGCCTTCTGTGACGTAATAATAAATAAAAGTACCATGAAAATAAGAAGTCATTCATACTAATACAATATAAAATATTGAGTTACAATAATATTTTCCAAAATAAAGACCACCTAAATAAAAAAAAATGAAATATTTGAAAGATAATTAGCCGGTGTGGCGGCTGTACCTTCTGCGTTCACCGACAGAGGGACAATAGGATGAGTTTCTTACTAGTACTTGATCCACCTCCGATTCATATACATATATATACTGTCTTTAACTGCCTTCTAAAATCCTAGCATCTAAGACAGGGTCCGCTAGTCAGTCCTACTTGATGAATCCTCTAACGAACTCAGGACGAAACGCTCCCTTTTCTCCCTTCTCTTTCTCTCTTTCCGCTTCAGCTCAAAGCCGGTTAATCGGAATTATATGTACAGTGATTTAAAGAGTACTTAAACATTGCATTCAGATTCTCGAAAAATGTTCCATATTTAAATCGTGGTCGTATTCGTAAAAGAACATAGTACAACTATAAGTTTGGCCTCGTTTTAAGATTTAAGGCCTCTACTTTCACAAGACATTTTTCATTTTCCTCTGATATATGTTTACACGATACGTTTACATATAGCAAATGAAAATCGGAGATCGATTTTCTTCTAAAATGTAGCAAATTCGAAAGTCTTCAAAACATTTATCGAAATTTCCTCGCAAATATTATTGCCATAGATTTGAAAATTAAGAGCCCCTCTTTACAACACTTGTTTAAAAATCGTTGTACTATTTTCTTTCACTGTTTGAAACGCTCGTGCTGTAACTTATACTACTGTAAAGTTGGCAATGTAACGCTCATTCAAAAGTCGATAAAACGACCGACAAGAATCGTGCATCAATTTTTAAGGTGTCGTTTTAACGAGGAAGCTTCGACCTTTGAGTCTATGGTGGTTGCAGTCACCTAAATAGCTTTTCAAACTTTTTACAGACGTATAAAGGTAATAACATTTTTGAGGAGAAACTCGTTGTCAATTCTTTGCACTCTGCGTCACGAAAAAAGCATTGTAGAACAAAATGAACGAGACACTATGAAACTAAAGGCTTTCAGCTTTAAAATAAGTACAAATTATCACAGCTTAAATATACATAATTTGTCGAGAATTGAGTGTTTAGTGTTCAAATACTTCTTGGATCACTGAACGTAAGTTTTAAATAAAATAAGCAATAGACATTTGTTATTATTTATTATTTAGGTATAATACAGTAAGATATACAATAATTATTTACTGTCTGTCGAAATCTATTATTGCTGAAGAAAAATAATAATCGACAACGATTAACTGAATAAAAGTTTATTTATTTAGTTTATTCCGCCATAATTTTATTAGTATTATATGAAAAAATAATATTAGTATAATAAAATAATGTCGAAGTGGTATTAGAAAGAAGGGAATGCTAATAAATACTCATAGTTTTACTATAATTAATTATACTTATGTGTTTATTAGAAATTTAAAAAGCAAAATTAGGGCACAGTGAACGATCTATGAATACGAACCGGTTTTCACGTACGCATGTTCCACCCAAGAGACAATACATAGCGGGGGTAATTGCAACGGTACTTTCGTTGGCCACGACTTAGTGTTTTAAACTGAAATACTTTACACTCAGTCACAAGTGCATCGACAAATGATACTAGAATCGTATATTGCATCATGTCCGACAAGAAAAAACAGGAAGAAAAAATTGAGACTGGGGTTCGTACTATATATATGTAAATATGTATGTATATAGGGTGCCCCACTAACTCTGTTACGACGCGATACCTCCGCTATTGTTTATGCCGTGTGAAATGTCATTCGCAATGTTTTCCTTAGTCATTTCTTTCGAGATCTCAAGGTCATTGTTTTTTTCCATGCAATTACAAATGTTTATTACTATAAAGCGCTAATCAAAGACAAAGTGAGACCAATGTCTTTCGTGTGACCTTAAGTACCAATATTTGTATTATCTATTCAGTTTGGTCACAAGTGCATTAAAGCCGTAGCCTAATAATGAAATAGCTACTTTTTATAATCAAATTAACAAATTTTTTACCCTTAAAATTATGCGAAGATCATCGCAAGATATTTCATTGGTTTCATCTTGATCTCAGCTATGTCTACATACAAATCAAAATACAGAAAGAAATAACCTTAAGAAAAATATTGTTCCCACTATATTCCTTGTCCCCTCAAATCAAATAAATTGTCCTTTTGATATGTTCTAACAAGGTTAGAGTTGGAGCACCTTGTATGTAATAAATATTTATTCTGTTGCAAAATATTAATTTATTTTAAATATTTTATTTCTTGAAAAAGAGTATTAAGTAATTCCTTTGAAATTGTAGGATTCTGATCATACGGCCTGTGGTCAATTTATGAGTTTAAAAGTAAAGATGCTTCTACAAATTTTTTTATATTCCATAGTAGGTCCGATAATTCTATACTGTCTCTTTTTTGCATATTTATATTATCAAGAAAATTTATTGAAAGTACATACGAATGTAATCAAAGTAGAACAAAAGAGACCAGTGTACAGAATATATGCAAGAAGTAATGATACTGGATACTTGAAGCACGTATTCGCTGTACTGGACCGACTGGGTTTTCAAAGAACCGACAATGATTCAAATTGGGACTTATTATGGGCACACGATTACCCATTCAGAGTCCTATCTTCTAACTTAAGTAAATTACAAGATCATCGACGAGTTAATCATTTTCCTGGCTGTGGATATATTACAAACAAGGTTGATTTATCAACAACTGAAGGTCGATACATACTTCCGGCATTCAAACTGCCGGAACAGCGGGAGGAGTTTTTAAAATACACTGGTAAATATCCTGACAAGATATTTGTGGAAAAGTCAAATGATCATCGGGGTATTAGAGTGAGAAATACGAGCGAAATAAACCTTACAGCGAGTGGTTTGTTCGTGCAGGAATTTATACAACGACCATTTCTTGTTGATGGGTATAAATTTGATATTGGAGTGTATACTGTGATTACTTCAATTGATCCCCTTAGGGTATATGTATATAAAGGCGATGTATTATTTCGATTCTGTCCCATTAAATACTATCCATTTGATCCAAAAGTTTTAGACAAGTATGTTGTTGGAGATGACTACTTGCCAATATGGAATGTTCCTTCTTTAAAGCATTATTACACTAAATTAGGGTTTTCAATGAAAGATTCGTTTGATGCCTATGTAAGATCACAGGGAAGTGATTCGCAGAAGATCTGGAATTCTGTATATGAAGCAATAAGAGAAATAACTCTGGCGAAGGAAGGATATGTTAAAGAAGCTGTGAAACGTTACGGAAGTGGAAGAAATTTCTTTGAATTAGTCCGGTTTGATTTTGCCCTCGATGAGAATTTGAATGTATACACCATGGAAGCTAATATGTCTCCAAATCTATCCTCTGCACATTATCCACCAAACCAATTGCTTTACGAACAAGTTCTATATAACTTGTTTGCTCTCGTCGGTGTTGGACAAAGAATTAGAAAAGATTCTTTGAAAATAAGGTAGTAATTAGAACAAATTGACACAAAGTTAAATAGAAAAGTGATTAATAAACATACCTTATTTTTTTATAGAAACCAGGCAGAGGATGAAATGATGGTAGCTGATAAGAATCTAGTGGTTCTGCCAGAACTCTGTGCAAAGTGCAATGATTGTTTCCATGTAGAATGTCAACTTTGTAAACCATGTTTCACGACTGAAACTAAACTCATTTTATCCCAAAGTTACAATGAACAACAGAATAAAATGGACTTTCAAAGGGTTTTTCCTCCACCAATAGTAAGTTGTCTTCAAACGAATCATAGAGTATTTTATCTTTTTTCTTTTTTTATAAAAAATCATTATTTTCAGACAAAAGATATGGTGCTAAAGGATTATACACTAAGAAATCAGTTATTAGTCAGATGGTACCAAGGAAAATGTGAGATAGACCATTCATGGTGTTCATAAATTCTTTTAAGCTATAATAATTTTATAACAGTTTACTATAAAAATGCTTTTAGATATTTATAAACGAGTACAAACATTAATCATAACAGTAATTTTGTTATACTTACTGCACATAATATTTTAATTTAAAAAAAAACTTATTTTTGTATTGTATGTTTTGTATATGTATTGTATCATTCACATTGTGTCGAAATAAAAATTACAGTTCACATTTTGATTCATTAAAATCTTATAAAAAAAATTGGAATCATTCAAAATTATATATCCTCTAAATTGTCACATTTTTTTGTTTTATGATCTTCTTTTACTTTTGATTTAGGCGCATTTGGGTTGGTACCTTTATAAAATTCTTTTAACAAAGCCATTGCTGTATCACTCTTAATGCCACCCACTATTTTTGTTTTTGAATTATAAATGTTTGGCACGCTGAAAACACTGAAGCACCCACCGAAACGATCGTTTGCACAGCCATATACAATATTACGTACACACAGTTGATACAATGCTGAAGTACACATAATGCATGGTTCTACAGTGACTATAACATCAATATTAATAAAAACATTTTTGTAATTTAAATTTTTATTTTTACAGAATTCCAAAGCCTGATCTATACAATTTATTTCAGCATGTCTAGTTGCATTATGTGTTTCATTAACAGCATTGTTACCTATTGCAATAACTTCATTATTGTATACAAACAAACATCCAACAGGAACTTCTCCTGCTTTTAAAGAATCATTTGCCTTTTGCAATGCAATATCCATCCACTCTGACATATCCATTGCATTACTTTATGTTATAGTCTTTATAAATATTTAAGTGATTCCTTTATATACTAAATAAATTAAATACTCATATAAATACATATAATAAAAAAACACAAAAAGGCTTTTGCATTCAAGCCACAGATTAATCGTCAAAACACTTATTTTTTAAAATGTGTTTGGATTAAAGATGTACTTAACTGGTAAAATATTCGAGTAAACCAAATTCAACTAATTTTTGCCTTGCTTTTTCACTCCAATTTTTATTATTTGCAGCTCTTGGACTTGGATGAGGTAAACATAGAACCTAAAAATAATTAGAACCATTATCTATTTTGATAACAAAAACATTGGTTAATTTTAGTATCTATGTTTACCTTAGTAGATAGTTTATGAGATTGTACTACAAGCTGCGAACGTTTCTCTGCGTATCCACCAATGCCAATAAGAATTTCTACTTTTAGTAGTCGAATTATATCTGCCAGTACTTCATCACATACAGAATGGACCTTCTGTATTTCAGTTCCCTAGAAATATAAAATATATAACACACATGAGTCCATTCATGTTCTAATATAAAGTGACAATGTTTGTATCGAAACAAGGAAATTACTTTTAATTATCAACATTTAAATATCATCTCACAAACATCAGAAATGTTTCCATAGCAAAAAACTTGTTATTATATTCCAAATTAATGTTTTGTTTTTTATTTATAAATATACTTGTAATTTGTTACTGTCATGCAATGGTTACCTTAGTGTAACCCACTAGGGTTTAATTGCATGCAGCCTTGGAATTGATTTATTTCTTTAAGTTTTTCTATTTTATAAGGGAAAGACACAGATGTTGCACTCATTTTTGGAAGGATAGCGTGCAGTGATGCTCAAATAGTATCAAAAAACTTTTTTAAGTTTCTTTAGAATGGGCCAACATTTTTAAGATAATTTGATTTCAATTTGTTGACACATCTAGTAACTTATATCACATCATCTGCATCCAAAAAGTCTTTATAAAAAAAGGATGACTATTTTAACTATTAACCACCTAATGCTATATCAAAGGTCCAACAAAATACTAACAATAATTGCTACTAGGGTATGTAACATTCTGTACTTTTTCAAAGAAGGATATTCCTCTATGGCAGACTACTTTATGGTCTGTCGTTACTTCTTGTCTCTTGTTCATTCTCCATGTCCTCTCTAATCTTGTTTGAGAACTAAATCAAGCCAAATAATTCAGAAAATTCAGGCCGATTTTGACGGAAGATTGAAATGCAACGCAATTAACCTTTGGTATATATTTATTAAAAATAAAAATTAATCAGCACGAACTTTCCGGACAACCTAATACATGGTTAACGCTACTTCCAAGCCTTTGTCTCATATTGAAACAAGACTATTTACACAATTTTGTATTAAAATCAATAATACCTTTATTTCTGATGGTGTGATGTTACGCCCTTTCTTATCCATTAATGCAATAGGGCAATAATTGTGTACGTATGCATGTTTAAAGAAATTTTCTGGACTTCCACATAATTCTTTAAAAAGTCCCCATAATCTCTTCCCACTGACCTCACTACGTGTGCATTCAAACCCAATCACTTTTCTACTTGGCTGTTCTTTGGCAGGTTTTCCAACTGGTCCACAAATCTTTAACCAATCACGAACCATATTTATTTCCCCGAATGGGACACCGGTTTGAGACATGCCCCATGGTCCAGGATTCATTCCAAGAAACAGAATCTTTTTTGTGGTACAACAATATTTTTTAACATACATAGAATGTATATTAAACGCATATTCAAGAGGGCTATAAACATATTCTACAGGTAAGCGAAATGTAAATTTTCCTAACTTAGTAGCCAAGTTACGTTCCATAGATAACAGTTCTTCAGAAATATTCACAAGTACTGTATCAATTGAACTTGCCACACTATGCTCAGTGTCATCGTCATTTTCTTCTGAAATTTTTATTCTCTTAGTATTGACATTTAGAGGTTCGCTTTCCCGTTTTATTTTAGTTTTTCTTGAATTCGACATTCTGATTAAATGTGTTAACTTATTGAATAATTAATGATTACTCTTTCGTAACACCACTAAAATTTTGTGTTATTATTTGTATATAATTCTATGCATATAAATACATACGTGAAAGCATGGTATACACACGTCAATTTTTCAAACACATTTCATGAATGTAATTTAAATAAACGTATTAACACAGTTTTAGAGGCTGAAGCATACTCTTTAATTGTTAGTATGACATTTATCGAAATGAAACATAACGCATATAATGAAAAAATGTTGATAAATAATCCGTATATTTGAATGTTGTGTAACTTAGATGTACGCGAATATATGTTCCCACGTTCTTAGAAACCGGCCATAGATTATTCGATTATGTTAGAGATGAAGCAACGAATTGTGAAATACATAGATGTACCATAAATAGATAAGATGATATAAAACATCTATATGATTTTTTATTTTACAATGTTGTAGCTGACGTTAAAATAAATTCTACGGCACGTATAATATTTTGTTTTTCAGTTTAAAAATTACGTTGTATTAGTTCTTTTACACTTTTTAGGCTAAATGGTTAAAAATACTGCACTGTAGGGATGTTCAATTTTAAAAATTTGTTAAATATTTTTTTAATAGCAGAGAGGAGTATCAGAGAGAATGTTACTTTTTTCTTCTTTTTCTTAGATTATTGTTTAACGGTAAGAACGAGAATTCTTTTCAGGACAATTCTTCCGCGAAAAATCAATGTTTGAAAATAAATGAATTGATGGTACACGTCAAAATCTTATTGAAGAGTCTGTTTTTACTACTACTAAAAGAAAAGTTTATTCTTTCCATGAAAAAAATTTCTTTTCGAAAAGAGTCGATTCAAGTTTCATACGACAGCAGTTCCAGGGGGGCTAAACGAGACAGAAAGGTCTGAGGGAGCTTGAAGAAGTCCTTGACTATTGATGTATGACTTTCTGTCCTGAGAAGTTAGGAATTAAACTAATCCTGTTTACTTGAAATTAAAGAAAGTCTTTCGAAAGGCTATGTGCAAATAGAATCTCATCGAGGATTTCTGTGGGAACTCTCTCTCGTTGCCTCTTTACCTATTCTAGCTATGGATTATATATTTAATATATACTATATATATATGTTTGAATTCCCTCCTGTCTTTATTCATTCGATCGCGTACCACGCACGGCGCTATTGTAACTACGTTTGCGTGATCACGCAATAGTTGAATTTAGTGGATAGTATCCATCACTAAATAGTCTTCTATGATTATTCCATGTGTACCATCGTAGTGTTTAATTAATAACCTTACGTATACACGGCGTTTGAATTAAGTTAGGTTATGTTGTGAACATAGAGTGTTTAATAAAAGTTAACATGGAAAATCAAAACGGCACGTCCGTTAAAAGCAATAATCCTGCTCCTACAGTCGAGCAAATTAATGCTGATAGAATAACTCAGGTATTTACTGTTATTAAAAATATCTCTTGGTTGTACACTATTGTAAAAATATAGTTTCTCATTCTTTGTTACAGCTTGCAAATAAATATTGGGCACCTCACACAACAGACTCACATTTACCATTTAACCCTCAAATCGTAGAAGACATTTATGTGCAAGAAATATGTGCATCAAAGTTTTCTATTCGAAGAATCATGATGTTAGAATTCAGTCAATATCTGGAGAATTTCTTGTGGCCAAATTACAATGCAAGCAATGCAACTCGAGCTCATACCATGTCTATTGTTGTTATGGTTAATGAGAAATTTCGTGAACGTGTTCAAGTTTGGGAAGCATTTGAGAAGAATCCAGAACATTTTCCAGAGTTCTTTCAAAATGTTTTAGAAGCTTGCCTTGAAGATAGTATAATGGATTTTGATTTGAAAGAACAGACAGCACTGATTGTATTTTTGAATCATTGTTTTAATTCCATGGAAATATTACTTGTTCGAGAAGAAGTGAAAAGATTGGTTTCATTATCTATGTGGATTTCATTACAACAAGGTCGTAGAGAATTAGAATTTAGAAAATATCCAATGTGGCGAAAATATTGGAAAATTTTGAGAAAAAAAGATAACCCAGAATTGATAAAGAAACTAGAATGGGAAAGAAAGTTCTTACATAGATTAATGATTAAATTCATGAAAATTTTGGAAACAATCTCCGAAGAAGGTAAAATAATAATCGTTAGAATCATTACATCTTTAGTAGTATTAGATTGCTCCATAAGTTCGTGCCTTTTAATGTTCTGTTAATGTTTATTAATAGTTGCTATAGTTGTTATGTTTTATTGTATAATTTAAGTTACAAGTATACTTATATATTTAACTGCTCTAACGTAATATTTATTTTTAATAGGACCACTATTATCAGATAAAGTGAGGTATTGTGAAAGATTTCTGGAACTAGTAATAGATTTGGAAGCTCTACTACCAACCAGGCGTTTTTTCAATACCGTAATGGATGATTGTCATTTGGTAGTAAGATGTCAATTATCCAAATTATTGGATCGTCCTGAAGGAGGATTATTTGGACAGGTAAGTTACATAAACTTTTTTTTAATACAAACATCTATACAAATATAAATACTACATGAATATCTTAAAATTAAAAAAATTATTTTAACGATACTTTAATTCCTACAAGATAATAGATGTAATGATAGTATTTATAAAATATTAGGCGTCTATACTTTATATTATGAATTTATTAAGAATTTTCATAATAAGTGCACAATTCCGTAAGGCAAAATGTTTTTTTAAGGCACATACCTTCATAAACATTAATCTTTTTAAATGATTGAAAATGATATTCTTTTGAAATTTTTTTAACTTTGCAAATAAATATTATTTACAATATTTTTATTTTCTCTGTTGTCACTTATATTAACTTAATATTGTCAATTTTTGACAGATGGTTTGATCGCTACGATCATTGTATACCATACACGATACTGTTAATATAATCCCTTATATATTCATTGTTTTCACATGATCTTACCAAGCAAAATCAGGTCAGACTTATATAATGTGACTTAGAAGAAGTAGAATATCAGATATGTTTTATAAATTTGAAAATACATTGTGGTATTTTATTTTTTATGATTTACCCTGTGTACTTTAAAAGAGAGATATGTTCGGTCATAATTAGAGTTGAGCATTAATTGATTGAAATATTAAAGTTTAATTACTTCATTTTTGTTTATGTACGTAATTACAATTTAATATCAGCTAAATTGAAAAGTTAATCAATAATTGCAGTTGATACAATATTTTAATTGCAAGCATTCATTCTGTTAAATATAGCTCAACTCTAGTATCAATTAATATGTTTTTGCTTCAAATATACAGGGTGGTCAATGCAATTATTTCATGTTGTAACTTTGTTATCGATCAAGTTACAGAAAAATCTCAAATGAGAAAGACGAATAGTTCAAAAGAGTGCTAAATTCGTAGAACCATGTTTTTTGTTAGAAGTACAATGATGCAAGTATATTACAGAAGTACATTATTATTTTAATGAAAATGGATATTTTTTTCATAGTTGGAATTTTCTTGTCTTTCTATGTAAAACAGTAATAGAGAGATATTTTAAGAGAATATCTTTATTGAAAAAGATGTACAAATGCTCCTTCATTACATTGTACACATTTCAAATAATTGTTTTTAATTATTTTTATAACTTATTTAAAATAATCTCTGGCTACTCTTATGTATTACAGTATTACTTCTTCTTTTAAATCCTCTACAGAATTGTGAAAATCTAAAGGATTTTCTTGTGAGGTACGGATAGTATTTAATATGACAATACATTAATATTGCTATAATATTGCCATAAAATGTTTGAGCATCTTTTTCAATGAAGATATTCCTTTCAAATATCTCGATAACTAATAATTTGTTGATGATTGTACCAAAATATTCTTCTACATAGAATGACGAGAGAATTTCAACTATATAAAAAAAGAGTATGCAGTTTAGTTTAAAAAAATAATACAATTATTGAATGTACGTGTACTATTGCGCTTCTAAAAAATCATGATCCTACAATTTAATACTTCTTTTTGATATGTTTTTATAAGTATACTGTAAATAGAGTTATAGTCTAAACCAATTGCGTGAATTAACCTATTTAAAGTATGATATGAAATTAAACAGTTTTTAATATCCCGCGTTAATGGCAGTCATTTCTTCTCCCCAATCGAGACCATCGATATTTTCTTCCGAGGTACAACAGTTGCATGTTTTACCTAGTAAAAATGTAACTCTTTTTTGTCCAAAGACACAAACATATAATATTAAAATTGCCTGAAGCAAATTGATAATGATATGACAATATACAAGTATGTCGTAATCGAGTCGCGATAATAACAATGAGAGCCATCCGGTGCTCATTAAGGCAAATAGAAAAACGAACATTCTAAAACTGTATTTCATTTTATGATGAATTCGGCCATACGTAATCATTCGTTTGATTCTATTTGCGGTGGTTAAAGCAAAGCTTAAATCGACCAGTATTGTAAGAGCGATACATGTAAATAATACAGAGATACCGAGCCAACCAATTGTTTCTTGAGGTGGATAAACATTCCCGTCAATGACAGACTTCTTAGTTTCTAGAGTAAAATGCGCAAAGATTGCAGTAATCGCAATGCAAACCGTTGATCCCCATACGTACGATGAATAGTAACAATATTTTCTGCCATCGGTCACTCGCAAAAATACATTTCGCGATCGAAAAGTACTCCACACATAATATCCCATAGCATTGAGCCAGAAAAATGCAGCTAGGAGAGAGACATACATTACAGTATCTGAAATAAATAAGAAATCATAAACAAAGGAAGCATAATTCATTTATGATATGTACAAAATGTTCAATTGTGTGTAGTAAATGTTTTGGAAGCTAGTTTCTACAAGTCAAAGTAGGATAAAAATGAAAGTCATTGAAGTTAATCATATATTTTATGAAAATAAAATCAAAATAATTTTATATTTGTCTATATTTAAAAAATTACAACACTTTGTATAATATTTGGGAAAGTTATGATTTGTCTAAGAAGTTAATTTTATAAATTTCACAAGGAGATATATTGTATTTAACAAACCTTTAAAGCCAGATTGAATTTTTATGCAGATTAAAATTTTGCTATGTTATATATAGTAAACAAGAGTTATGTAGAGATTTCTTTTAACCGAAAATTTCAGTATTTTTACCATTTTAAATTTTGCTAACACGTTTGTGGCACGAATATATAAAATTTATAGTCTAATTACAATTATGAAGACAATTGCTGAAAAAAATGCTAGTAATAAACGTGTTAAAAATTTGTGCTTCGTCAAAAGTGGAATATTTCTATCAAGTCGGTACAAGCATAAACATATTGCAACGATCAAACTTTAATTACTGATACTTTGAAATAAGTGCCAAAGCTTAGTTTGCAGAAACATCATCAAAAATATCTACTATACAAAGAAAAACATTTGGTACATAAATATATATGTTTTATCAATATAATCTCATAATTCATACCGGCGACCATAAAACTAATGTGATTTCCGAATTCCGTAAATATTCGTACGGTGGAAGCACATTGGCCAGCTATAAGGCATAGAGTCATGCTGGTGATCATGTTTCCCACAAGATCACGCAATTGTGGCAAAACAAAGTAGACAACCGCAACGACCAGGTAACTTGCTATCGATATCGCATGGAAGGCTGGGTCGATAGCATGCCTCATCAAATAATTCGTATCAGTCCATCCAAAGACTACGTCGGGTACGCAAATCATTGCGTACGTAGCGACCAGTCGATCTCTGCGAAATATTGCCTTGTCGGCGCAATAGTGTCCAAACGGATAGTCATAAAAGGTATCCAAATCATCCTCGTCCGTTACTTTAACGGACCTGAACCCGTAAACACCTCCGTTCTCGTACGAACCTTTGGTAACCTGAGTAGTGTAATGCCGTAGCACACCGGTGGTCAATATAGCCAATCGATCTTCGCCAGTTGGAGAATGATACACGTCCCATTGGCGCTCGTTCGATTGGCACTTTGGCCGGCCAATTTTTAATTCATAATTAGGTTCGACCGGTCTTCTCTGCGAAATACCGTTCACTTTTTCCTCGATGAATTCCGGTCGCCACTGGGTTTCGTTCGTCTCCGACAATGGCGTGCATGTGTCGTCGACAAGGAGTTCCTGGAGCTCGCAACATTTCGCGATGCTGATCGAATTCGCTTTACCGTCGGTGCTGGCGAACACTGCACGGAAATTATTCGTCCCGAATGAACCGATCGCGACCACGAGTACCACGCTCACGAGACAATGCATGTCATCGAATCAGCACCTTTCACGTTCCAATCACACGTTCCACGCATTGGTCACACGTTTTCCTTGCGACCATGTCTTTTTAGAGTTGTCCTGATCGATTTCGTGACGGCCACGGCTACCTCGAGGGCGTTAGATTCACTCGTTCATTGTGACGCGATGCTAGACTCCCCGTGTGCGTTCATCGCCATACCTGCTAACGCTGCCAGCGGGTTGCTCGCTTAGTAAGACCTACCCCTGCCTATAACCGACCGCCATCGCATCCCATTCCCATTCCCTGTTACATTGTGTTTTCTTTTTTCCTTCTCTCTTCTCCGTTTCTCGTTTATGCATTCTCGCTGACGTGGTCCATCTCTCTCCCTCTACCTGCACTGCTCCCGCCATAGTCAGTCTCATCGTTTCCCCTACCTACTGACTGCCTATTGCACGTCCTCACCTTTTTCGTTTGCTTCGTGCAAATCTTTGTTACTTTTCTATCAGATATTGTCGGAGCTCGATTCTTCCCGAGCTACAGCGACTCGCAGTGAAGATCGTACAGTGTGTAACGACGAATACTTTAAATGAATTTAATAATGGAATAAGGGTTTTAAGAAAAATTAAATTACTTCTAGTTCGATATATTTTTGTAGCTTGTACGCAACCTGAAGATGTGGGAATTATGTTTTATTGGAGGAAACTTAATCGAAAGGAAAGTGTGACTAAAATTGGAGCTCGCATTTAACAATTGTAGAAGATATGAAAGAATGCGTGATTATGTAACAACACTGTAGAAAACCAGTTTTAATATTTCGATTGGATGTCCTTTGTTATTTGGAGCTTGTAATCGTCGTGACACTGACTTAATTTTGTTTTTAATTTAGTTCCATGCTTATCCGCGCCATCTGCAATATCTCTTTTAATTGATTGTTAGTCAATATATCATATTAGATACGAAATAAAATAAAATAAAATATCTTTATTTTGTTAAAATACAATGTTTTTATTTTGATAATCTGAAATACAAAATACAAAATTTTTGTATTAGTAATCTACGATGTACAATAATGTTGAATTTTGCGTTAAATAGTATTTAATATCCTTCTTGACGATGAAAATAATAGAATTAAAATATTTATTCTACATATTTTATTTATTTTCTCATGTACATTTACGTCCTCAAATAAAATTTACATTACTTTAGGAATCCTTCGAATAAAATACTTATATTGCACAAACTTTTACTAACAAATGAAAATAAAAATAAAGTAAAGTATAATAATAAAGTAAAATAAAGTAAAATAAAAATTTAATTTATAAATTGTAAATTTATTTATTTATTAATTAATTATTAATGTTAATAATTATGTTCATTCGCTCTTAAATCAGCCATAGTGTATCATACGCTTGATGATTTGTACCGTTCGAACTATTACCGGAAAGAATTATGTGAATGCTGTATACATATATTGCGACTGATTCACTACTGATTTATCATTTATGTACGATTGTATCGCAATTCCATCGCACACGTATTACGTAAACGATTCAACCTTGGACGGTTACTTTTCTTTTTATTTTATTATTATTTTTATTTTTGTTGACAAGTTCCGAGTAAAGCAGAGATAACTGGTGCTAGTATATATTAAACTCTACTTAAACAACAAACTCAATCAAATGTTGTCATCGATGAATTAGCAGTTTTGTCGATAGTGTGCGTATACTTCTTACTAATTTAATTTAATCAAATTATTTTCTTTTTATCGTTACGTACATTGCTTGCAAATTGATCTGTATATACCAATTTCTTAAAAGTTTAATTACTTCACAAATTAGTAAGCAGTAATGGGAAAATATTGTTCAAATATGGCCATATCAAAATTAATACTGAACCACAAACACAGCCGATTGAATGACCGTTTACAGATTTTTTATTTTACGACTATCGAAGTTGCAAATTTGCTTTCGCAACCATCCCTCCAATAGGCTTCTTCATTCAGCTATGGCCATAATAGTATTAACACTAAACCACACAGTTATATACAGATATTTTATTTTACGTTTATTAAAGTTGCAAATTTACCTTCACAAACATTCCTCCAATAGATTTCCTCTTTCAACTATACTGTTAACGCATGTTCCGTCAGTGTTTAATAACCGATCTAAAGCATTTGTTTGTAATAACTCTCAGATGATTTTATTAAAAAAAAAAGAATGCCCACTCGAGTGGCACGTGAAAAGTTCGCATTGCCTTGCAATCGGTATCGACCCAAAAGGACCGACCCTTCGACAGTCTCCACCGACTTGTAGGGCAATTAATCTATAAAATCATCCGCGCCATTGTGCGCGGATTTCGGAACACCACCGCGTTAATCCGAAGTACTGTTCTTTCTATCAAATTTTTAATCAACATAAACGACCGGAAGGAGAGGCTTCCTCCTCCGGAAGAACGTTCGAAGAGGGATCCTCTTCCTTCAGGTGAAAATTAACGAACGAGGTGCTGCTCGCTCGTCGCTTTACTCCGATATCGAGAATCGTCACTTGTTTTGCGTTTCACAAACTCAATCGCGATATCGGTAATTTACAACTCCATTCGAATACGCGACCAGTAGGAACGGGACGTTACATCTAACATTCAATTTTGCAAGCTAGTCGTCGATATGCAGAAAGCATTGCGGCGCCAACACGCTCGCGTGACAGGAATATCGATCAGCGACGGGTTGCTGATGCACAAAGCGGATGCGCGGAATCGGTCTACAACAATGAGCATGTCTGATCATTGTGTGACTGTGGCAAGCTGCTGTCAGAGCATCTCTCTCACAAAGAAGACGTGGATGTGGATGACATGGCCACTAGACACGTTCTTCCCTCGCAGCAGTCTCGTTAACCTCGCGCTATCGCTGAGCCATTTGATTACTTGTGCGCATTGCTCAGCTTAATCACTATAACACTGTCTACGGAACGAAACAGAGTTGCGATTCTCATTAGCGGATTGTCGACTTGGTTTGTTCGAGTCGGTAAGGTGTTAAACGTAAGATAGGTAGTCGGTCATTCAACATTTTTAATGACATACGCAATTTCCCCCTTTTTTGTTTTCAAACGCTATGGTCGGGTTTCGAGGTGATTTTAGCCCCCGACGGTATTTCAATCGAGCTTGGAATATGTAATAGCCTACCCAAAAAGACTCCCGTCTGCCGAGTTTCAGCCCCATATCTCATTTGTAAGGGTAGTTATTGAGAAAAATCGAAAAACCAGTTCTTGGCCCATTTTCCCGGTTTATTAATTAATAAATTAATTAAAAATTCTGAAAAAATTCCGACACATTGCGGATACAAAGTTACATGTTAGGTATTATTTTCAGAGTTTTCCGTTGCAAACTCTAGTTGTAAACAACGAAAAACACAAAAAATGCAGATATCATATAGCAATCTTAAGTTGAACATCACAGATTTAATTTAGCAATAGGATATTATTATAAGTATTATGCTAAATTTTTTTCAAATTCCTAAGAGTGGTGGGGCATAGTTAAAAAAAAATAAAAACCACTTTTTTCGGCGTTTTTTTAAAGTTATACTCATCTTTTCTGAATCTAAACAATATATTATGTAATATTGAACGCTCTGCGTACAGAGAAAAAAATGTTCCAGATTTTTAAAGTTGCGTAATGTAAAAAATTGAAATAATATAATGTATGATATATTCCAATGTTTCGAAAATCATTTTCGACGGTGCCGGTTGGTGCAGCAGGTACCATGGATACTTTTTTTGGACCAGGTTCGGATTCAGGTCAGGTCAATTTTTTTTTTCGTTAATCAGATGTTTTTTACTTACTAGTCATATGATTGTTAATTTTACCTCATGAGCATTACCCTATTCAATTATGATAATTTTTAATGTATTTGGGGCTGGAAGAACCGTCTCTCGATTCGATTGCGAATTTTAAATTTTTCGCAGTTTTACGATAGGTTCCACATCAATATTATGGCCAGTAAATTATTGTTTATGTTAATATCCGTTTCATTCAGCTTGTCGATTATAGAAGAAAATTATGGTAAATGGTCACGTCATCATCTTCGCTCGTGCTTGTTGTTGCTTCTTGGCCTTCTTGTCCAGTCCTCTTGATTGATAGACATCCTTAATTTTATGCCATGTTTGGCAGGATGTTTCACAATTTCTCACAAATTTCACATGCGATGATGCAATAGCCATTTCTATCTCTGCCCTGGCATCTTCATCTTCCTCAATCTATTCCTCCGGTTATCGTGTTATTCACGATATTGGAGACTTCAGTTTAACCCTCTATGGGGTCGTGTAAGTTTCAAGTCACATGTTAATATATCGACGTTTTACCAAATGATTTTATAATGTCTCCGAGGTAACAAATAACAATATTGACAACGGTTGGCAGCACCGTCAACCTGAAATATCAAAGTAAACGCCTTACAAGTTGTCTGCGGATAGAAACCAACGGAACCGTCTTGTGCTATTTACATTATTTGTGCTTCTATCTATTCTATTATATTCTATCTATTAAACAAAACAAAGCGTGCACAATAGCTTTGGGTTTGTATATCAATAACAGCTTATTTTTTTGCAATTTCAATAATCATTTTGTTACTATTTGTATATGATACAGTTTTGTGACTTTTAGATTACAGTAGGCAATTATGATAGATTTTGGTATATTTAGGATGATGCTTGTGCTTTCTTCTATTTTCAGAGTTGTATATCATATACCCAAAATATGGATACGTAATCACATAAAAGTAGATTCTTTATTAGATTCCGAGTCCGACGAAGATCATCCAGTAGTATTTAACCGACGACGCATAAATATTATTGACAGTAACGATGAATTTAATAGCGAATCATCGTCGGATAAGGAAAATTCAGGGTCACAAAAAATTGTTTAGCAATCGGTATCCCGTCCTTGGAATAATATCCGTCGTCCTTGGAAAGGAGATTGCCCTGAAGACCCCGAAGGACCCTGCTTTCCTGTGACCCATTTTCCAAAACTATTTGACGGTGAAATTATATGTGATATATTTATATTGACTATACCAATACATATGCACTGCAGTTCCAGAAATAAAATGTTCCAAATGCAACGTGCATCTATGTTTAACGCCAAGTGCAAATTGTTTTATGGAATTTCACGGTTAAGCTTTTATGTACAGAACTGAAAATATCGTAAGCCGTTATTACTGCAAAGTTACAAATCATAATAAAATTGTTTAATGTGGTAAATTTCTTTTAATCTGTATATATAGGTTTATAATTGTTGATTTTCCGTTGTATACATTTTTGTATATTTAAGAAAGAAAATTCTGCCCAAAGAGGTTTCACAACGAATCCGTCTAAACGAGCCGTTTATTTTGAGAGCGGCCCAAGTCGATTTATGTTAAAATCGAGATATTTAAGGGTTTGCTCTTTAACTCTTTGCACTCCGAACTATCCTGGATGTTACTCGGCGCCATTTTGTCGCTAAAACGTACACTTTCGAATATAAACAGCTTTGGAACCGAATAAGATACAATGATATTTGATTTATACGAATTTGTAGACATCAATGAAGATATATTTGTTAAAAAAGAATCAACATTCTATTTCTTATAATTTTGTACAGTATGATAAATTTGGAAGCATAGCGCATCGTTGAACCCGCCTTGACGTCAGCTACAACACTGTTCAGTTAAAACTACATGGTGCTGTTTAAAAATCATCGATGACCTTGGAAAGATGTTGAAAATTACTACAATAGGAACATTCTTTCGTATCACCATATTTGCCACTTTTAACGGTACAACTTTTATCCCCAACATTTTCTTCTATCTTTAATCCTAGCGGAGTTACTTAGGTGGCGGCATATTTCTCGTGAACCACCCGGTATATTTTTTTTATTATTTATTACCCGGATATTTTCTGAAATGTTTTTTGTCCATCGCTGGCTGGTACGTGTTCAGAAATCGCAGTTTCGTCGCCGGTCGCATTTTTCATGGCGAAAAGACGTCAGTGGCTACGGCAGCATGACGTCGCGTCAGTCGATTAGAATGAAAGTTTGCGTACGTGTCTCCCTGGGGAAAAAACTAAACGATTCATACGGATTCATCGCGATGAGTTGTCGGAATATACAAACGATTCGGACTACAGATTCTTTAGAATCGCTAAGTCGGTTGTCGGCAATCGATCCGTCACATAGTATTCGAGGCAATGCTAAAAATCCCAATTTTCCAAGTGCGAATCTAAAAACGCTAGCAGTCTCGTGTAATTTGTAATTTAAAATTTACAATTTCTATCAAATATACGAATTATACTACCTCTGGACACATTGTACATTAACCCTTTGCAATCCGTGCAATTTTAATTCCAAAATCGAGACATTTCTTTTACTTAGAATAATTACATTATACATGGTCCATGTCCTTTCTTGCATATTAAATTCATTACTATTATTTCTACGTACAACAGCTCAATTTTTAACGATTTATTAAATTCAATTATGGTCGTGTAATAGTTGTTTTAGAGGAGCATAGTTGTCTCAGAGAAGCCATTGGAGTTCTAAGAATTAAACAGCAATCGGTCTTATCTGGCCAAACAATGCTCCGATCGAAAGAAAATGGCCGAAGTAAAGGACTGCATCGTAATTTACCGATAATCCGATAATCCGATAAACAAATATTTTCCGAACGAACGACGGCCAATAATCGAGCGACAATAAATTGCAATAGAAAACGAGCAAACAGGTTTTCACGTAATAAAGGAATAAAGGTCGCTTAAATGTTTATTTGTAACACTATATTCTTTTTTTATTATTGTTTCATTTATTCTCGATGTAGCGTCGTGCTGCCCTCTTAAAAAAAAAAATATGATCAGGGATCTCATGTCGAAAATGGATTAGTTAGACCATTGTTATTTTTCCGTGGATTTCTATAAGAATCCGAACACATTTTCATTTCACTTTGTCGCTGTTCGTTGTTAATCGATAATACATATGCAAACACACGCACACATTCACACATAGAGATTCGTAAAATTGTATGATACGCAGTCAATAGGCAGCAAATTTTATGCACTCGTCGCAGGCACACTTGTGCTGCAACAATTACATTCGTGATTAGATTTATTTATTATTCGCAAATCAACCGAAGTCACCGAACCCGCGGTTGTGACTGACCTCAGGTTATTTCATTTCGATAGAACATATGGCGGTTTTACATTATTCGTAGAGAATGGCTATCGATTTCGCATAACAATCTGCTGTCTAACAATTAGTTACTTGTTAGATACTATGAGCGACGATTCCTCTTAGCACCTCGTTTCGACTTACGTTAGAGACTAGGCGAATTGTAAGAGTATTCAATTATCATGTAATTCTAAGAAAAAATGCCGCTTCCACGCGTGCGTCACTTAAATAGAAATTCTATTTTGTCATTACGATTGTGATTAGCCGTGTTTAATCGTTTCTTCTTGACTCGTTCCTCAGCGAGGAAACTTAAACTCTCAAGAGTAATTATCATTAGCAGTGTACGCTTGAGAACTCTTGCGAGTTGTACAGTAGAACCTCGATTATTAATTAGGTTGGTGCATACGAAATGTCGGATTTTATATACATATGAACGTTCGTCTGCTTGTTTTCGTTCTGCTTTTCTTTTTGGCATAACCTCGTTTATAGTCGTACCGTCCATTGCCTGAATTGCATTTCAACAAAGAAGATTTTCTCAAAAACGTTCCATTTCGTTATTCGTTTTGAAATTCGTAAGGATATGAATTCAACCGATATCCGTGTAATTTTCTTTATACGAGTATAAACTTGGCAATAATGCTGCAAAAGCTGCACGCAATATTTGAAAAATTTGAATGATTTGAAAAATTTCGATCTGCTGATTTTTCCCTACAAAATGAGAACCGCGCGGAAGACCCAAAACTTCCGTGAAGAATGATGCTCCGAAAGCATTGGTGAAAGAAAGTTGAACGTACAACGATATTGCGACGCCTTTCTGAAATTGGCAAGGTGAAAAATTGAAAATTATACGGTCATCGCTTGTTAATCGGCATGGCCCGATACTTCTCCGCGACAACGCTCGGCTGTATAAGTCGTACAAAACAATTGCGAAATTAAATGAATTATGTTGAATCCCGGTTTGCAAGATTAACAACGACATTTTCTGAAAAGACTCAACGTTTATTAATTTAAATCTGAACCGATGGCCAAAAATGACTTTTATGGGGATGGGGAAGAGTGATCAGGGGTGAGTAAGAGAGTCTGGAATTTGGATTTTTGTGTTTGGATGATTCGTACTGCGATGTCTATATGAGTCCATCATGCAACAATTAAAATATGAAATTTTGCAGCTGCCAGCTTATTCACCGGATCTTTCGCCAACCGACTTTCATTTTTTTTAAACATTTGAAGAGTTTTCACGGGCTAAACAGTATGAAAACGAAGACAGTCGGAAAAATTCCATATCAGAGTTTATTTTGATTCGAAAGATCAGAATTTCCTGAAAACAGGTATCTATGCATTAAAATTTCGATGGGAAAAGCGTATTGAAGCAAATTGAAAAAAGATATGCACTTTTATATATTCGCTTAAAAATCCGACATTTCACACGTACCAACCTAATGGAAGAACTTGGTTTCGAAATCCATGCAATTATTGAGGTAGATGCTGCATTAAATTGCGCTTCCATTTTCTGTGATCATTTCGTTTCTTCCTTTGTCTTTTCAACAGAAGATTATTAATGATTGCCAGAAAAACTGTCGTTGATGGCTCGCAACATGGGAGCAATGGGACAATTATTACGATGATTTGTAAAGCTCAGCTTTTAAATTTTTTGGAAACGAACTGTAACACGTTCAGAAGAAATAGCTTGACAAAAATATCTTGATAAACTTCTTCGGTAAGATAACGGTATATCAATTATAATCGGATTTCCTCTAATTATTCGAATAGCTATCCCTCGATAAGGTTTCAGCCGACGTCCAGCGTACAGAGTTTCCGTGCTTCTGTTCGTTCGATTGTTCGCAACTGCCCCTATCTGTACAAGATACCGATTTCCAAAGAACTTTGCTCGCGATATATAAACATGTTTGTTTTCAGAACTCACGTATTCGAGCCTTCGTTTCCCGCGTCGTATATCCACACTTCCACGTTCATTGTTTCTGCCTGTTAGAATAATTACAGAAAGAACCGCAGAACGTTGTAACTTCGACGAGGCTTACAAAAGCTTTAAACGGTATATAAAATACAATATTAAAGTGCAATGTACAAATGTTTCAAGCCTATATTTAATTCCCGAATGAGTCACCCTTTCAGATGAATCATTACAAGATAACATTATTTCGATGCGTCGCTTCGTTGCTTCGAAAGACGAGCATTTTTTTGAGAATGAAAGAAAGGACCGGTCAAGAATAGTAAAGATATTTTTAATCGACACGTTCTACTTGGACTCCAAATACATAGAAGAAATTTCGGAAAAATTTAATCGTATCTCGATGAAATTTGTGTAAAGAGTCGCCTCTGCGCGATTTTATCATAAATTGAAAAAGGAATTGTTAAGGTAGATGTTTCCACGACGCATTGCAGTTTCGTCGGCATTCCGTCAACTGATGCGGATAGATTTCCCGGCCATAATACAGTAATAAAAGGAAGTCAAATAAACGAAACGGTCTAACAATTTAATGCGTAAACTATTTCCCGGCGAATGGAGCTGGTGCACAAGTACCGAGGTTTTACTGTACCCTTGTGAATAGAAGCGGCAGTTGTTAAAGAGACGTATCGGCGTGTTTTATTGTTAATTTTACTGTTCTAAGCGACACACACGGTGTGTTAGCCCTGCTGAGATAACTCGATCTCCTCGGATAGCACATCCTCGCACTCCTCGTCCTCGTAGGCCGCCCAGGATTTTGGAAAGGCGATCCCGCAAGGTCTCCTTCTGGCCAACAGCTTCCTCACGCGTTTTCGTGTCGCCACGAGCAACAGAAATATTACCAGACCTTGTAACGCATTCAGAATGTCCGTGGGGATCCTGGACGTAAACCAAGAAGACAACAAGGTCAACAATTTGTCAACGCGATCGATCGCGAAAATGCGAAAATGCAAAATGCTGGAACGGGAAAGAAGTTTTTGTGGTTGAGAGTAGACATACGACCGCGAAGAGTTAATTCCTAAAGAAGGGATGGTTTGTGAATGTCTTCGGAAGAATAGTGCGTCGTTCGAGGGTGAAGTTAGAGGAGAAAATGAAATACCAGATGAAATTTTTGGATCCCTCGGCGTAAGACACCACCTCGAAGATCCACGTGATGCCCATCGCAAGGATCAGCTTAATGTAGAGCATGCATTTGAAACGGAGCACACGCAGCTTGTTCCCATTGTAATCGCAATATTGATGCCATAATCGCCAACCGGTGAACCCAAGATAAATCATATTCAGCGTCAGCAAGATTCCGATAGGCCCATAAAAGTACGCCCACACTTGCTCGGTGCCTGGAAACATCGTTATATTTTCGACGTGACTCGGTGAATTCAATCCACGTTTTCATTTGGATCACGTGGATCACAGATAACGAGTAGACGGTGCTCTTATTCATATATTTTTATTCATTAAACTTCTTATCTGGATCATAAATTAGTCCATCCATGACGTAACAGATGCTACGTCGCACAGTGCGTTCGCCAAGAGGATAAAAATAGAGAAATAAATTGCTGAAAGACGGATTATATTGAAAGAAATACGCCGTTTGTTGAGAAATACGCGAACCAAGAACTAAGCGTCAATTTTAAAAGAAATTTATCTACGTAACATGCATTCTTTCAACCCCTATCCGGTTGTGCAATCAGTTACACGACACCGACAGTATCAAAGTTATAAAATAAATGTGACAAATTCAATGAAATTTATTGAAACGTTTTAAACAAATATATGCTTCGATTTTTCATGTACTACAAAACGCGACGACTTTTTTAGTCAAATTTTTGGCTGTCTTGCGTTCGAACAGCGTTGAACTTTTGTTGCAACATCTCGAACAATATCTTCGGATTTTGTGAACGTCTCCTTCTTTTTTTCGTAATTAGTGAACAATTCTTTTCTTCAATATGCATAGGAATAGCTCCTCATTTGATTGTCGTGTAAGTACATCCACCAATCGTCTTCGAAATTACGTGACTGATATTTTGTTTCCCGTTGCTTCTCCAAACACGAACAAAGCATTTATAATAGTAGTATTTAAAAGAAGCTCGGAAGCTAATTTTTTTATACCATTTTATAGTCCTTCTCAAGGGACTGCTACAGGCACTTGTCTGGTCTGATAAGTCAGTCGAGGTCTTTGCTTTATCGTACTCAACGACGATTTTTGGGGTAAAATCCCCTTTTTTTTGTATTTTACATCTACCATTTTGCTTGAATATTTTCGAAGTTGAAACAAAGTATCAAATATAAAGGTTTGTCCGCTGCGGGCTGAAGGGATAGGACAGCAATGTCGGTGCCGGGCTGAACGTGCTAAGTTCAACTGTTTAACTGTTTAACGCGACGTGTGCCGCGAATTAAACCAGAATAATTTATCTCACCGCTGAACCAACAACTTCGTTCGCCGAAACCAGGTTTCAGGTGTTCTCCTGCCAGGTGATGGGTAAATAGAGCCATCACCAGGAAACAGATTGGTCCGCCCCATCCGTAAACGCAGTACATCGTGAACAACGATTTCTCGTTGATCATGAAATTCTTGAACCTGTACAAACATTTACAGCATTGGCATAAACAGTTGTCATTAGAAAAATTCTAGGCCTAAAATTCTTTTCAGGGCCCAATGTTAATAGTTACAATTTATTCGATGAGTTTTTATCGTTACCGCTGGTAATCCAGGGCAAACTCGTTTCATTGCGATTTATCTTACCAGACTGTTCTCCATATGTTGAACGCCACGACATTCAGCCAGAAGAAAGCGGACACGAAAGAGAAATACAAAATGAATCCTGAGAAGAAGAAAAAGAAATTGTTTAACCGAAACTGCGCTGTAGAAAGACAATTGAAGTTCAGAAAGTTCGTGCGCGATCTTTCTTTATCGGAAAATTTTCCGAATTAATCGCGCGGTAAGACAACAGTTTCTGCAAATAATATTGGTTGCGAAATAATTATCGTTAATGTTAATTGCAAACGGCCGCGGATGTTTGTACTGATTTGGCATGATTTGCAAAAAGTTGCGTCTACGTACAAAATCACACGAACCTCGGAATTCTGAAATTTACAGGAAAACTTAAGTAGCAATATTAACAGAGAATTGAATTTAGTTCAATTAAATGTTAATTTATTTTATAGTTGTACAAAGTTTCCTATATAACGGTGATCTACAGTTCCGAGCTGCTAACTTTAACACTTTGCCGGCCACTGTCGAGTACGCGTGACTTCTTTTCGCCAACGGTGAACTTCCTCCCGATTTTTGCATAGGTAGACATATTGACGCAAAGCAAAAATCGTCGAACAATGGTTTCTACTATTTTCGTTGCAATTTCTTAACACTTTACCGACCGACGAATATTTCAGAATTTTTCAAGGTCCATTGTCCATGATTGGAAGCTTTTCAATTTTTATTGTAAATCAACATGACATCCTTAGTAACGTTATTTAGTAATTTCATTAGAATTTACAATGTAAAAGCAGTTTGTTAGGCTTAATTTTGTCACAGTGTAACTATTGAAAGTCTAAATAATAGGCTTCCGGACGGCAAAGTGTTAAGGATGTAAAAACGCGCACGAATAAGCGAACTAACGAAACAAAATGGCGACTCTGTTCGTACCTAAAGAGACGCATATCGCATGATCGTCGTTCTCTTGCGGCCTCAGAGTTTGAATCGACAGCACAATGTAGCTAACTGCCAAGGATGTGACAACGGCCATCATAGCTTTGTCTTGGATCTCTCTTAATTCCGGTAGCAGAACGTACACAGCCAACGTGGTGACAAGAAACACAGCCGATATAATCCCCAGAACGCAAAACAGTATCTCTCGCCTCGTCGATGAATGTTCATTGTAGAATTCACCTTCGAAGCAGACCAAAGCCTGGGAAACATTTTCCTGGCCGATCACGCAAAACCTGAATACGAAACAAACATAGGGTCGTTGCCATCGACGAATAAACTTCTTTTATTTTTAGTATCGTCGGTTCCGTTCCC
>CM052092.1:18953466-18964372 GCA_028453745.1 Agapostemon virescens
AAATTATAAGCATTATAAATTACAATATTAGAAATTATAAGAATTATAAATTACAATATTATAAATTATAATACAAGAAAATGATTACCGTCGTATTATAGTCTTCTTTACATTCGAAACCTTTGGTTAATAAAATTGTTTCGTATTTGTATAACAAATTAAGATAACGATGTACTAACATATATCAAATTGTCCCACGTAAATTTTTCGCAATAAAAATTAAAAAATTTCTACGAAAATCCCAATTTGTATGTAATGAAATATAAATTCCCAATTTACAAGAAACAAAAACAGTCTACCCAAAGATGAAACGACTTCAACATAATTCTACTCTCACTAAATCTGTACCACCACGCCAATGAAGTGAGTTCAATTGTTGTGATTGAAAAAATATTCTTTCAGGTCTGGTATGGATATCTTTGGTGTCATGGATGGTTTCATCGAGTCACGGTTTAGACGTGAACTGTTGTCCAAACGGTTCGGTATGGATGACCGAGTCATTGCAGTGCTCCGGGGACATGAAGATTCAGCTCTCATGTCCGTACGGTAGCTATTTGATCGACCCTAACACATCTAGCACCGACAATTTCACCATAATTGAAGAAAATGGCGAGGCTTGGCTACAATTAACGGAAATCATCTACGATAGAATCTCGTCGGACAGGTAAACAATCGATTTTATTTTACCTGCTCGACCACCGGCAGAGAATTTATTTTGCGCGTCCCTCGCGTCTGCGAAAAGCTATCCTCTTATCAGTCGCTAATACAGGGTTTTCCAATAAGAACGGGTCGATGTTGAAATGTAATAAAATAAGCTGTATGTCAGGTTAAAAATTGCCACACCATCGTGTATAATGGTAAACGATTCAACTGCTGTAAATTTAATTGCAATACAAAATGTAATTGTTGTAAGAACCAGTAATAGTAAAAGAACCTGTATCCATAAGATAAAATAGATCGGGTAGAATGAAAATATTCTAGGTCAGAAGGAATGTCTTGGTTTTCGAGTTGAAACAGCTTCGAATGCAAAGGGTTAACGAAATTTCTTTTCTATTTGAAAGTCCCATGTATGCCATTATATATGGAATATGACATCGTTGAAATGTCCGCCGCGGCTTCGCACGGTGGCAAGGATCCAAGAGGTCCAATTTTCAATGACTCTGCGGCATAGGTCCGGCTGAATTTGAGCAATCACCTGGGCTTTATTGACTTTGAGGGCATCGGTCGATTGCGGCTTATCGACATAGATCTGAAACTTCAGAAAAACCCACAAGAAAAAGGTCTAGCTGGGTGAAATCGCATGATTGCATGGTGGACAATTCACGAGACCTCCGCGAGAAACAACCATACCCTGAAATCGTTCATGCGAATGTCCATCGTGGCTCGTAGCGCCGTCCTGCTGGAACCACATATCGTCCACGTCCTTATCGTTCAATTCTGGCAAAAAGAAATTGGTTATCATCGATCTGTAGCACTGGCCATTAACGATGACAGCCTCGACAGCGTCGTTTTGGAAAAAGTATGGACCGATGACGCGGCCGGCCCCAAAATCCGCAGCAAACGATAACTTTTTGTGGATGCATTGCCAACTGGTGAATCTCGAGTGAATTGGCATCGTCTCATATACGGCCATTTTGCTTGTCAACATAGCCATTCGTCCAAAAATGCGCCTCGTCGCTGAAGATGATTTTTCGGCGAAAATTGAGGTCCTCTTCCAAACACTCCGGAGCTCAGTCAGTGAACAAACGACGTTGTCTATTGTTATCGACTTTGAACTTCTGGGTCAGTTGAATCTTATACAGGTATAGGCCCAAGTCCAGGCGCAAAATTCGCCAACTTGAAATCTGCGGAAGGCCAACTTCTTGTGCACGGCGAGGAATCGACTGCCTCGGGTTCTCCTGCATACTTTCACGGACAGCGGCGATGTTCTCGGCCGATCTGACATTCCTTCGACGTACGGGTTTTGGCTGATCGTTTACCGAACCGATCATCCCGAATTTGGCCACCAAATGTTAAAGAGTCGACTTTGAAGGGCCACCGCGTCTGCCGTAAAATGGGCGCAACGTTTGCACCAATGAACACTCATTTTGATAATAAAGTTGTATCATTCGGACGTATTGCTCGAACGTGCACTTGTCACGGTGATTTCACATTACTGACTGAATTACAAACAACATGGCCACCATAGATTGTCAACATCGATTCCGTCCCTATCGGAGAACCCTATGCAAAAAGCAAAGGTCGAAAATGTCATTTAGGTTGACAACAAACTTGAACTAATCGGTGTTACGCTCTTGGGAAAAACCTCTTGCGTCACGAGAGTCTCTTTCATGGTAGTGGATAGTAGTGAAAGGTGGTAATCACCGTTGTTATTTACAGTACACCATCGGTGCGTCGTTGAATTAATTAATTCGTGATTATTTTTAACCACCGCAATATTTTGTCTGGTCAATCGTTATTCAAATTTATTCCTGAATGGCCGACGGTAATTGATTACTTCGAATAGCTTATGATATAGCTTTGAATACTTTGTAACCTACACCATATGAACATTTTTTATTTCCTTTCGAAGTATGTACAATTAACACGCAATGTTTTTTTAGCTTTTCACAGTACTTTTCATTATACTTTAAACAGGAAAGTTTCAACTGTGCATGAAGGCTTGCTTGCTCCATTTTCATTCCTCTGTTTCAATTAAGTTTGTCGAAGTAGTGTAAACATTTTTTAATATTATATGAATTATAATATATTGACTACTGGTAGAATATTTTAGTTGAACATCGCATACTGAGAAATGTTTGCCTAAACATATGTGTAAATTAAAGTAGAAACCAAAATGAAATTTAATACGTAACTAAGAAAACTGCATTACAATTCCCCGAATTTCTTGTTATAATTGTTACCGTTATGCAAATTGTATTTTAAAATTGTATTTCGTCTAATACACGTGTACCAACGTCGCATAAATTTTTATACGTTCCTATTTTCACTACATTTATGTTTTTCGACAACGAAATGCAAAGTCGTTGCCATTTTTTCAGAATGAGTAGCTACTTTTAACATACAAGTTTATCGGTACCTGTAAAAAGGTGAGAACCTTTACTTCCATGTTTCGTATATTCGAAATATACATGTATAGATATACAGGGTGTCCCACGCAACTGGAACAGGCTGTACCTCCTAAATGGTTGAGAATAGAAGAAAATGTTATAAGTAGAAGTTAAATGGTATCAGACGGTGCATAATATGCAACTAATTTTATGCACTTTTGTGCATCGGTACATCAGAAAAATGCAACTGCATATTTTTTTTAAATAGACACCTATATTTTTGACTGCACCAATCGATGCAGTTTCTTGTGCTCTACATAAAAGTACTTATGCCCTAAACTTATTCGTTAAGAAGTTATCGAAGCTAAAAGTTCTCTGAATTATTTCGGCCTCTCGGCAAGTGTTCCGGAGTACCTACGTTATGCTCCATTACAATGTTTGTAAACATGATAACTTCTTAACGAATAAGTTTAGGGCATAAGTATGTAGTACTTTTATGTAGAGTACAAGAAACTGCATCGATTGGTGCAGTCAAAAATATAGGTTTCTATTTAAAAAAAATATGCAGTTGCATTTTTCTGATGCACCGATGCACAAAAGTGCATAAAATTAGTTGCATATTATGCACCGCCTGATACCATTTAACTTCTACTTATAACATTTTCTTCTATTCTCAACCATTTAGGAGGTACAGCCTGTTCCAGTTGCCTGGGACACCCTGTATATGTATAGGTCCGTCCGGACGTCTCCGCGTGTAGTGAAGCAATGGTTAAGCGTGGTGAACCACGGAGCCCAGAAATGCGACAGTGGGAGAAGAGGACTGTGCAGTGCTATCTCTGCTGACCGAGCTGTTCATCGAAGCTTCATCCAGGTTTGTTTCAGTTCCACGCGTAGTTTAACTGTGTCGACTTCTACCAACAACGTTCGCTGTTGCTCTCTCCGTCGTTGAAGTCTCCGCAAGCCCGCGTTCTTTTTGTTTACTTCCACCATTCTGGACTTCACCAAAACCCGATCCGTCATCCTCTTCGATCGACACTTGCCATCACGAACAATTATCAACTATATTCCAATTTCTACCGCTAAACATTAAACCTTCATAATCTCTGAAAGTTCATAAAATTCGCTCGCAAGTCACCCTCGGCAACCATAAAACGGATCTCTTCAGGACCAACTTTCGAGGAACGATCCGCGCAGGATCGAATCTTCGCTGATCCAAGTGCAGTTTCGTTTCCGGTGATTCGGGATTTTGCGTTTCCGGTGACTTGAAAAGCCCGTTGAAGATCTTGTTTTGGGACCTACGGTGTTTTGATCGAGAAAGGGTTACAGCCGACCTTTCGCGGTTGTGTTCGTGGCAGAACCAGTTTCGGAGGAGAAAGAAATGCGGTAACGAGTTACAGGGGATAATGTTGCTGGACACGAGCTGCAATAAGTACCTGGGCACATTGCCAGTCAAAGGTGCGTAAACCTCTGGCACCGTGTTTTTGTTTATCTCGGGATTTTTATAGGGCTGCTGTTTTCCGCACGAATCGTCAAGCAAACCCCGTTCATTGTTAACTTAACACATTATTTTTGTACACTTACACGGGAACATATTCAAAAAACTTTTGTTAAAATTTTCAAAAATTCAAATTTTTTCGACCTCTGGTTTCCGAGATTTCTCAAAAATACCCCAACTTTGAAGGCTATTTTCAGAATTATTTTTCAAGGAACTATAAGCACCCATAAGTTTCATCAAAATCGGATTTTCGCATCTGAATATGTTCCCGTGTTATTATATTAACACTTTATCGACCGGCGATTATTTCAGAATTTTCTAAGGTTCATTACGGAAAACTTTTTAATGGGTCGTTCAACACTGGCTGCAATTTTTATTGTAAACCAACAAGGCATCCTCGGTAATGTTATTTAATAATTTCATTACAAATGCAATAGCAGCTTTTAACTTTATTTTGATACATCAGAATTACTGAAAATTCTATTAACACTTTAATGATCGTTCGCACGACATGTGTGTGATAGCCGGAACAACTGTTATTGTAGGCGATTGCTTTAATAAATATCACACAAAGAAAAAATATTTTATTTGTTGTTAAATTGTTATTGTTTTTTGTGTATGTTCGCACATGTTGTATTATTTTGTGAATTTAATAAAGTTTTTTTTAACCCTTAGCACTCCAATGGCGCCTCTAAGGCGACACTAAGAATTACCATACTAATATTTAAAACAACTTTTACATCACTATGTTTGCATTTAAGAAATCAGTAAAAATGGAAGTGTTGCACTTACGAGTAATAGTAATAAATTTTTTACACATGAAAAGAAATGAACCGTGAACAATGAAATTATTGTATGTTAAAAAAATGTCTCGATTTTGGAATTAAAATTGCTTGGAGTGCAAAGGGTTAAATTAATTCTTCAAAAATATTGCCGGCTTTTGGGAACGTTCGACTGCGGGAACGTACGGCCATTAAAGTGTTAATAGGCTTTTATATATTTTATATATATTTTAATTAATAAACGGTCGGTAAAGGGTTAATAGTAACCCGGTTGTTACTGGAATTGTTTATCAATTGTGTTACATTTTCATGTTTTCATGGTTTCTAAACAATGCGGGATAGAAATTTGTGTGAATCTGCAGTCGTCTGGTGGTTATTTGAATTTTTGTCTATTGTTCAGATAATTATTCTATTAATCTTCGATTAGGATTATCCATTGCTTTGTTTATCAATTTAGAATTAGAATTAGGACATTAGAGCAATTCAAACAGAGGATTTAGAATTGGAACATGTTTCTGGAGGTACTTTTCTGTAGGCAAGTCGTTTTATCGGTTCTAACGTCGTTCATAAAACTATTTATCAACTGTAATCGCCAACAGCTGAGTAATTAAACGACGATTACGGTATGTCGGGAGATTAGTCATTTATAAATGAAATTGGATCAAATGTAACATTCTTCGTTTGGATCATAACGTTTACAAATTAGTACTGTTAGGAAACAAAGAAAGATAAACAAACGTTTATTTCTGAAGTGAACTATCTCGAAAATTGCATTAAGTTTTACGATATAAAAATGCGTCTTTATTTTCATTCGAACGGGTTTGAAGTACGTTTTGAAGGCATAATAAAATTAGTAAGAAAAATTTGCCTTAGTTCAGAGGAAGGGAGAGGGTTTATGGAAGAATTCTCTATAAAGACACCTTCGTTGATTTACCCAAATGTGGCAAAGTTGGCATCTTTATATGAATTGCAACATTTATAAATTGTTATTATTCAGCAACAAGAAGTTTAGCGATAAATTCATTTCTGGGTGGAATTGGCTCGAACATAGCATTAAGTTTTACAGTTAAAAAATTATTTTATATCATTCTTTTTCGTTCGAACGTGTTTGAAGTATGTTTCGAAGGCATAATATAATTTGTGAGAAGAAGTTGACGTAATTTAGAGAAAGGAACAAAGTTATAGGAGAATTCTCCTCAAAAACGTGTTCATTATTATACCAAAATGAAATGATCGATGTTCTATAGTCGCTGCAGAGAATTTTAAATTTTTTCCAAAAAGTAAATATACTAATTAATGTTTATTTACTGAAATTAATATAAGGATACAGAAAAATATAACAAGCAACGCTTTCCCAATTATCACGGAATGTCATACACATTTTTTAGTATCGAGGGAATTAATTTCCAATTAAAAAATTTAAAAAGTTCTAATATACATTTTTTAGTAACGAGGGCCCCGAATGAGTTTATTTCGAATTCTAAACTTACTCTAAACAATTTTAATTCCAAAATCGTGACATATTATTTTACTAATCTTATACATTATATAAGATTGATGAATCTTTTAATTTTACATATAGTATAATAAAATACAATTAACTTCCAATTAAAAAATTTGACAACTTCTAATATACATTTTTTAATTCTAAACCTACTCGAAGAAATTTTAATTCCATAATCGAAACATTTTTTCGGCTAGAATAATTGCATTGTAAATAGTTCATTTCCCTTCGTGAATATAAAACTTATTACTGTTACTCGTACGTGCAACATGTAAATTTTTATCAAATTCTTAAATGCAAACATAATGATGGAACAGCTGTTTTGAATAATAGTAGAGCATGCAACATTTCATTTTTTACAGAATTCTTAAATGCAAACATAGAGATGGAAAAGCTGTTTTAAATAATAATAGGGCAATGTTTAGTGCCGTCATTGGTTAAGGACTAAATCAATTAGTACATTTCAATAAACATTGTAAACCAACTGATTTCGCATAAAAATGAAACAGTTGCCGAGATCTGCAGCACTATCCAGAATAGCCGAGCATTTGACGGTTCTAAAAATGTAAAAACGCATTTAGAGATTACTCGCAACGAAATACGACCATACTATCGTAAAATACTTTCAGAAGAAAAACAGACAGCCAATTCAATGACGTTTTTAACTTGACATTAGCTCGATTGATAGTTGGAGGAACGCGTGAAATAGAATATCTCGAATACTGGATAAAACGATATGGAAAACAACATTATCACAGTTGGTTACGCACGAGGCAAGGAGAACTTCTTGGATCATTAAAATTTTTTCTTCCTTGTGTTTTCTTGAACCACAAGAAGCGAAAAATCCGAGTCTAGGCGAAGATTATCATTCATGAAGAAACGATACGGTTCGAGCGATAAGAGACTGTTATGATTGATGGAACGTCCAAACATATTTTCTATGTCCGTAAATCAGAAAGTAGTGAGCGTTGTTGACAATCTGTCGTCTGAAGTCTTGTTAACGTTATCACTCTTAACACTTTACTGACCGGCCATTATTTTAGAATTCTTTAAGGTCCATGGTTCATGACTGAAAACTTTTTAATGGATCTCTCAAAACGTAGACGGCCATTTTTATTGCGAATCAATTGGACAGTCTCGGTAACGTTGCCAAATAGTTTCATTAAAAATTAAAATGTAAAGGCAATGTTTAAGCTTCGTTTTGTCACAGCACAATTATTGAAAGTCCTATTAACAGGCTTCCGATCGGTAAAGTGTTAATACTTTATTCAGCGAAGTCTAACGCATTGTGTTTTCCACGTTTCTATTGCACACCAACAATATAAGCGAAGGTTTAATTATAAAGTTAAATAATTTATATTTAATTAATTTATAATTAATTATATTTAGTTCATAGCTTAGAAGTAAACGAAAATCTACAGCAATTGTACGCCCATATGTTCTACACTGGGCATACATTAACAACAACAAAATAGAATATTACTTCGGTTTAACATTAGAATTACCAAACCACTCATTTCGACTGGTCCCTAGTTTTTTCTTTCGCAATTATTGATGTTATAGAAATGTTTTCATCAGAATTTTTTGAATCTTCTTTAATAACGTAAATGTTACAATAAAAATAATATGAAGTTTTAATAAATGCAGTCTCGTTATTATTACAAAGCAATATATATCGTTGGATTTATTGTTCGATAGTTCTAGTGTTAAAGGAGATTAATAACACACATATTTATTAAACTCTGCTCCGAATCTACTCTTCGACGAACAAAAGTACATCGTTTGCTGTCAGAAACTTCAAACTTAGACTCATCGCACCAAAGGAGTCTTTCCCAATCTGTAATGGATCAGAAGGAAATATTGTGAAAAAATATGTTAATAGAATGAAAAATAGTTTTATTAATCAGTCACCCTTAGCACTCGAATGGCACCTCTAAGGCTACATGAAAAATTGTCGCACTATAATTTAAACAATTTTTACATCGCTAGATTTGTAGTTAAGAAATCGATAAAAATTAGAATGCTCTAAGTACGACTAATAGTAATAAATTTCAAATGAACGAAAGGAAATAAGCGTTGTCCAATAAAGTAAAACCATGTACAGTGGCTCACGAAAGTATTCGGACACTCTCCAAACCTAAATAACTTTTTAAGAATTCAAACGACTTGACTATTCTGGAGCAACTAGAAGCATTGATTTACTAAATGGTACGTAAGTATAATTTCGAAATAATTCTGGTTGGAAGAAACTACAGGAAAAAATGAAAAAGACATTTTTTAAAACATTTTTATTGTAATTCGTAATGAAAATTTCAAATATGCGTCTTGCAGACCTGTGTTAGTTATACGCATGCTGAAAATTTCATCGAAATGGATTGGCGCAGAAAAAAAACGACACACGTAGAAAGATGTAAGAATTTATAGAGTTTAAACAGAAATTGACCGAGAATCGTGAAAAATTGCGATTTTCACCATTTTTCGATGGCATGCAGCTCGTGTGTACGTCGTTCGATTTCAATGAATTTTTCTGCATGTATATAATTACCATAGGTCTACGAAATAGGTTTTTAAAATTTTTCGTACGTGGCACACATGAAAAATATTTAAAATGTGATTATTATGTTTTTCATGTAATTCATACCAATCGCAACTGTTACAAAATCCTTTTTCCATATCGTTTAGTAAATCAATGCTTCTAATTGCTCCAGAAGAATCAGGACGTTGGTATCGATCTTAAAGAAGTCATACAAATTCAAAGAGTGTCCAAATACTTTCCTGAGTTACTATACGATATACGTAAAAATATTGTTTCGATTTCGGAATGCTTCGAGCGCAAAGGGTTGATACCACGAAAATATTGAATCAGTTCCAATTTCTTTTGTTTGCAAACGATGCACACGGTATTTTATATTCGTTACGAGTGCGCGATATTCGCAGTTTGCAGATTCCGTGTACCTGTTATAGGTCATGTTTCCGTTTAATAACCTCGTAAACAACGCTCTATTACAATGCGTTTAATTAAACGGATTAAATGGTTAGTCTGTGAAAGAAAAAAAAGGAGTGGGCAAGTGCACGTGGCTGAATCGAATTAAGCAGCCAGTGCATGTGCAACCATTGAAGTGCATAGAGGAGCACAAAGAGCAGCCTCGCTGACAGATGCAACCCTTTCTTCTTTTGATCCAGGCCGTTTTCATACCGCAAGAGAACGCGGCCGGATTTAAACTGGGTTACGAACGCAGAAAATTGCGTTTCTTCAACGGGGAATCTCGTGCGTCGACTGAACGTGCTGATTCAATAAGGCCAATCAAGCCACGATAATAAAGACAATTTCTGCAATAACCCATTATCTTATCGCGTCAAGTGCTAATCTTTCCGCAGTTTTTTTCGCTTTCATATATATATATATATATATATATGTATATATTTATTTTCGTGGTAGTTCAATAGGTCCCGGAATTGCCACTTTATTTGAACAACCACAACCAAGTCGGAAGACTCGGAAGTTATGAGTCTCCTTAAATGGAATCATTTAGTAACTTTGTTTTCGATTATTCAGCAATATTACGTTGTTACTTGGTATTTCGTCGATTACGCTAGATCGTGAAACGTTTTAAGATATACTTGGAAATGTGTGAAGCATATTTTGTAATATTCTAATGTATCCTACTGTATTCTTGAGGATTCTAGTGTATTCTTGTGTATTTTTAAATATTTTAGTGTACTATACTATATTGTTGTGTATTCCATTACATTTTAGTGTATTATTGTACACTCTAGTATATTCAGGTACATAATGGTATATTCTAGCATCTTCTAGTGCATTCTAATGTATAGTAATCTATTCTAGTACATTCCAGTATATTATAATATATTGTAGAATGTTCTAATATATTCTACTACATTTTAGTATATTGTAGAATATTCTAGTATATTGTAGAATTTTCCAGTACATTCTAGTATATTCTGGAATTATCTAGAATATTCTAGTATATGGTAGAATTATTTAGTATATTCTAGAATACCCTAGTAGTATATTGTAGAATTTTCTAGTATATTCTAGAAGTATATTGTAGAA
>CM052092.1:18987981-19017868 GCA_028453745.1 Agapostemon virescens
GCGTAAGATAAAATAAATCATGAAGAATGAAAATATCCTAGGTCAGAAGAAGTGCCTTGAATGTTGGATTAAAACAGCTTCGAGTGCAAAGGGTTAATTCCTTGCCATACCATTTTCTTTGACTTTACAACGATTCTATCATCTTCTTCGACAAAAATGTTACAGAAGCAGAAAGAAAAGAAAATTTATATATTTTTATAAAACTGCATTTATTTCAATGCTTAAACATTAACTACGAAAGAATGAAACTTGATTTCGTCGGAAGAAGGAATGCATGCAATTTATATTTGTTAGATTTTGTTAAAAATCTTTTATATACTTTTATATTTTACTTATATTTACTATCAGAGGGTTAAACTTAACCCCGCTTTGTTTCTTAAATATATAAAAAAAATGTATGCAACGGACAGATTAAAATAAATTTACCAGTTTAAATAATTTTATACATATGTATATACTGGGTGAGTCACCAAACGTTTGCACCTCAAATATCTTTGTTGTTTTTAAAGATGCGTAAAATGTGGTAAGGACACAGTTGAATGGTACAATAGGGCTGACATGTTGCTATAAAAAAATTTTATTTTGATGTCATTTTTTTAAAGATATCAAGGTCACCTTGACATTTTTAAATGGAACTACCATTTTTTAAACACCTACAATGATAGTCCCTTCCATTAGGAATTCAGTGACAATATTATTCCAAGGTCATTCAAGGTCAAGGACAGAAAAAACGTATAAGATTTAAAATATGAAAGCAGAATACCTGTATTTTACAAATGTTCGAAATGATGGCTGTCTGTGTCGATTCATTGATTTAACGAGCTCTGAAGGAACCTTGAACTCTGATAAGTACATCCGAGGTGGTATTTGTTTGTTTGAATGATTTTGAAGCAATCCCCATTGACAAAAGTTAATTCTATTTTGAAAATCATTCCCGTGCAATTCTTGATGGAGCAATATGGGGAACGGATGAAATTTATGTCGGGCCAGAATTCGTATTACGCTACTTTGACTTATGCCTGTTTCCCGGGAAATTTTTCTCGTACTCACGTGAGGATTGACAGCTATAGCTTCTAAAATATTAATTTCATTGTCTTCATTGGTCGTGGGATTCTTCCGTTTGTACTGTCTTGCATGTACACTTCCAGTACTTCGAAACAACCTGTACGTATTAATGAAAGTCTGCCTAAAAGGAGTGTTTTGCTCGGAGTACCTTTCTTCATAAAGTAATCGAGCCTGCACTGCATGTTGTCTACATTCACAGTAAATCGTGATCATATCACACTTTTCAGTCATTGAATAAGACAGCGGAATAGCGCTTGGAAACATACTGATAGTAAATAAGAGTGCTGAATAACAGTAACATTAAAGGACCTTAGTATGTTTACTTTAACTACGACCATAGTATGTTTACTACTTACTACAAGTCTCAACCGTGATAAACGTATTCTGCTTTCATATTTTAAATCTTATACGTTTTTTCTGTCCTTGACCTTGAATGACCTTGGAATAATATTGTCACTGAATTCCTAATGAAAGGGACTATCATTGTAGGTGTTTAAGAAATGGTGACTCCATTTAAAAACAATCAAGGTGAGCTTGATATCTCTAAAAAAATGACATAAAAACAAAATTTTTTTATAGCATCGTGTCAGCTCCATTGTACCATTCAACTTTGTCCTTACCATATTTGACGTATCTTTAGAAACAACAAAGATATTTGAGGTGCAAACGTTTGGTGATTCACCCTGTATACATTTAAATCGTACATACTGTAAACTGACCACCATTTTTGTTTCAGTCAAGAAAAATTGAGATCGATCGCGAGTTATCTGAGCTTAGTGCCATCGGAGGAGCGAGAGAAAGAAGAAAATTGGTATCGTTACGACATGGACTTCCTTCGCGAACTTTTGGTACGTAAAACGGACAGGAATTTATTAATAAATAAATAATGCTGTGTTAAATTTATAGAAACATCGTTTTAAAAAGTATTATACACCAGCGACAAACGTGGCACCTAACGTGTTAAATATACAATTTTTTATAACAGTTTTAGACGTTAATTTAACTTTTCTTCCCCAAAATTTCTTAGTAGTTATACATAACTTTGGACGTTTTCTTATATCTACGACCTTATTCCCTCTACCACGCAAATTACAACTGATGAAAAATATTCAAAGGGTTGTCCACGGCATTCTAAATACTTTTTCATTCGCGTTTTAATATTATTCATAACATCACGTAATTTAATTCTCACTTACAATGGCCCGCTTTAAATTCGGACACCATGATACTCGAGAAGTTTTCGCTGTATATCTCCACCGTTAATGGACTTAAAGAATTCGTCATTTTGTAATAATAAAAGAAACACTTATTTATAATGCTAGAAACATAGTTTGTGTTTATTTAATTTGTACACTTTTCGCGATAATCAATGTTAAACAAAATAATGCTCAATTTTAACGTCATAAAAATATTTATATTTTATATAATTTTATATATATATAATTTATATTTTACATAAATATTTATATTTGCGCATGGCAAATGCATCAATACAAAAAGGAATGCAACTTCTTTTGAGTATTACATCTTGTTAAAATTTACATCTCGCTAATTGTTATTATTTACTAATATTAAAAATTGCGTTACAGATCTCTCGCCACGAACGCAGAGCCTCTCAATTGGAAGAGCTCAATGAAATGCCACTATATCCCACAGAAGAGATCATCTGGAACGAAAGTATCGTCCCAACAGAATATTTCTCTGGGGAAGGGTGTCTGGCATTACCAAAATTAAATTTACAGTTTCTTACTCTACACGATTACCTGTTGAGGAATTTTAATCTTTTCCGGTTAGAGTCGACCTGTACGTACAACAAACGTGTATTTATTAACAGGATTGCTTACGTATTGATCATAGTTAAATCAACGATTTTAATTGTTTCCAGACGAGATACGCCAAGACATTGAAGATGCCGTGAGCAGATTAAGTCCTTGGTAAGTCTTTTTTTTTTAATACAAAAAAATATGGTCGAGCCATATGGTTAAGCACATTGTCATTCAGTGTTTTATTTCTTCCGTTCAGGCGGGCTGAAGATGGCGGTGTTTATTTTGGTGGCTGGGCCAGAATGGCTCAGCCGATCACTCAGTTTGCTGTGGTTGAAGTAGCGAAGCCGAATATCGGCGAAAAGAGACCATCCAGAGTGCGAGCCGATGTCACGATAAACCTGAGTGTCCGGAAAGAAATCAAATCCGAATGGGAAAACCTTCGAAAACACGACGTATGTTTTCTAATTACTGTCAAGCCTGAAAATCCAATTGGTAAGACATAAGAATAAAACATGTTGCGGTGGGGTTAAAAATACGTCTAAACTACTTGTTTAACATTTCGGTAAAGATAGAGATTATTTATAATATGGTGCAGTAAACTAATTTGATATTTGTTTTACCCATAGGCACTAAGTACAGTCATAAATTACCATTTGTCCCACAAGTTGGTTTAACAACGGTCAGAGGATGCGAAGTCGAAGGTATGTTAGATTCCAATGGCAGAGTGATAGAAGATGGCCCTGAACCACGACCAATTCTACCTGGTGACACTAGAACGTACAGAGTCTGGCTCGATTCCAATCAGTATCGGATAGATATGGACAACGCCAGTCACGGTGGCGAGGATGTTTACGAAGGTTTCAATATTATAATGCGACGAAAACCGAAAGAGAATAACTTTAAAGCAGTCTTAGAGACCATAAGAGAGCTTATGAATACAGAGTGTGTTGTTCCTGATTGGCTACATGACATAATTCTTGGCTACGGCGACCCAGGCGCGGCTCGCTATTCTAGGTACTTCTAAATCATTATGGTTTTTTTAGGAGAGAATTGCTTTTGTTTGGTCCAAATGTATCGACTCTTCGTTACTTTTTATTAAGAAAACTATTACATCGATAAGTCTAAAACTTTGCATATGTTTTTACTATATTTTTTAGTAAATTACAACAATTGTTTTAGTTAGATTTGCTTAAAAACTTGTGCTGAAATTATTTTTCTGTCTGTTTGTAGAATGCCAAATGAAATCGCAACAATGGATTTTAATGACACATTCCTTGATATAGACCACTTGCGTTCCAGTTTTCCTCAGTATGAAATTGAAGTTTCTACAAATGTCGAGAAGAAACTTGTGCGACCTTTCCGATTAACATTTCAGGATGTTCTTGCAAAACAGAGCAATGAAGCTGTAGAAAAAGTAATTCAAGTTGAACCACATGTTCCTCCTAGTCGTGGCCCTTACAAGGCCAACGAACCTAAAAAGTATGCAACGACTTACTGTTTATTTTTGTTAATTAATTGTATGCTATAAGTTGTGATTATATTTTCTATGTATTTATCACAGAAATCAGATCCCTTTTACACCAACGCAAGTTGAAGCTATTAGAGCCGGTATGCAACCAGGATTGACACTCGTCGTAGGTCCTCCTGGTACCGGTAAAACGGATGTCGCTGTGCAAATCATTTCAAATCTCTATCATAATTTTCCTAATCAAAGAACGCTAATAGTTACACATTCGAATCAAGCGTTGAATCAACTGTTTGAGAAGATCATGGCATTAGATATCGATGAGAGGCATCTGCTGCGTCTTGGTCATGGAGAAGAAGCACTAGAAACTGAAAAAGACTTTAGTAGATACGGTAGAGTTAATTATGTTTTAGCTAAACGCTTGGATCTTTTAATGGAAGTTCAAAGATTACAGGTTTGTATTGTATCTGCAAATCGATTAGTTTAGTTGGCTATGTATGTCGCATTACTTCAGATTTGTTTATTAGGAATCCTTGAACGTGAAAGGCGACGTGGCGTACACATGCGAAACAGCTGGACATTTTTTTATGTATCAAATATTGGCAAGATGGGAACGCTTTGAGTCCAGAATCAAACAAAGGCAAGGAGTAGGAAACAGTTCACCTCCTGCTTTTCTTGTTGACGAGGAATTTCCATTCCATAAGTTTTTTGATAATGCTCCACAACCCTTATTCAAACGTAATACGTTCGAGGAGGACATGGAAATAGCATGCAGTTGTTTTAGGTAATCTTATAACATATTATTATTTCATAAAATGCATTTTCCATAAAATAATGACTATATTTTGCTTCTATAGGTATATAGAAAGAATTTTTGCACAGTTAGAAGAATTCAGAGCTTTCGAGTTGTTGCGATCTGGTTTGGACAGATCGAAATATTTATTGGTGAAGGAAGCAAAAGTTATCGCGATGACCTGTACTCATGCTGCACTCAAACGACGCGAGCTCGTGGATATGGGCTTTAAATATGACAACATTCTTATGGAAGAATCAGCACAAATCTTAGAAATAGAAACTTTTATACCATTGTTATTACAAAATCCTCAAGACGGATACAATAGATTAAAACGTTGGATAATGATAGGAGATCATCACCAATTGCCGCCAGTTATCAAAAATATGGCTTTCCAGAAATATTCAAACATGGAACAATCTCTTTTCGCAAGATTTGTTCGGCTAGGTGTGCCTACGGTTGACCTTGATGGTCAAGGTCGTGCTAGGCCCAGTATTTGTAATCTTTATAATTGGCGGTATAAAAAGTTGGGGAATCTTTTCCACGTAGAACGCAGCCCAGAGTATTTGGTGGCAAACGCTGGATTCTTGTACGATTTCCAACTCATTAACGTAGAAGACTTCAACGGAATGGGAGAAAGTGAACCGAGTGCTTACTTTTATCAAAATCTTGCCGAGGCTGAATACTGTGTTGCTGTGTTTATGTATATGCGACTGCTTGGTTATCCGGCCGATAAAATCAGTATATTGACTACATATAATGGGCAAAAACATTTAATACGAGATGTAATAAATATAAGATGCGCTAGTAATCCTTTAATTGGACGGCCAAATAAAGTGACGACGGTTGACAAATACCAAGGTCAACAAAATGATTACATATTATTATCTCTTGTAAAAACTCGTGCTGTAGGTCACTTACGAGACGCGCGACGTTTGGTGGTAGCTATGTCAAGAGCACGTCTCGGCCTTTACGTATTTGCTAGAGTCTCCCTTTTCAAAAATTGTTTCGAATTAACTCCCGCATTTGATCAGCTAATGCAGAGACCGTTAAAGCTGCAACTACTGCCACAAGAACATTATCCTACTGATCGACTTAACGACGCTGTTCCATCTGTTTCACCAATGGAAATCGAAGATATGCCTCATATGGCCAAATTTGTCTATGACTATTATATGGAGAAAGTTAGTGGTATGAAAGAGTCACAAAAAATGTGGCAAAAACCGGGTACAATGCAAACATCTAATAGTCCAACCCACAAAGTTCCTGCTCATCCTGGAGCAGATGATGATACAGACGACGAAGAGCTCAATCAAATAGAAGATGAAAAACAAGATACTAAGGAAGAAAATGCAGAACCTAAGTTTGAACTGATACAAAATTTAGTTGAAGAACCAGCACCTGAAAGTGAAGATAATGATCGTTAAGGACTGTCAAATGAATGAATAAGAAACAAATTCAAATAGTAGTAAGAAATACTTTGTATTAAAAATACAACATTTTTTTATTAAAATTATATTTATTGTACAGTTCCATGGCATTCCACCATGATATAGTAAAGTTAAATGATATTTATATTTTATACGTGGTATTTATATCTTCTGATTTATGCGTTTGATTTAACTAATCTCTATAAAAACATATTTTAAGTAAAGAGATCCATGTTTTTCTTTGAAATTTCTTTTTGGCGTGATAAATGTTTCTCTAAATGGTGTTTTCTTCGCCTCACCGTTTTCCCTGAATTTTCATTAATTTGTTGAACGCTTGACGGCACGTAACTATTATCAAATTTCATCGACTTGCTCGTGAAATCAGGTTGGTACTCTTCAACAGATGCCTTAGTTCCCTTCAAAGTAGGAACATATTCTTTAGGAATGTCAACAATCGTTGCCGCGCTAGGTTCATACGTTTCATATGACACTTTCGACGTATCAATAGAATTCGGGATATATCGAACATCTTCTACCGTGCTCTTATTATCTAAAATCGTGGGAGAGTATTCGTTGGATGATATTTGGATCCGTTCCAAAGTACTCTTTCTACTTGGTATATATTTCAAATTCGTGCATAACTTTTTAGTAGCTGGTGCATCTGGTACATACTCTTCCAACGAGTTGCTTTTTGAACCTTCCAACTGTAAATATCGTTTGGCTTTAATATTCTTTGTTTTATCATTCGTTAACTTTCTAACAACATCATAATTCTCTATTTTCTTTGGTAAAGTATCATCATTATCTTTCTCATTGGTGGAGGTGTGAGAGTGACTTTGTGTTTTTTCCAATGTTAGATCTCCAACTTCTTCCTTTTCTACTGGTGCTTCTGATATCTCCAATTTCTCCGATTTCTTTTTTGCAGGGGATACATTTACTCTGATCGTAGGCAATGATGCAACATCTTTTGTAATTTCCGACTGCTCAAATGTGTATCTACAATTTATAAAAATATTTGTGTAGAGATAAATAATAACGATAATTATTGAGACTCACAACTCTGTGTAGTATTCAAATTTACAGGCTTATCACCTATTTATAATAAAAAATATAAAATATTTCTTCTGGTATGATTGAACGTTGATAACACGAAATATGAGAAATAATTCAAATAATAATTTGCATTATATGTACAGGCTTTATACAAAGGTCTACAGTACTCAGCCAGTAATTTGTTACCGTTTAGTAATCAATTTGCAGTCAATTTTTTCAGCAAATTCCAATTTATCTTCATTTGCATTGGACTCAGTATATGTTCACCTTTTATGTCAAATTTGCCACCTTGCAAGGTCAAGGTTTATTCAACCATTGCCTAAACTTTGTTCTCACGAGTTGAACGGCAAGTTTCGTACACAAATTGCATGAAGCCATTCTACTTTTACATTAGTAATTAATTTACACTAATTAATTTACATTAATTACTAGTTAACTAGGGGCCAATTTTGTATTTGCTGATAAACATTATTATGTATAGTACGTACGCTTATAAATGGTCATAAAATATTGATTATTAGGTGTACAATTTAAGTTAAAGCTTATGTTTTAATTTATACAGACAACAAAATTGTAGATTTTGTGTAATATTTTCTATTTACGCGTTGGATATACCTGTTCCAAATATAATTTTAAGTATCATTGTTTAAAGTAATGCAATTTCGTTAAATTGAAAATTGTTAGACTTACGTGATATCTAGCTGCCGAGTAGACTTTTTGCCTTTGCATTTCTCGGAATTCTGAAATAATCCTTCCTTGCAAACGTTCCGTAGAATTGCCCTCTCCAAAATTTTGTATACCGCTATCCAATCCTCAAGATCAAGCCATTTATTCGTTGAAATTCTTTTCTTTTTAAGTTTTATAATTTTTTCTTGTACAGTAACAACGGCGGTCGCTAAACAATTGTCCGAAGCCTACGAATACAGCTTCTATTTTACTTGTGCAGGTTGCAGGATTGCCTGTAAACAGCTGTTGACAGCTGTTGATCATGATACCTTTATTACTTCCAAGTATTGACCATCACGAAACATTTTCACAATATGTCCGTCAATCAATCTTTCGGATAGTCTCTTGCTTTTTATAGTTCATTCATTCGATGATGATCCTATTGAAAGTATCCTTTTAATTTCTTCACTTGTCACTTTAGCTCAGTTGCAAAGTCAGTGCGTTCACTGACACACGCATAGTGCGCATAGGACACAGATGAAAGAAAATGAAGAATTTAAATGAACATTCGGTTCGTGTAAAAAGTCAGAATGTATAGTGAAATTGCTAGTTTAAGATATATTAAAGGTCACTATAACATAATATTGTAATATAATTTTATATTTTCATATAATTTCATATTTTCACATAATTATGGTTATTAAATCAAATTTAGTAACCAAAATTCATTTATTACTGTATTTATACCTATGTACTAGTTATTGTAACACTTGTTCGTAATTTTATATTTAATACAATGTATTCGTGTAAATATAAATAGTTAACGATCCACTTAAAAGAAGAAAATATTTAAAAAAAATAAATTATAGTGTGACATATCGAAATTACTCAGTTTATTTGAGATTATAGTGTGATATGTATACAAATTACTCAGTTTATTTGATACTTAGTAATATCTTACATTGAATTGAAAGTGGAAAATATTTTTTTATTAATTTGTTAGAAATCATGTTTATAATTCTATGAATCCGTATTAAAATATTAATGATCAAATTCTGTATTCTTATATATATATTCAGTAAAATATTTTTGTTCGAACTAATAACAAGTAGAAACGTGTTTTGTATTTTGCATTAAATATTAAATAATTGATCAAGAATGGGATCACAGGAAAAATTGGGTCTCTTGGAGAGATTTTTAATATTTACTGAAATTCATACTGAAACAATAAAGGTACATCCTAACCTACATTTTTCGTTGAAACCAAATTTGTCTAATACATGTATTTAAATATTATAGGTCATTGGTTATGGAATTTCAGGTATCACTTTAATGGTTGCACTCAATCGAATTAGACCTGTACGTATCACATGTATTTACAATATATGTAATTTAACTGTATGTTCTTATGTTTTTTGTTATTGTTTCTTTAGTTTTCTAAATTTAGAAATCCATCTAGTGTACCATCTCATTTTTTCCATAAAAAAGTTATACTTCAAGGTACCGTAAAGCATATAGAACCTAATCATGGTACGCTTTTAATGGTGGATCACAAGCCATTAATAGCCCTGCCTAGATTAAATAATGAGAAGTACTTACCCATTAAAATTGCTGGGCTTAATGTAACATCTAATGGTAAGTGCTAATGAAATTTCTACAAATGTATTGCATTAATTGATCTCTGGTTTTAGGTATTAACTGGTTACAAACAATTATTAATGGGAAAGACATAAATTTCATACCACTGTCTTCCACAAAAGAATACTTAAACTGTATAGCTACTACTACAATGCAAGAAAATAAGGTAGAAGATTATTTGCAGGTTTTAATCATATATTTTTTATTTAAACTACATTATTTTGATACAGGATCAAATAAAGATCGGAGAAGACTTAGTAAAACTTGGTTTTGCTGTAGTAGAACAAGATATGTTAAAGTCAATGTTAAATGATAAAGATATCTTATACTATCAAACACGTTTACTAAATGCTCAAAAATGGGCAGAACGTAAAAGAAACGGGTACTGGCAGTTCAATAAAAAACCTACATTTGTATGGAAAATTCAACAAAATTTAAATAGAAATATAAAAATAATATTGGAAATGTTTAAAGCAAAATATCGAATTTGAATTTCCAAAAGTAATATTACTTAAGGTGTTTAAAAAGAGTAGTTTTTAACACTATAAATCAACGTTGTCAAATGTACTTAAAGCTTCTAAAATTTCGAATATTTATACAAATAAAGAATCATTATTTTAAAAATCGAATTTTATTATGTTACCATTGATACAATCTTTTGCTAACTCTCGTATAAAACTAAGAACGTTGTTTTATACCATTGTGCAACAAAATATATTTTTATATATGCCATATACTTCAAGAAAAAATATTCATCAGTACAAATTTAATTCTGTACTAACTAGAAATTATTCTGAATCCTTTTTTTGCATAAATAATACGTACATTTATATGTATATACATATATTTAACACACCTTGAATAGAAAAATACATCATATATAAAAATATAAAATGAAAATTTTAATGGAAGATATCATATTCTTTTAGATACATTAAACAATTTTAATTATAAGGGTATGATTTAAACCTCGCAAACAAATTTCATCTAATATTAGTTATCATGTTTATACAATCAGTTAGTATCTAATCTTACTCTATTATACAATATCATTTTTTGGAATGTTAATCAGTTAATATCAAAATAACAAAAATAGCTATAACAAAAATATTATTTTCATGTTCTATTGGACCGCATGTTTGTCCTATAACTAAATAAAATAAGAATTTATAAAATACATACTTTTTATTATATATATGTATATATACATAATGTATATATTATATATATATATATATATATATGTAAACACACACTAAACATAATACTAGTGTGTAGTAACGTACCGCGTTGTGGGAAAAATTTGCAAAAACAACATTATTTTCAACTTTATATACAAATCTAAATCACAGTCCCTAATGTGTTTTCTGACTTTTCTATCGTATTACATATATAATAAAATGAAATAATCTTATAATATTATTTCATGAACTATGTTAGAATAATATAAATGAAAGCAGAATCTATATCCTTATAATAGCAAAATGTAAGGATGATAAAAAACATATAAAATTAAAACAAATACGTCGATATGTCTGGAATATATGGAACCTTTAACATGGAATGGAATAGAATCAAGTTTTAATTTAAACTTAAAGCAATGATCGACACATTAATATCTATTTTTTCACTGATTCACCATTTTTCTCAAATTCTTTGGGTTTTCCAGATTGAGTATCACGAACATTTTGTTTTGCAGATCCATCAGATTTCGATTTCATTTTATCTCCTTGACTTTTCTTTGTTGAATCTGTTGTCGTTTTCGTATTAACATTTGAAGTAGGAGATTCTTTTTTCACCTCTTTCAAGTTTTCGTTTTTAATTTCCTTGGAGTTTTCTTTTTTAACTTCCTTCGTTGGTACTTTTGAAGGAGGCGGTGTTGACGAGGATGGTTTTGTTGTGGTAATGGGGCGTTTTTGTTCTGTTGCTGCTTTTTGTGTAGGTTTTGACGTCGTCGTTGTAGATTTTGGTGTTGTAGTTGTCGGTTTCGGTGTCGTCGTCGTAGGTTTTGGTGTTGTAGTTGTCGGTTTCGGTGTTGTAGTTGTAGGTTTTGGTGTTGTAGTTGTAGGTTTTGGTGTTGTAGTTGTAGGTTTCGGTGTTGTAGTTGTAGGTTTTGGTGTTGTAGTTGTCGATTTCGGTGTTGTTGTTGTAGGTTTTGGTGTTGTGGTAGTTTCTTGAGCAGTTAGCTTGGCCTTTGAAGGCTTTGCTTCGTCTTTAAGGTACGGTGTGTTTATAACAGTTAAATGTGGTTCTTGTACTTTCTGTTGTTTTTCATTTAACGGCTTTTTACCGTCTTTCAACTGTGGAAATGTTTGTTTTAATGGAACTCTCATTATATACTCATTCCAAGGTGATCCAAGCCACAAATACCCTTTGTGCATGTATGCAGAGCAAATGTTGTGAACTGTTCCATCATCGGATGACATAGCATCTAGAATATTCCCTACTTTATCTAATCTCAATACTATCGACATTTTCTTTGAATCAAGACCTTGCGAAGATTCAAATGAACCTACTGTATGTACAATTCGTTCTGCATAATAATTTGGATAAACATCATGTAGTAGTTTAAATGGTGCTTCCATTAAATATATGAGCCTAGTAACCAGCTTTCTCAAATACGGATGTGGCATAAGAGAGTGAAGTAACATAGGATGTTCAGAATCAGCATATGTGATTATAGATACTAGAAAACCTCCTTGGCCATCAGAATGTATATTATCTGGTAATCCTGGTAAAGCTTCCACAAAAATTTCTGATTGCCCAGTTTTAGGACCTCTCAAATGATACTTTATAATACGTGAACTAAGAGTTTCTGACACGATTACAAAACTTTCATCATCAGCTAATAAAACTCCATTCGCAAATGCTAAATTCTTTAGTAACACTTCGTTTTTCTTTGTTGCAGCATTGTATCGAATAAGTCTGTAAATAAGCGACAAGGTTATACACATCATTATTGATGTTGATCAACATTGTTGCAACTTTAAGAGTTAATATCACCTTTGTCATTGATATTATAGTAAAACTCCGTTTATATATACACCATTTATATTAACAAAATTTAAGTAGTGCCTGATTATGAGTACTTAAGCTGAATTTCTAGAATTCGTATTATCACCAAGTGTCGTTCCATTTATATGAACGTCTAGGATGTATACAGTATATATATACTATATATAGTATATATATATATATATGGAATAAGCAACATATTTTCATAATAAAACCGATAAATAATATAAACAAATTAAAAAAATAATTACACAAATAATTTTCCGCCAAATGTGTGTATCAGTATTTGACCATTTTTCAGGAAAACATGAAGAAAAGATTTTTCAGAAGTAATAATTTTTCGAAATAGATGCAATAGATATGTTGTGTTCCATCCACCAGGCCAACTCAAAAATACTTTCATTTAAATTTAATTGTTTATTGTAAGGAAAGACGATTAATTGAATTGACGTTGGTTATCACTTACTAATATGTTAATTAATTTTTTATCAATATATTGCAGCAATTTTTTGAATTAATTTATATTTTACTAAATTTTTTGCAATTACAATAAATAAAAAGTTGATTTATTATATATAATTATTGTCAATTGATTCTTGAACTCTGTAACATTATTACATACATATATAGAAGCTAATGTTTAATTGAATCCATTTATATGACCATGGCCTACTATTAATTGAACAAAAAAACAATGGCTAATGAGGATAATAAGGTGGACTCTTATATTATATCAACACAGAGCTAGGTAAAATGATATATCAAATAGTAAATAATAAATAGTCTATTTTATTTGAAATTATATGTGAACTTTCAAAAATAAAATATTTTATTTGTAGAAAAAGTTTTTAAAATTGTATTTGTTTTAAAAGATTCTCAAAAAAGCATAAATTTTATTTTAAGTGGTAATTCCACACAATAAAATAAATAAAAAATTTGAAATTGATTTTTTTATTTGATTAAGAAAATTGATTTTGAAAATGTTATGGTTTTTTGCATTTTAATATTACCTGCTTTTTCAATCTATTTTCATTTCGAAGTAATACTTTATGTACTATTTAATGCAAAATTCAAATATTATATTTTATATCATAAAACATAAAATAACATAAAAATATTTTATTTGCAGAGATTTTACAGTTTATTAAAAACATCTATTTGAATTGTAGAATAACGATTATTTAAAATAATATTTATAATATCTTTTTTCCAAAATTTTATCCAGCTCTGTACAAATGATCTAATTATATAAACCTGCTTATCCCCTGATGAGTTTATATAAAAAGAGTTCTACTATACTTCCAATGTTTGCTTAAAAAATAAGAAACAACAATCTTATTTTCATAATCTGTTCAATGTATATGACTTTATTTGTTAATAAAGGTTGTTCATAAACTGAAACAATTTTCCTCATAGGAATTAATGTATCTTGTACACTATCTACCCTTTGCATTTAGAAAATTTGCATGTAAATCAAATTGTTAATGATTTGAAGCATTCGTAACATATGTTTGACTATAGTTGAATTTACAATTCTTACCTTCCTGATGGATTAGCTAACATAGTATAAACTCCGTCACAAAGAGGAAAGTATGTACTTGAGTCGGTCCAGTAGATATCTCCATTTTTAGCAATATCAATAGAATTAACAATCATTGGAGGTTTCCCATCAATAGGTTTAGAGCTATTTACTATATTTGTGAATTGTCCAGTATTCACATCAACTTTGAAAATACCATAATATGCGTCAGCAACAAACAACTCTCCTTTGTCATTAAACTGTAAACCCAAAGGTCTGCCACACTTTTCTTCTTGCCATAACCCTTCTGCAATAATGTATTCAATAACCTCAAATTAATTTATAACAATAAAATAGAATGTACTGCCTCGTTGAAAAATAAACTTTTACACACCGCATTTTTTTCCAAATTTAACAATTGGTACAATGTTTTTCCCATCAATTTTTATAACATAACCTCCACTTATACCAGTATATAACTCTCCTTTGTATGAAGCAAAACTTTCCGCTCCTTTCAGTTCGCCAGAATATAACACTTCAGCTCCTTTTAACCGATTTTTTATTTCAAATGGGAATTTCGTTTCAGAAGGTTCTTTTATCCTAAAACAATTATCGAGAGAATGTAATTACTTTATATCTTTCCGTTATGTTAAGAAACAGAATAAATGTCATACCTGTATTCAGAAAATTCGGCTACTGGAGGTAATCCTGGTAAAAAGGTGATAATAGCAAAGAAAAATGCGATATATATGATCGCTGTACCAACAGACTTTAAATATCCCATTGCTTAACTCGTTACTTTACAGTATTCTTGTTTAAATGTTACTCTGTGGAAAACTGTCAAGACGAAGAACTCTGCTAGAGCTTCGTCATATCAATGTGAATGATATTGAGAAAAAAAGCCACTTTTACGTAACTGTTTCTTGCCGGTGCAAATAACGGCATTCACCAGTTTAATGGCGGTGAATCGTATACGGCAAAGTGCACATCTTCACAAAACCACCGAATGTAAAACTGAATAATAACTGCCACGCGGGCGGAAGATATTAACATTATCGATTTCCGTTAGCCACATAACTTTTGTTTATCGCCAACTCAGCAAACTCTCCGTTATCACTCTGATATCTACCTTAATAATGTTAAATATTCATCAACACCAACGTTAATTTCGTGAAAGACTCGTACGAGTACTCTACATCGACACTCTAGAATATTAAGCTTATTGCATTATTAATTTAACACTAATAAAGACTTGCTTACACTAATGAACATGTTTACGTAACATAATTTTTATTATATGATAATAAATGAAAATGACTCAGGTTTATGTGTCAACCTTTTGGTATAGTTATTTAAGTATGTAAATATATGTAAATATATTCCTACCTACTTCATACTTTTTACAAGTCATTTCCGATTGTCATGATCAAAAACACATGTAAAAAATATTCACGATATATATCGTACGCTTGCAATTCCATAAATTAAATTGATATAGAACAATTACTCATTATTAATAAATTAATTTAGAAATTTATAAGATGTGTATATTTATAATACGTATATGATTATACGATATAATATGTAATATATGATATTACAGAAGAATTGGTAAAAATCAAAGATTTTCTGCATTTATATTCAGATTTAATTCTTGTATCTCAAATATAATAGTTTTTTATTTCATAACATATTTGTACATTCGTTTGAGCCCTTTTAATGAAAAATTGATTTTTTTTCTTTCATAACATTTTCTAATATTGCGGATAAATATTGAAATTATTTTTTCCACTAAACATTCTTACCTATTATACTATTCTTTATATATTTTGAATATGCAAATACAAATGCATTTATAAATATTTTAACTATAGACACTAAACAAGAAGATGGTTGCTGCTCGAACAATATTTCTTGGCGTGAAGTTGTTAATGTGTCGAACAGGTTTATAAAATTTAATTAATTACATTTTTCCAATAAGTTCAATTATTTTTTCCAATAAATTGCATAAAAAAATTTCAAATTATATCCCTCATTTTAACCTCATTAGCTATAATTATTGGAGCTATCCAATAATCCGGCACGAGTTTCGTTTTGGTTACGAGGTAATTAATATTGATGGCGGGACTTTTATGTTTGTTAAAAACAACCTATATCGAAGACGGTATGTTTATTTTGGTTATTTTCAAACACCCTATGTTTTGTTATATTATTAATATTTAGTACCTACGCAAGATGTAAAATGAATTATAGGAAAACAATTAATTATTTATTTTTTACAGCAGGAACTGTGTGGCAAGTTACAGCAAGTTTTCGTAATGATGACGAAAAAATTAATTGTGACATGTTACATCTTTTTAAATTTTTGTTATATAATAAATATGGTCTCTGATGTGACACAATGTAATGCTGAAAAGGATAAACATTCTCTTCGTTAACTGACGACTCGCTGTAGCGATAATATGCTATATTTTTTGGAGATAACATTATAAGAATTCTCTGTCCAAAGACTGAGAGATAACGCATTTAATCAAGCGATTGTTTTTACAGTGTTGCCCCTTGTAAATATTTATATATTCAGTATCTACCTACCAAGATAACCAAATCTGCAATGTCACAATGTCAGAAAAGTAGCAACAAATTTGCACGAACTTAGAAAATATACGTACAACGCTAATTTAGCAATACATATTTTAAGTTACAATAGATAAATATTATAACAAATAAAAAAAGCAGTCTTTAAGTACTTCAGTCAAATGAAGTACTAATGGATATTAAATAATAAATAAATAATAATATATAATAAATAATATGCATGAATACTAAACCCTATAAACTTGTAAAGCTTTGTTAGAAAAAAATACCAATATAAGGAATGTATATTACGTAATCACGTTTGCACTGAATAATTGTAATTTTCTATGCATATACATAGAAATATCATACTAATGCCAGTGCACTAAAATTATAACGTCAATTTAAACCGTAAAATACATACAAAAAACAAAACTACTGAAATCAAATTTTATAATTGAGACATACTTGAAAGGTACAATAGACAAACTTCAGTAGTATTTATGAAAGAAATATTGAAAACGAAGAAACGAATGTATAATGTTTATAAGTTCTTTTGCTTATTAATACATATTATAAGGTAAAATAAAAATCGTCTTTTTAATATATTTATCGATAAATAATTGATCCATCATCCAATTAAACTGAATAGTGATAATTATGATAAGCTGATTCTTTATATACGCAGCTGTATGTAGAGACTTATACCGAAATGTAAATTTTTTTCGTAGTAGCTTCATAACTTTTATATAAATTGAAATACTGATATAACGTTATAACATTAAATTTGTTTATGAAATTAAGGAACCAAAGAAACTACTGATATATAATTGATGTTTTATATTTCGGTATATGTATATAAGTCCCTGACTTTGTGGCAACGTTCCTTTGACGGACACAGCGTGCAGCGTCTTAAAGATATCTTAAAGGCACCTGTTTCAATAAGTGTTTAAAAATAAATTTATATATTAATATATTCGTTGCACTAGATTTAGTTGAGATTTGAAGAATACAAGATTGAAGAATAACTTTGTATCATACATTTTTAGTTTTCAATTGTTGCTTCATTAAATAAATTATCATTACTTTGTGGAATTTTTGAGTTTATTGGTTGGGCAGTTAAGGTATTAACACGTTGAATGCCATAGTGGTAACAGGTGATCGGCGCCACTGCACTGTTTAAGAATCATTACCATAAAATGAATCGCATTGAACATCAATTTATTACTGCCGAAATTAGAACGAGGTGAGAGCGTCATTATCCAGTAACTGATAATTTGATGACGATGATTACTTGTATAAATTGAATAATTGAAACTTGACTGAAGCACATAAAATTCACTCGGCGTTCAATAAGTTAAAGGCGCCTTGAATGTGTTACGAGCGGCTTATATGTATACACCTTCTGAGCGCCTAATATTACAAAACGAGGTGTCTTAAAGACGCCTTGAACAGGCCAGAATTTGGACTGACAGACGTCTAGTTGCGCGTCCTTTGTATTTTTTTACCTTCCCCTGTCGGTATTTCATATACTCTTTTTTACCGGTAGATAATGTGCAACATAGTTCGGTCAAAACTGTTACTAGTTAGCTGCGTTTAGGTACCGTTCGTACCGTGACGACAACTCTGTCAGGGTCAAATGTATTTTCTATTGCTATCGGTCAATAAACCTAACCTGCTTTCGACCTAATAAAATTCAAACTTTCAGAATGTAATATATTCGGGACCAATGACTCCTCACTGCTGGCGTAGATTTTCGGAAAGAAATTCAACAATATATATACATATACAAATTTGCTACAATCTCCATAAAGAATAGTTTTTTGAAGTGTACATGACTCATTTCAGCCTATAGTGACAAAGTAATTAGGAGGATGATAGCAAAGAATTTTATCTGGCCCTTGATGAAAAGGGATATAACCGAGTAAGGTCACACATCAAGATTGAAGGAGCCTCCGGATTTTCTCAGAGAGATCAGACATTTTCGAAATCACAAACTTAACATCATGGAAACTGAATAATAAAGTTTTTTTATTTTTGTGATATATCAATCAGCCAATATCCCTAAATCCCACCAGACGCTACATAACAGTATAACTAATTATAACTAGATAAGTAAATTATACTAGTCATAAAATACTTAATTTTACTTCTTAGGTTGCAAGACTAGTTTTAAGTGTTGCGGGACTTCCAAAGATTATTGAAGATAATGATCGAATGAAACATTTCGTTCCCATTTCAATTGTTTATTGATTAAAAAAATAATTTATACTTAAAGCATAGAGAAAAGTTTCTTATTGTGTCATAGTAATTATAACTAAGTAAATCAGATTCCTTACACCTTTACTACTAGTGAGACATCTGGTGTCGTATTACGGCATACCAGATTAATGCTCTCTAATTGGTCCTTTTTTTGGAAATAACTTGAAAACGAAAATTTTCAGTACGTATGAACAAACGAAAAAGGTGCTTTGAATTTCCGTAGGAAATGCCCCATTCAATTACATTCAAACTTTTTGGAACATCCTGTATAAATCTGTAGTACCAGAGTGCGGAAGCCGTTTGCTGTAAATCTGCAAAAATTTAACCGCAAATTGCTTACTAAACATATGTAGTGTTGTCCTGTTTCAGTTGTATTACTCTTGGATTTTTTAAAAGATCTGCGCACTGTTGGATGTGCAATGAATCGGCGGGTGGAAAACACATGTTACTGGATATCGACGAAGGAATACATCACTAAACACATACTTTTACATTTAGGTTATTTAAAAATTACATTACAGTAAATCAAACATTATATATTATAAAAAATGGGTAAGTAAGAGAAGTGAAATAAATAAAACGCAGGCGTACAAATTTATTTGAATTTTTTATTTTAGATAATATTGAACAGCAATGCGAAGATGCTTTGTTTGAATTGTGTGATGCTAGAGAACAATGCCCGTTTAAATGTGCTGCTGAATTTCGAAAATGTATCCAACTTAAAAATGAAATACAAGTAATGATTATTTCTAATAAAAGAGAATGTTAAAAAGTGATAAAATAATAGGAAAATTGTAGAAAAGATAGATGATATAGAAAACACATAGAGTCAAACATTTAAAATCATTAACTTGAAGTAATTATTGTTTTGTTAAAATATGAAAATTCAAACTCCATTTTTCACTTAAAGGCAATAACAAATTTCTTAATATCCTCATTTATGACATCTTTAATTTAATATTTTTAACATATAGCTAATTCATGTAAAAAATTGTACTATGTTAAAAATGATTTTTCATCTTCAATGAAAAATTGCATATTATCTTAAATATAACAAGAGTTGATTAACGTTTTTATTAAATTGTTTTAATATATTTTGTACATATTTAACCTATTTCTTATAAATTATATATGATTTTTACAGATGGTAAATGTGGCTCAAAAATCAAATGTAATAAATAATATTTTAGAGCAAAGTATACATTTTAATGATGATTTTAATAAAGAAGATGTATGTTTTGAACATTTAGACTTTAGATTAAAAACTGTTACAAATACATTAAACAATTTGAAAGCTGTTGCAGATCAAATTGAGCGTGAAAAAACATGTAAGGCTAACATATTATTAAAAAGTTGAAACCTTGACTTCAAGGAACAATACACCTAAATTATTATTAGATTTTTATTTACTATTCACTTCAATGAATATATGTCCTAAGTGTATGTTTACTTTTTAATGTTAAGCTATGATTCATTTATAAGATTAATTATCTGACATTTATGTGATTTATATAAAAATTTATTATTAGTGCTTTTTTGTTGGTAACTAAGAATTTTTTGCTATTATACTGTGAATGCTTTTTGTACTCATTCTTGTTATAACAACTTTGGCACCTTTTGTAATATCATGAAAGAATTTTATCATTTCTATATGAGCATCACGAGTATTTGAATCTTGAAGCATATTTACAGATCTTTTTCTTGATCGTAAGTTCAAATGTTGATTAGTTAAATTCTTTTTCCTTTGTAAATATAAAATATCTTGATAAAATTCCTGTGTAATATCTTGTAATTTACAGGATAGTAAATGTCCTTCTTTGTCAACACTAACAGGCTGCTTTCGCAAATCATCCTCACTTTCTTTCAACCTGTTTCTTCCATCATTACTATTTTTATACTCATCTCCTAATATTAAAAATGATGCATCCTCATTCCTAGTTTCATTATTATTTGTTATAAAACTTTGATGGTTTGCCGAACATGGAGAACTTTCTAATATATTACAATTCGAACTTCGACTTTCTGCATGCATGTTACAATTATGATTTTTACATTCGGGCATTTGCAGTGTCTCATTTATAATATTTATTTTCTCTGTTTCATTTATACTATTTACAGAAGTCAGATTTGCTGACAATTTATTTTGTAGTAATTTTTGTAATGGAAGAGGTATTTCGTTTGTAGTAATAATTTCATTAGAAATTATTATCGGAACATTCATTTTCTTAGTATTATTGTCCAGATCTTCGCATTGTAATTTGTGCTCTTTACCGAAATAAGAGTCCTGTTCAACTGTTATTCCAAATTTGGTTGATATTTCAGTATTTATATCATCCATTAACAAATCTTTATTTACTGCAGCATTTTCAGATTCTTCTACTTTTTTGGAACAAAGAACTGGAGGTACAAAAAGAGAATCTTGCAATGCTTCTGGTATAATATCTTCTTCTTCTTCTTCTTTTTCCTTTTCATTCTCTTTTTCGTATAGCAAATCTTCCTTCTCAGTTACATTTATACTTTTCTTATACATTTCAGGGGTCTTGTTTAAACATACATTACTAAAGTAAATGTCTTTGAAAGAATGATTCACATCATTAAACATACACTTCCTTGTATTTCGATAGTCTTTAAAGTTTTCTTGCATAATTATATTTTGAGGCTTTTGTTCAGCATGAGTTTTCTTAGGCGATTCAATCATAGTTATTAAATTCTCTAATCCAAGCAAACTAGAATTTCGTAGACACTTTTCTCCTTTTGTAGTTTCAATTTTCTCGGAATTTTCTAATACTTCATCTAATTCTAATTTCGTTTTCTGTTCTATAACAGTTACAGTACCCTGCCCCTGTCGAATAGTAAACATTAAACCTTCCATTACCAAATCTGTAATATCTGAAGATCTTGGCGTTATATTATCGGATTCCCGTTTTCTTTTTACAGAAGAATCTGATTCTTCAGTTTCTAAAACATTTGTAAATAAGTCTGCAGAAGCTGCGGAACACTGTTCGTTTACATCTTGCCTTTTACGTTTTTTAGAATTGAGTAATGAAACTTTGGGATTAATTGTATTGAGTTTTGTATTTTCAATTTCTCTTTCGATTAAATATTGATATGGTAAATTAGCAGAATCTCCATTAGTGGAATCAATTTCATTGTTACCAAATTTGGAGGTATCATTTTGAATTATATCTTTAACTACTTTGTTACCATAGTCTTTGTTATCAATGGTTTCTACTTTTAGGATATCTGCATCTTCTAATTGATTGCAAGTTAATCTTGTCTCTTTAACAGTAGATGATATTAAATATTTATCACTTACAGTACAATTGTTTTCCTTTTTAGATTTTTCATTAGTAGCTTTTGAATGCTTATTTAATTTTTGTTGATCATTAATGCTCACATTTTTAGACATTTCATTAACTGTTGCTGATGGTAGAAGCTTATTAAAGCCTTTGCTGTGTGTTTTTTGTTTAATAAACTCCTTATTTGTGAAGTTTTTTGGCATTTTGTTTAGTGTGAAATCATCATCTAATTGTTTATCATTGTTCTTTTCATACGCTTTCTCTTGTGAAAACTGACTGCTATGTTCTGGTAGCTCATTGCTAAAAGAGTGTACTAATTCTTTATTATTCCAATCTAAGGGTTGATCAGAACAAGTTCTTACAGTACACTTCACAGCCTGTTCTGAGCTTTCCAAAAAAGATATTATTTTTATAGTAAGCACAAACGCATGAGAAAAAGCGGAAGCAGATCGTTCCTTAAATTTTGTTATCGCAAATATTTTATCCTGCCGAGTCCAAGATGTCTGATCTATGCCAATGTACATGTTAGTTAAGAAATTGAGAATTCATAAAAAATGTAATATTTTATGTAGATAAAATGAATTTGAAATTAAAAACAAAAAAGGATACTGTAAGTAACTAAAAGGTTGTTTGTACTAAATTGTTGTCCTTGGCGTGGTAGATTTTTTATAATTCTCCTAATTATTTTCATTAATTCTCTTCCATAGTCAAAATGCTTTATATTTCTAAAAATATGCATATATTAAAATCAACACTATCTTAGTAATAACATTATTTTTAATAATATCTACCTAGTTGTACGGTGATACCTAAATATAAATTTATATATATTATGTTTGTGACACAACCAATATGAACCAGGCACGGTTAAAACTGGATTTTCCCTCTGTTGCATCCAATCAAGCCAGCTAGTCTCTCGTACATATATTCCAGGCATTTTCTCTCAGGTATTAAATCTTGGAATAGAGGAATCAATTTTATTGAATCTTTCCCACCTATCGATTCTTTCACTATAATTGTAAGGTAGTATAATACTCTTTGCTGTAAATACAAGAAATATAATGCGTTAGTATTAAATTTAATGATTATACAATAACAATTATATAATACTTACTCCTGTTATAACTTCATTGATGATAACGTCTACCACTGTATCCCAGGGAACAAATTTACATGAGCTTATACCACAGAATATTCGTTTTCCTTCTGTATATATACCAACAGATTCTACAACCGTTAATGTGTCTATAAAATGAGAGAAAAAGTCAATATAATAAAAATATATTTATTAATAACATAATTATTGTCAACAAACCTTTTTTCACAGAAGTAATAAAGCAAATACACTGTAGTAATAAAGTTAGTATGGCACCAGCAAACGGTATTAATATGTTAAATGTTTTCCAAAGTGCCAATGTTATAAATAATAAAAGAAATGTGACATTAACATTAAAATGAATGTCTTTATGCAAAACAAATTTCATAACATTTTTACTTTTTGCACTTTCATCTATAAGCTTTAAATTACATCCATTCACATTTTGATAAAACAATACAGATGGGGGTCCATCTTTGAGAGCTATAGATGACATTAATGAAACCTGTTCTCGCTTGTATCATCAATAGAAAGTTCAATAATATTTGCTAAAAAAAAAAAAATGATAAAGTATTCAATTTTTATACATCACAGTGAAAATATATGTATTAATATTTTTAAATATTAAAATTTAAACTAAACTATAAAATATACAAGATACATTGTCAGCAAGAATGTAGACTTTTACTTAAAATAACAACATGATTGGTATGTATTAAAGCGTACTTAACAAGTAATATAGATATAAATGTACATTTTTCTGCCTATATAATTCATGTACACAAATTACTATTTCCAAACGAAAATTTAATTGTATCAAATCTAACAATTCACAGTATTGTCAAAACTGACAGTCAACACAATACATATCTCAGTTGACAATGAAACACTACATACAGTCACATTGATGACTTGGATTTAAAAAATGCATTTATTGCACATAGTCGAATGGATGTATAATAACAGTATTAAAATATTATAATTGTAACATATAGAATTCTATTTCTTTTGGTTAAGAGAAAATCGTACATATTATTAGTTTAAAATAAATCGAATTCTTACTACAGTATATGTTACATACAATTCTACAACGACGGTCAAAATATGTAGTTATTCACCTTGCTTCAACAACTCGGTAGATGCCAGTCAAAATGATAGCTATGTGGCTACGTTTTATGTCATTTTATTAAACAGTACATTTTAAACTGGTTTAATTATTTTTTATACGTTCTCCTGGATAAATATTATGCATTATTATTATGCATATAACTAATATCGATAGTTATGTTTTTAATTATCATTTACACAGTACAGTCTGATACAATAAATACATATTTGAAATAATTTCCCACAGACTTAGGACTTAAACTGCTTATCAATAAGTGGAGAGTGAAGACAAACAGAAAGAGCATCCGCCATCTTACGTTGCCCTTATTGAGTTATTTAACGCAGAATCAGACACTTTTCGGAATAGAGTTTCGGATTTTGTTCAAATTTAAATATGTTGTGTTTCTCGTTATCATAGAAATTGTTGATTTTACAGACGTAAAAAGTATTATCTTTGTTTTATTAAATTATAACATATGAACAAGTAAACTGATGAAAATGAGTTATTAGAAGCATATAATGAAAACATGAATGTAGCTGGTAAAAACGTTGTCACTTGAAAAAAATGTTTTTCAAGTAAATAAGGTTTATTTCTAGCCAGAACATTTATTACATGTATTTAAACATTTGAAAAAATAATGTTTGTTTATGAAAACGACGTTTAAAATACGTTTATACAAAAGACTTGTTTTAAAAAATAGTGACACTTTAAAGATGGCAAAAATAAAATTATTAGATCTGCCGAAAATACTGAAAGATTTTTAATAAAGAATTTCTAAATAAATATCACTTTTAAATCATTAAGGTTCTTTTTCTCAGACGTTCAAAAGAAAAAAACTTTAGAATAAGTTTTGTATGTGTTAGCAGTATTGTCTTATTCAAATTTTCCATTATGAAAGAGCAACGTAAAATGGCCAATAGTCCTTCTCTTTGGCTTCAATCACGGTGTATAAATGCTTAGTGTCGTGACATAATGCTAAATGATTTACTAGTGTTACATAGCTGTATAGTGGGATTTAGTCGGCAGATCCGAGTGCTCGCAGAACACGCAACAAATGAATTTCCAAAGAAATGTCACGAAAAAATAAAGACTTTATTATTTGTATTCAGAATTTTCACTTCACGATTCCAAAATAGTTTCTGCCACTTTTTCGAGAAGGTTTCAAATCTTTTTCCAGCTTTCGTTCCCTGGACGTTGATTCGTCGGCTGGTCTTTCTTCTGGTTGCAGCTCGACGGTGATTGGTGGTGGAAGTGTTTTGACAGTGCGCGTGCGAAGATGCGCATGCGTGGGAGTTTCCTAATATGCAAGGATAAAGAGCCCGCCAAAACGAAGGATGTGGGATACTATGTACGAAGATTTCTTGTCTGCTGGAAATTAGAGAACATCCTTTGAAAAGCTACTATACACGATTTCTTACAGAATTAAAACATTCCAGAATTAGTTTCGCCAAATAGGATTTCATCAAGAATTTCCGTGTATATTCTTTCTCAATATTTCTTTACTTATTCTAAGCTATTGTGTCCGGATGAATTATTCAACACAAATCCGTCTAGTGATTGGTTAGAATACCAAAGTATTGTAGTCTGTGTTTTGGAGTTACAGTGTATTGTGAAGGTAAAGTGGTAGAGAAGAAAAGGTAGTTAATACATAATATAATAATTTTTACTATACTACTATCTACCATTTTGAGTTATCCTATGATTCCGCTTGCGTGTATTTTTTGTCATCTTGATTTTACAGCGTCCTATGTATATCCTATACTTATACCGGGTCTACAGTATGTATAGTCTAAGTCCGTACTTATATGTGAGACCACTAAACATTATACCGTACGCACGCTAAATGATGACTGGCAAAGTGTATTCGTTCTAACTCTAAGACAATTATTTGTCCAATAGTGACAATGTATGCATTAGTAGAAGATCGTTATTGGCTGAAGAACCGTCTTGAAGTTAGAACGAATACACATTGCTAGCCGCCATCTGGCACGTAAAAGGTAAATACTTCATGCTGTCGTGTTAAATTTAAAATTTGTTTCCATCAGAATTTATCATATTTAATTTACACCATTTTGTAGTAATAAATGTATGTATTAGTATTCTTTGTTTGTACATAAAAGTAGATAAATACTGACATATTAAACATAATTATTATCTATTACGTTATCAATAAACCAATTGCGACATCCTTAAACATTCATATAATTAAAATTTTCTATGTAATAAATAATAACAAGTGTAACAATTTGATAATATATCTTTGGAACGTGAATTCAGATAGGAACGTCTAATAGTATGTCAATGCATTAACATTAAATATTTCTTTCTAGATTGTTAACAATTGAGAATCAATTGTCTTTCGGGTGGTCATACCAAATATTTGGTTCCACCCTATACAAGAAGTGCGCAGACGTAGTAGTCGTTTCAAATCGCTAATACACCGTCCAATAGAGTGAGTGAAACAACACCTGCTGCCATTCTGGCATTACGTCAATGGTGGATGTCTCATTCGTTGGATTGGGAGGAGTTACCGTGACCGCCATTGTTACAGATCCTTCGTATTGCAGAACGTGATCTGTGAATATCGTATCGTCGTATTACTCTTTCTAACGTATTTGTACCTCTGACATAGATTTCAACGACGACGGTATACAGCATTAGTGAACGTGTTCTGAGCATAGCATGTCCACAATGAATCCCGAGTAGTGAGTAACATTTTTTTTGCGCAGACATAAATTGTACCGAGAAACATTCGATTCGTGAAACATGCAACCGATTTAGCCTCAACTCCAACAACTGATTACACTCGAATCGGTTGAGCCATTTTCATTTGCGTATTTTGATGCATTAACGTAATGAAATTCTGTTTAACGTCCACTGTCTGACAGATTCGTCCCCCCCCCCTTCTCTTCTTATTCTAGCTAGCCATATTTCAGAAATTTATTCTCTGTTATGCTTTCTCTATATTAAAATTGTCAAAACCTATCTCACACGATCTCTTAATCAATTAGTAGGAATTTAGTGTATAAAAATTGTTCAAAAGGAATGATTATTAAAAAGGTTTAGTAAAATTATTTTGCAGGGATTGATCTTTAGACAGTTGTGTAGTAAGAATGAGACAAAGTTCATTCATTTAAAGAAATACCACTAACTTTTATTATCGCATCGAATTATTTATATACTTTTATAAATTTTATTTTATTCAATTATCATGGATGTTGTACCAAAAGTACTAGAGCAGCACTTGTTTCTTTTTTTTTTTTTATGAAAATCGATTGTAAAATCATAAATTAATAAATTGTAATTTTTTAATGTATGCCAAGAAATTCAAATTTTCACATTACCATCAAGGTTTTACATTTATAATTTGTTATGTGTCATATTTAATGTATTGTATATTGTTGTACCACATTGATTATCCGTTATGCTTATTTATTACACACATTTATTTTATGTTATGTAAATGTCAACGTTTCTAGAATTTTAAATTATTAGTTTTATAAATAAATTGTTTATCTTTCAAGTTAAACATTACTTATTATCACTTGAAAAATAAAATATATGAATAAATAAGGACAAATAACTACTTTTAATTCGACTAATAATTTTTTACAACAAATGTTAAATCATATAAAATAATATTAATAATTACACTGATTATAGCAGAAGTTCTTAACAATTATAATGGTATTTTTAAAATTATATTGTATAGTCACATGAAATCTAATTTAAAAAATATTTTTCAGTGATTATTTGTTTAAATTGCTCTTAATTGGAGATTCTGGAGTTGGAAAATCTTGTTTATTACTTCGCTTTGCTGATGATACATATACAGAAAGTTATATCAGTACTATTGGAGTAGACTTCAAGATAAGAACAATTGATCTAGATGGAAAAACAATAAAATTGCAAATTTGGGACACAGCGGGTCAAGAACGATTCAGAACAATTACAAGCTCTTACTACAGAGGAGCACATGGTATTATTGTTGTTTACGACTGCACAGATTCGGAAACATTTAACAATGTTAAGCAATGGTTGGAAGAAATTGATCGTTATGCTTGCGACAGTGTAAATAAGCTACTTGTTGGCAATAAATGTGATCTTCATATTAAAAAAACAATTGATTATACAACAGCAAAGGTGAGTTAATTTGATTAGAAAATTTTCTTGACTAAAACAAACGTTGATCAGAAGTTATAGCTACTTGGATATTGTTTTTTTTTATAGGAATACGCAGATCAACTAGGTATACCATTCTTGGAAACATCAGCGAAAAATGCAATGAACGTAGAACAGGCTTTCATGACAATGGCCGCAGAAATAAAACTTAGAGTGGGTCCTCCATCTAGTGGTAGTAGTGATCCAGCAAATAAAGTGAAAATAGAACATGGACGTCCAATTGAGAATACTAAATCTGGGTGCTGCTGAGAAATGTAATTCTACATCTGTGTAACCAAAGTGAGTAATATTTATATATACAAAAATGAATTAAATAAATTAAAAAATAGAACATAGAATATCTATGTAAATACTGATGGTAAATCTTTGAATTACAGAAGGACATCTTATGGTAGCAGTTTTGTACTGTTTGAAAAACGAATATTACCAGAAGAAATGCGAAAGATAATGAAAGTTTCAGTTTATATTAATAAAAAGAAAGAGGTGTGAAACATTATCAATTATGGACCACTAACTCTATTATAGAGTTGAATAAAAATAACTTTTGTTCTATCTTTTTTTTTAATAAGAGGAGAACATGATCACTCGCTAATATACCTAGTGCAAAAAGTCAACAAAGGTCATAGGAAAATTCGTCGAATTAGCATTAATAGTCATTGATTTTACGCAATGATACGTTTAACGGCAATTCGAGTTTATAAAAATAAATTAAATAATATTGTGTATCGTGGTTATAAAGATAAGCACTATTATTTTTTAGTATAATTATAACATATATATAATATATATTATAAAACATATATATATTATAATATAATTATAATATAATTATTATATAATTATTATATTATAATATATATATATATATATAATATATATATATATAAAACATACATACACATATATATATATATATATATAAAACATACATACACATATATATATATATATATATA
>CM052092.1:19017878-19105593 GCA_028453745.1 Agapostemon virescens
TATAGATATATATAATTGAATGTTTTTTGTCTAGAGAAGGGAGTCATTCTTACCTCTTTGTATTACCCAAACATTTTTCCATCTTTTATTCCAAACATTTTTTTAAGTAAACAAGAATTAGATTACTAATATACTGAAAGATGCCGTCATTGCTGCCTCCCTCTTTTTCAGTGCTCATTAGTGTAATTTAATAACATTATAATAATAAATATGTCAACATTAATATACAAATCGCAAATAGCATACCTATTCATATGGTGATATAAAGAAGAAGAAAAAGCGTTACACATGTTTAAACTAGTACTTTTATATGAGTTGCATAAGTTTTATTAAACTTATGTTACTTGCAGTATTCGCAACATCGTTTGTTTATTATAAATACATCTTGTCGTTTGAGGAATTTTTAAAGGCTTAATGAATAGTCTTGTTTCTAAAAAATGAGCGTATATTCATAAAGCTATTTTATTTCATACGGAAGAATTTGTAAGATTAAAAATTTAACCAAAACACTGTTTCTCTTTTGTACTGGTTCTTTACTGTTTTAAAGTAACTAACATTATTTTATATTGCGTACTTGTTATACTTCAATATTTTTACATTATTATAGCTGAATTAATTGTGGAGTAATAATAAATTAAAACACATTAATGGGACTATAACACGCAATAATAATACCAAAACCGATTTTGTACACTGTATATTATTCTAATTTTTATTGAAAAAGAAGAAAAAATATTTTGTACAAAGACCGATATTACGATTAATCTCGCTTTTGTATTGTTATTAGAAAAAGTTTTTATGAAAACGAAATAAGTATATTTCGAAATAACTACGTGTTTCTACCATGATAATAGATTAGTTAATGATATCAATTAATGAATAGGAATGTATAAAAATCTTCATAATGAGGACGTACTATGTAATACTTAGATGTACGATTATAAAAATAAAAATCACATGTATGTTATAAATCACTTGCCAATTTTTATAAGATATAGTTAACAATTATTTTTAGAAATTTTTGCCCTTACAGTATATAAGGCATTGATAATATATGATGGTAAGTGATAATGTTATTAAAGTCTCGTACAGAAAGTTCTCTTTCGATATGATACCAAACATTCTTAGAATGAATCAAATTTTATAGAACATATAACTTGTAATAAAAGATTCATCATAATTTATCGCTAACATTTATTTTTCTTTTACATAATTTTTTATTTTTCTATTCAATATTTATATACTTATTTCGTAGTGAGCTTGTAACTGTATTCGTCATAACCTCGCGACTGTCACTAAAATTTCGTCAAAATGATGCAACAATATATGAAGGAATTAGAGCAGGTAAATTATTTCAAAATCATTAAAACAATAAAAACTATTTGTTGATTTAATGACAATGTTAACTACTATAATGTTGATTTTTTAAGGATCCATTCGATCCTGAAGAATTTGTTGAAAGACTTGCTTGGAGAACGGTTAATGACACTACAAAAGACAGTGGAAAAACATTTTTCGATCCTATGATAGTACACGAAACATTTTTGCAAGCAATAAAAGATTTGCAGATTTTGCAGGAACGCCAGCAAAAGAAATGTGACAAACTTGAGATAGAATTGAAAGATGAAGAAGCAAGACACATGCTGGAAATTATTGAATTGCAAGAAAGAAATAAACAGTCTATAGATTTATTTCATCAATTAGATGAACGAATAAATCTTGTAGCTACTAAGGTCTTGCATTTAGGAGATCAATTAGAGAGCGTTAATACACCTCGAGCCAGAGCTGTCGAAGCCCAAAAGTTAATGAGACATTTTTCAGATTTTTTAAGTCCTGGACCATTGACAGATCCAATCTTTACTGACAAGTCATCGGTACAAATGCTTGTTTTATGTATCCGATGCTTACATAGTTCCTAATGTCTGTGTACCTTATTATAACAATTAAAATGATTTATTCTGATACAGCTAGACGAAGCAGCAGATGTGATACAAAAACTCCATCTTATCTCGCAAGAATTACCTTCTGAAAAATTTGAACATGCAAAGAAAAAAATTGCTGTTAAATATGATGAAATTGAGAGAAATCTTATAGAAGAATTTGTCAGAGCACACAACAGAGAAGATGCTAATCGTATGAGAGAATTAGCATCGGTTTTAGCACATTTTAAAGGATATTCTCAATGTATTGATGCATTTATAGAACAGAGTCAAATGGGTTCATTTGGTGGGAAAGATGTGTTTCAAGATGTGATACCAATGTGTACAAAATATCATAAATTAATGCAGCAAGTATTTACAAATCCTGAACAAGTGATGGCAAAGTTTGTGTTAAACATTTACCATTTAAGACTTCAGAAGTATGCAGTTGCTAAGTTAGCTGACAAAAGTGATCCCGAGAAGTACCTTAAAAATTTATATGACTTATATACAAGAACTGTAAGACTATCTATAGAATTAAAGATGTTTAACATGGGTACTGATGATACTTACCTATCAAAACTTACCAGAAATATATTTCAAAAATATTTGGATACGTACATAATGTAAGTTTATATAGTAGTTAACATACCTACAGTTTGTGACAAACATAAAATACTCTCTACAAACTTGTTTAAAATTGGACCAAACAACTTGAATTTTTCTAGGTAATGTGTAAAAGAAATTTTTTTATATTGCTATTACTCGGAATTTTGTAATTTAGGGTTTAAAAGCTGCACTTAAATTGCAGCTTACACATTTTTAATCAATTATCTTTCATAGCAACTTTGATCGATTTTGATAAAACTTTGTACATATTTATAACTTATTTAAGTCTATAAAACATTCTAAATTTTCAACATAGACACAGATGAAAAAGTTAAAAAACAAGACATTATTTTGTGCTTTATAATTTTGAACATTGATCATTGTTATTTATTCCTTTTTAGAAATTATTTAGTATGTACTAATCCATTTAATATCTCAAGAAAAATCTCGAATCGTTTGGTTCTATTTTGAAAAAATAATTACTTTCTAAAGGGTGTTGATTTAATTGTGTCCCTGACTGTATGTATGATATTGTATATGGAATTAATTTATATATTATTTTAGTGTTGAAACAAAATCATTAAAGGAAAAGTCAGCAGCACTTCTTATTGAATATTATGAATCTAAGAATCATCAGAAAAAACAACTTCAAACTGGTGGTTTCCAAGAATTAAGGAGAGATTTGCAAGCAGTTTTAAGTGCAAGAACTAATATAAATATAGCACAAATAGAAAATTATGGTGGAGAAACATTCTTATCCGAAGAACTTGCAATCGCTTTATTACAGAGTAGTAAAACAGCATTCCAAAGATGTCAGTTGTTATCAAAACCTGAGGAAGTACCAGTGAATGCTCTTCAAATTCTTGAAATATTGTTACAATATTTAATTAGTGAACATGTTGACTATGCATTAGAATTAGGCTTACAGAGTGTACCTATTCCTGAAAGTAGAAGTCAACCTGAAATTCATTTCTTCAATGTTGTACGTCAATGCAACGCAATTGTGCGCCTTTTAGAAGAACAGTTCAATGACAGCCTTATACCTCTTGTCACGTAAAATTTCATTTCTCATTTTTTCATTTAATAAATTAATACTAATACAAAGAAAGTACTAAAAATATAATTTTTTTTATTTTTTAGTTCAACACCAAAACACGGAGATTGTATGTTAAAGAAAAAAATTGTATTGGATCAAGTTGATATGAAACTTGAAACAGGATTAGATAGAAGCATAAATGTTATTGTGGGCTGGGTGAAAGTATACTTGCAAAATGAGCAACGTAAGACTGATTTTAAGCCTGAAACTGATGTTGATACTTTGAATACTCCAGCTTGTTTGACAGTAGTACAATATGTTACTGGAATGATTCGACATATTCGGAATACTCTGGATGGAAAAAATTTAAATAATGTACTCTCCGAACTTGGAATTAGATTTCATAAAGTTATTTATGACCACTTGCAACAATTTCAATTTAACTCTGCTGGTGCGATGTGTGCAATATGCGACATGAATGAATATCGCAAATGTGTCAAAGAACTTGAAGTCGATATAGTTATTAACCTGTTCGATACATTACATGCTTTATGTAATTTATTATTAGTCAAACCAGAAAACTTGAAACAAGTTTGTACGGGCGATCAACTGGTATGATATACCAGTTTAAAATATAATAATTATTATATGACGAAATAAATTTATTGAAATGATTTTTATTATTCCAGGCAACATTGGATCGTAATGTTTTGCTGAATTTCATACAATTAAGAACTGACTACAAAACACAAAAGTTGGCAAACTGTTTGAAAGGATTAGCTACATGATCTATTTTCATTGTCTATAAAGTTAGTTTTGTGCTATTAATTGTTGGTTGAAGTACATTATCTAGGATATTAAAAATTCACAACGTTACTTTGCATTATTATTATGCAAAATAAAACAGAATCAACGAGAACGTAATATTTTAAGTTCAATAATGATGCTCTAATATATGTTCAGTTATACAGAACTGTATAAAAAATGCTTTGTAATTAATGATAAATATTTATAGATGAGTAATTCTTTTAATTTGTAGGGAGAAACTATGTATAAAAAACAAATCAATAAATATCATCTCATTTCATTATTCAATAAATATAAAATCTATTTGTAGCAACTGTATTAATTTTATTGACATAAATATGTATAAAATGATCGTAAAAGACCGTGTTTTTTGTTGTATGAATGTTTTATCATTTTAGAAGAAATTATTACATATACAGGAGCTGAAATTTAAGTATAAAATTTATTATATCAAATATTTTTCAGGATAATTATTTGTTTCAATTTTTCCTAGGGTAATTTAAAGTTTGCCTATTGTTTGTCACAATATTTGATAATATTAAATTATTACTAAAGTGCAATACATTGTACCTCATATTACTGTTTATGATGAATTTCTAAACGGTTTTGGGGATACGTTTTTTTCGAACGTAATTCATTTGCATATATGTTTATATTTTCCTTTCTCAACTCAACAATTATTCCCATTACATAAATTGCATTGCATTCAAAATGATAAATAAAAGAAAAAGGAAATTTTCAAATATTTTAAGATACACTTTGGGAAATAAACCTTATAACTGCAATATTTAATATAATAAATTTACTACTAAACCCAAATTAATGAATAAAATTTGGTATTAACCAAAGATACTAATTACTTACGTATTTTTTTACAGTCAAGTGATGCATGATTGTATTTACTTGCATACTTGAATCAAACAGGATTGTTTCATTAAATACGATACAAATTGAACTTTTAATGGCTTGACAAACCGAACTTTATCTATGCAAATACAGAGCACTTATATATGTTTAAAATTAATAAAATTTCAGTGATTATTGTTTATAATTTTTTACATTGTAACAGTCAAACGAATTTAATGATAATTAAATTAAGCACATGTTACAAACTCATGCTTCATGGAAAGGTTGCAAAAGTCTTGCATATTTTTTGTTTTAATAACATTAGTAACTTAATCATTATTGTATATAAAAATTAAGTTAATATCAGCACGTTATTAATGGAGAAATATTATTTGATATAAATATCACTGACATCGAGCACATTCATAGAAAGGTGCTGATAAAAAGAATAATACTACAAATAATGTTTAATTTACTATGCAGTTAACAAAATATAATAATATTGAACTTTTCCATTTGTCATATATCGCATAAATGAGTAGTTTCAAATTATTTCCAGGAATATGGTGATACATGTATTTTGTATGCTATAAATTGGAATCAAAATTTTTAGTTAAGAATACGGTACAAAAATGTAGTAAATAATAAGTGTAGTTTTCCTTAAGTAGGCTATTAAATATTTTATGTCTAACATTAAATCAATAATGGTCCAATAGTTTAAAGATGCATATTAGATGCAAAATAAGTAAAGAAAATATTAAAATATGCAATAGAAAATGGTTGTGAAGGAAAGTAAATAGATGAAATTATCAGACCATTCGTACTTCTTAATGCACTCTTACTTAAAGTATTACATTCAAAATATACATATCTGTATACGTATTTTTACTATAAATCTTCTTGTTTAAGTTTTAATTGGTTTAACAAAGATTCTTATGGAGGAAGCCTCTAAATTTGTTTAGGATTATGGATTAAAATCATTTAAATAATTCACACCATTCATTGTACCGTACTATTAAACATTATTAAATCATCTAAGTTAATAATAATCAATGTCCTAATCTTCTATTCGATTACACAGTTTTACGATCCATGAAAATAAAAGGAAGATGAATCATCTTATAGGTATCAACGCATACGGTAAGTATTAGTTTCATGTACTTGGCACAATTCCCCTTTAAAGTCTAGTTCAATGCTAAAATCCAGATCTCTGTAGTTCCTTGCGTTAGGCTTCATAGAAAAAACACCATATATTTCTTCCCCTTTTTTGACAGTCATATATTCGTCAAAGTAGAACACAGTTTGTTTCCAATGTGTATACTGTACTTCCGGCGCTGTACTAAATCCGATACGTTTGTGGCATTTGGTGAATTCGATGTTAAAGAATGTTACTAGTGCTTGTACATAATCGTTTCTACGAACTTGTACAGTGAACGGAGAAGAGAACTCCAAATCAGCCTTTGTTACTGTGTATAGGTCGACTTCCTTGATTAGACATGCATTTGTAACAACTTGTTTTGGATCCACAACATCCACTAGAGGTTCGCTAATTGCTACTTTTCTTATACTACTCATATCAAATCCATATACATCATCCCACCAGTTTATCTTTTCGTCCTTGTATTGTCTGTCTTCGATGCCACAAATAAATAATGTTGCTTTGTCAGGAAATAACATTCCATCTTCTCGAAGCCATTTATCTCTAGCAAAGAGCACAGTGTCTAACATTGATTCGTAAAACAAGCAATAGCCCATCCATTCAGAGATAATTATGTCAACTTTTTTTATATCATCAGGCAGTGAAACCTCTTCAACTTTTCCTTTAAGTATTGTTATCACATTTGACAATTGATTCGCTTCTACAATCTTCTCGGCATATTCAACAATATTAGAACACTCAATACCAATAACTCTTGCAGCTCCAGCTTTCGCAGCAAACATAGAAAGAATACCAGTTCCACAACCGATATCAAGAACGGTTTTCCCCTTAAAAAGATGTTTATTATGATACATGGAATTTCGATAAGTCACTGTGCGCACTTCATCCTTTAGCATTTCTTCGTGTATTCCATAATGGGCGTAAGAATCGAAATAATAATCTCTAGATGTCATGTCCTCCACAGAAACAGATTCTTTGCAGGAGGATGGAATAGCATCCTTGTTTGACGTAGGAGTAGTGGTCTCTGATACTTCCATGGATTCCATTTTTGATGTCTGCAACAGTGTATTAAAAAAACGTATTAATACTAAATTTATATGTACATTATATAAAAAGATCTACCTACGCTACATTTGGAAAATTGCAATCAAATCTAACTATATATTTAAATTATTTATTAAAAAATTATTATTAATAAAAAAATAAAATAAAATGTATATAGTAAGATACAGAGAATAACTGTTTTATATACTCGTGAAAAAAACCTACAGTTATCTACAAACACGTGACGTATAATTAATATCTCGTACTAAGAGATATAATTCTTTCTGCATCTAAATATAAGAAGAATTATTACAAAACATTATTTACAATGTTATTCATCGGTTACGGAAAATATTAAATATTGGAGTATTTGTAGAAAGATGATCTTTTCCGCCGACACCGCTGTACACGTGCCCGCCAAAACGAATGGCGTCTGTTTAAGATCGAATGACCAGTTGAGATTTCTCACACTCACACACATTCTTCTATTACCGTGTGATTAGTCTGTATCCATGGTATTCATTATAACTACGTTTTTTTTTTATAATGTCAACAAATAATACGTTATGCTTAAGTCATATTTGCAAAAAACACACCACAAAAAGATAAAGAAAATGTGACTGAACTGATCAATCTATTTCCCAAGATTCTCTAAAGCATAGTGAAAACTATTATGACAAACGACATTCTAACATTTCTGTACTTCGTGAGTTCACGTGGTATCGTCTATTATTTACATTAATACCAATACATTGTCAATTATACTCAGATATCGCTCCTCCTTATCTTTCAAGATATTTCACTAAAACTTACCGAATTTTCGATTGTGCACATGCCACTCTGGTTGATTTCTACCGGCACTTCATTACTCGACGCCATTTTGATCCGCGTCACAGCAGACGACCATAGACAGGAGCGTACAAAGACACACGGCAAATTGCAAATACGCTTCTGTCAACAAATATGCTCCCGTTCAGGATCTAAACAAATTCTCTTGTTAATCAGCTCAATATATCCAGTTAGCACTTCTATCGAATTTTTTTACTATCCCCAGCCATTTGTGATTAGGATTGCCATTTTTAAAAAACAAAAATACAAGTTTATTCAACGTAATTAATAATAGCTTTTTTTACATCATTGGAATTAATAAGCTATACATACAAAATTTCTTATACATAGTCGAATCTTGTAATTACTCTATAACGGTCTTCTTCTTATATTAAATTATTTGATAAATTTTTTTAAATAGTATTGCTATATATACATACATATATATGTATAGAGTACGAGTTGAGTTTATTATCATGCATGTGCCGCTTAAAACAAGAGTTATTTATTCTATAAAACAGTATATAATATCTTATTTCTATTAAATGATAATAAAAATTTGTTAATTATTTTCATACTTCTTTACGTATATTCAAAAACCTATTTAAATGTTGTGTACAATTGTTACTACTTAGCGATATATAGCTTATTATGTACGAAACTCGTAATCAATCTCTTCATACATATAGTAAAGAAATTATATAACGTTGTATACATACAATACGACGTACAATAATTTGACAAAACTATCGATTTCCACGCAACGTTTTGTTTCGTAAACGATTGCTTACGTGAACCTTCGTCCTTTTCTCTCTTTTTTAATTTTATTGCGAGATAACCACGTGAAAGATACACATGGAATTGAACAATGATAGCGCACGAACGTTTGTTGTTCATACGAAGACCGTAAGATCACTTCTTCCCCATGAATGTCCTCGAAGAACCACCTGAATTGTCATATTAAGAACGACGTTGATACGTTCCTGTGGTATGCGCAGTGCGGTTCTTTTATACTTTTAATTTTTAGACGAAGCGGATATTTATTTATAGAAAAATTCCAATGAAAAATCATATTTGATTTCTGCGATTCTATATTAATGAGAATTATTGGTAATTCAAGGACAATACGAAATCTTTAATTTCGTATCTTCGTTCGGTTGTTTTCAGAGAGTGCAAAGACATCGTCCAATAGGAGTCGAGTGGCTAGCTGACAAGTTGCGTCGGGGTGGAAATGGGCAGGGAACAGGAGCTTGTACGCATTCGGTCCGTGAAGTGTTGGTTTCGCGAAGGGGGTCAACCTCAGTGTCTACGTGCTCTTTCTCGTGTTATTACCTCCAGCGGAATAATAAAAACTCAATTTTAAATGTATCGCGCGTGCCAGTGTCTTAAGATTATTTATATGAGGATCGTGGAGCGCTAGAAGATGCTGGTAAGGAAACAGGCGGGAGAAAAGTTGACGTAGAAACAAGTGCGCAAAGATTGTATACTTGAGTTCTCCCTGTCTCACTCTCACTCTCTCGGTCTCCCTCTTTCTCTCATACTTACATTTTTTATTTCTCTTTGCCGTGTATACTGAAAAAAAATCAAAATCTATGCCTTTGTTATGTAGTTACAACGCTTTCGCAGGTTATTATCTTCAAACGAATGTCTCGCCTTAAGAACATTCGAGGTTACAACTATTACCCGATGTCTAAGAAATCGGCAGGCTGTCATGAACGTAGCGGACTCCGTTTCGAAAACGTGGTTAAGATGTCAAAGTATGAGTTTTATCATAATTGGAGTATCCTCGTGAGAAAGTTCTTATTTCATGTGAGATTTGTTCGATCCGGTAATAATGTCTTGCACCTGCGAGACATGATCGCCTACATAAACAATAGCTCGTCATAACAAGGCAGCTGGGGTTTTTATAGTCCTTATGTCGCTACATTCTACGCAAATTTTTTACATTAATGTCAGTCGAATGGATCTCCAATATAATCTTCCGATAGTGAACAACAGTTTGACAGGTTCTGATAAAACACTGAAAGAAAGAATGATTGAAAATATATATTCTACATTTAATATTGCGTTGTTCTTGTTTTTATAACATGTTTTTATGTTTTTCATACTTTTGAACACTTTTATCAAGTGACAGAATGAAAAAATTACATATTTCTGTAACCTTTTTTATTCGAGACAAAAATGACTTTGTAACTCTTTTACAGAAATCTACTTAAAAAGAAAACATTATTTAATATAGATTATATATTTGAAATATATATATATATTGTTACATACTATTAACACATTGAACATGAGTCCCGTGATAATGCGTGCTTTTGAGTTTATTGCTTGAACTGAATCTGAATGCTTGAATGATTTTGTTTCTATTTTGCTTTTCTGTTAAATTGTACATGACGAATATTCAATCCAAATATACTATTTTATGGAAATGTATAAGGTTTTAAATATTTTCTTTAACTGTTCACTGTTCAGAAACAAGCAAATAAAGTTTAGGCTTTAAATGGCTCAAACTTCGCTAGTGCTCAATGTGTTAACACATTGAATGTCGAGAGAATTTTGTATGATTCAGACAAGTTCCATTTATTTAATTGATAGGAGTGATCAGGGTTATTGGAAAGAATTGTTGGTTACTGAATAATGATGTTCTCACATCGTCTATAATCTGGTTAATTTTGACAGTAACAAATTAATGTTGAATACTATCAATTTCATGATAATCATTCTCAAACAATGAAATGGTGTCGGTCATTGGTGACCACCATGACATTCAATGTGTTAATATTAAATATATATATACTGTTACGGAAGTTGGTTAAAGGTATCAATATTGAAAGATCCTCAAATGGTCTTAGTTGCAGCGTTGTTTTGGTAATGACAATGTAACTAGGACAAAGACAAGTTATATAAATATATACATATATATATTTTTGTTCTATTACAGGGAGACGATCCGCCGTACCTATCAGTGGGTACGGAGGTTAGTGCTAAGTACAAAGGTGCCTTCTGTGAAGCAAAGATAAGAAAAGTGGTACGATCAGTTAAATGCAGAGTATCTTATAAACAAGGTTTGGGTACTGCAACTGTAGCTGATGACCAGATAAAAGGAACTTTAAGAGTAGGTGCATCTGTTGAAGCTAGACACGGTGACAAGAAAGAATTTGTGGAAGCAACAATTACCAAAATCCAAGATTGCAGTCAATATACTGTAGTTTTTGATGATGGAGATATTACAACATTGAGGAGAACTGCTCTATGTTTGAAAAGTGGGCGGCATTTTGCAGAAAGCGAAACTTTGGACCAACTCCCTTTAACACATCCAGAACATTTTGGAAATCCAGTGATCGGAGGTAGAAGGGGGCGACGGTCTAGACAAGCACAGTAAGTGTTTGTGAAGTTATATTTGTGGTCTGAACCTCCATGAAAGATAGATTGCTAGTAATTATAACTTTAACTGTTATCATAGAGATGAAAGTAGCGACGATGAAGACAGTCCACCACGAGGGACCCGCGACTCAGGTTCTAGTGGAACAGGGAAAGAAGGTATGGAGACAGAACCAGAAATTGGACGAGTTGTATGTGTGGAACTTGGAGATAAAAAGAAAAAGGATAACTGGTTTCCTGGGTTAGTGGTTGCACCAACTGCACAAGACACAGTGAGAATTCGAGTGAGAGATGACTATCTTGTGCGATCGTTCAAAGATGCACGATAGTAAGTTACAATATCACTTAGATTCAAATCAGCTTTGTACTTATTTCATCCAAGTTATTATTATTTCAATGATTTGTTTTGTCGCATTCTTATGGTGTTACTTTAACCTTTTGCATTCAAAACTGTTTTAACTCAAAACCCAAGGCATTTCTTCCAACCTAGGATGTTTTCATTCTACATGACTTATTTCACCTTATGCATATACTCGTCCTTACAACCGTTAAATTTTCATTAGTTTTTTAGATAAAAAGATGGCCATGTTAAAATTTGTTTAAATAATAGTGTGACAATTTTCCATAGTGCCTCAGAGTTACCATTTGAATGCTAAGGGTTAATAAATATGGATAAACAGATAGCTTTTAAGACATAGTTGCATATTCTCTGGCATATTATTACATGTTTATTTACATACTCAGTTATACAGTTCCGAAGAAAGAGGCCACCGAATTCACAAAAGAACTTGTCAATAAAGTTGAGAATAGTACATTGAAGGTTGCAGTAGAAAAGGCACTGCTATTTTTAGAAAAGAATGAGTTACCTCCCCATTGGGATAGGGATTCTCTTTTTGGACATTCTGTATCAAGTGGAAATAGTGATTCTGATGGAGAACTTGATTCGGATGTAAGATGTACTTTACACCTTTGATATTAAATTAATTCCATTTATTATACTTGTTATATTTGCAACTATATTTTATTTTTCAGAGTTCCGATGATGAGCCGCGCGAAGAGAAAGATCACTTTGTGGCGCAACTATATAAATTTATGGACGATCGTGGAACACCTATTAATAATTGTCCAATGATTGGAACCGAAGACATAGACTTGTACAGGTTATTTCGAGCTGTTTATAAATTGGGCGGTTATAATCGCGTAACAAATCAAAACCAATGGAAACTGATAACACGCCGTTTAAGCTTTACAATGCAAAATTCTCCGTCTACGCACAATTTGGTTAAACAAGCCTACAAAAAATTCCTACATTCGTTTGAAGATTTTTACAGAAAATTAGGTTGTACTATGGTCAATCATCCAAGAGGTTCTATACGGAAACAACGTCCTGGTAGAAGTCTGATTAGAGATAAAGACAGAAACACACCTGTACCGCCGCAAGTAACGGTTGCTAAAAATGACAAAGAAGAGGAAGATAAAAAAGTGATAGAAGATGAAAAGAAGGAGAAAAAAGAAGTAAAGAAGGAACAAGTGAAGGAGGAAGAGGTTAAAATAAAGAAAAAGGATGAATTTGAGGAAAGTGGTAGCGGCCAGGAAAGCGATGTAAACGTGGAAGGCGAAGCAGAATCGTCCAGCAGTGAAAAGTCTCAAAAAATCTCAACATCGTTGGCGTTACAAAATCGAGGTAAGTCTAAAACTAAAGACGAGTCAAAGAAAAAGATAATAGAAAAGAAGAAAAACGAGCCTAAAAAGCAAGAAAAAAAAGATGATAAATCGAAGGAAGAGGATGCCACTAAAACGAGATCTAAATCCAAAGATGATACTGTTAAAAAAACCTCTTCTGAAACTAGGGAAACACGGACACCATCTAGAGAATCGGACAAGAAAACGCTTACCAAACAGAGGCGTTTAACCGACGAGGAATTGAAAAGACGAGGAAGAAAACGTAAGGAGTATGAGGCGGAAAAGTCTCGTTCCGATGATCAATTAGCAGAATCTGCACCTTGCTACAAAGGTCTTGTAGAAGTAGGTGACAGATTAAAAGTATATTACGGACCTACTCATGAATCGAAGGTTACGTATGAAGCCAAGGTTATCGATATGGAGAGGGATGCCCCAGAACCATTGTATTTGGTTCATTACACCGGATGGAATACGCGATACGACGAATGGATTAAAGCATCGAGAATAGCGCATAATTTTACACAAGCTCAGGGTAGAGTTAAACGTATCAAAGCTAATTCACGACCGCAAACTCCCAGTACGAATTTAGCAAATAATGTTAACAAATCGTCAAAAATCGTATCGAATACAAGTTCAAACACGACCCAAAGTCGTCGTCGAGCACAAAGTGTAGTCCCAACAACAACAGTGACCTCCTCGATTCCGATGAAGGAAATAAAGAAAGAAGAGAAGGAGAAAGATAAGGAAACGTCTCAGCCGGTTCGATCTACGACTCCATTGTCCGCTACTAGTTCTAGTTCCAGAACTAAAAGTCCAGCGACTCCAGCGACTAATCGTCTAACAAGAACGACGAGAAACAATGATGTACCTGGTATAGAACATAGACGACGCACAAGAAGGACATCTGGACATACAGACATATCAATCGCGTCGGAAACTGAAGACAGCGAGACGTGTGATTCCGATGCCACAGAACCGGAACAAACAAGGACCAAATCTAAAGGCGCGGAAGACAGGAAACGTAGAGACGTGAAATGCCGAGTCGAGGATAGAATAAAACCTGACGAAACCAGTGACGGTGAGGAAGATAAAGATAATTTGGAAGAACCACGCAGGGGTAAGCGTTTGAGGAGAACAATTGGTAAATCATTGGGTATAAAGTCGGAACCTGATAGTGATGAAGAACAACCTAAAGGTCGAGACTTTGACTTGAATCAAATACGATCGGAACTAAAAGGTTTCGACAAAGCAGTGAAATTAGAGCTTGTTAGAGTTGAGCCTGATCCAGAGGATGAAATCAAAATAGAAGAGAAAGAAAACGCGGTTCTAGTTTCGCCAAAATTAGAGAAAAATTTGGAACCTAAGTTAGAAATTACCCCCGAGTCGAAAGCAACAGAGAGTACAGAAGATATATATGAATTCAAAGAACCAGAACCATTCGAATTTGAAGTCCGTAACAAACGAGACACCAGCGGAGAAAAAGATAAAGTGAAAAAGAGAGTATTTGAGGAAGAACCGAAAAGTCCAAAAAAGAAGCAGAAAATGATTGTGTCACCAATTATAAAAGAAATCAAACCGGACATCGATGATTCAAGAAAGAAACCAAAAAAATTGTTCAGTAAACGGATTGAGGAAATTGCAGACAATCAACCTCCTCACAAACCATTACAGCCTGCGTCATCATCAAATACGTGTGAAGAAGCATTTGATAAACTTTGTGAATCGCCAACATTCAGTCCAGTGAAAGCTGCACCTATTATTGAGGAGACAGGTAAAATAACAAATGGTATAGATTTGTTATTTAGTGATTTACCCGGTGACGATGATGGTACTCACGACGATTCGGAGGATCGATTGATAATATCAGAAGCAGAGGTTTCAGAAGCAGAACAAGAAAATTTGTTTACTTATCAGCAGGAAATGTTTTCTGCTAATGATATGAACGATTCGTTAGAATCGTCCAAAGAAGATACAAGTCCACAGGTTGAAACTGTAACAGAAGAATTATCATCGCCAAGTTTGAACAAGCCTGAGGTAATTCTGGAACAAAAGCCAACTATTAAAATGTCCCCATTACAACACAGACAATCTCCAGAATTAAAATCCCTCGATACTAAATTATTGGATATTACTCCTGTTTCGTCCCCGATTGTAGCAGTTCCAGCTCCAATTAGTGCAAGATTGCCAGCCACGTCTACGATAGAAGAGAAGCTCTCAGCGGCAATGGCTTTCCGCAATAAAATCAAAGAAATTAAAAAAGACGATGAAGTTCCCGAAATAATGTGGAAACCGTCGAAAGAAATTCCCAAAAAGGTGGATACTATAATTGTACAAAAGAATAAAGAAGAGCAAAATGGGCCTAAAGTAGATATTGAGAGTAAAAAGCGCGAAGAAGAAGATATTCTACCAAATAATGAAGAACCATGTAGAGAGATAATGCGAGTAGTTATCAAACAAAAGGACGAGGAACTTCAACAATTGAAGTTGAAGAAAGAAGTGGAATTAAAGAAGTTTGTGGAAACGAAAACTGAGCATAAAAAATTACAAGAAACCAGTGAAACAGTATGGAAGCACGTTGAAAATGAAGAATCGAAAAAAGTGGAAGATGAATTTAAGGAACATGATTTTAAAGAAAAAGAAAAAGAGAAACGTAAAAAAATCGTTACTCAAGACATTGTGGATTCTGCAGACAGTAGTGATTCCGAACAGAGGCTAGTTATTGATAACGAAGAACCTCAAGATGCGAAAACACCTTCGAATTTCGATGTGAAATTACGAGCAGAGTTGGATAGACTTCAAGATACACAGGAAAGGTATTCAAAATTACAAATACAAAAACCTACGCAACAATTGAAACATCAACAAGAATGTATTATAGAGTGCAAACCGGAGAACATGTCTGTTACGATTACAAAAGCTGATGAAGAAGGTGAGGCGATTAGTTCTTTACTATGTGAAGAAGAAATACCAGGTTCGCCTGCACCTGTTTCTGAAACCATCGAACAAATAAATGCTGGTCCATCATGTTCTCCACCAAAAGTCGAAACATCTGAGAGCAGTATAGTACTCATGGAAATGCCTTTCGCAAGTGCTCCTACATCGGGTCAAAGTACAACCAGCAGTACCGTTGTCACTTTGAGTATGGCATTACCAAAAACAGTTGAAACATCTGTTCCAGTTTCTTTACCAATGCAACCAAATCCTACACTAGGTGTAAGACAGCAATCGCATCATCAACATTTGCCTGCATTGATGCCTGCTCAAAGACGGGAAAGCAACGAAGCAGCACCAGTAATGGACAATACTCCACCAACTACGCCAGACTCTAGTATTTCCAATATCTCTGGTTCTCCGAGAGAAGAAAGAACTGGTGGTTCGTCGCCAATCTCTGAAGATAATTTGAAACTAAATCGTGATAGTTCTGAAGCAGACAATGATAGTGGCGGTAAAGGTCCTGCATTCAGTGAAGACGATACATTACCAAATACCGAAGGTAATTCTACTGATAGAATATTGAAGCCACCAGCGAAGCGTTCTGTGGAGGAATCTCAGTCCCCTAAGAAGCGTAAGAGAAGTAGAAAACACTCAGAATGTGATAAGAATACTTCAAAAAAAAGTGGAAGGCATAGTGGCAGACATGGTAGACATGGTGCTGGAAGCGACAGCGATGATACAAGTGAAGGCTCCAATCTGTGTGGAGCTAATTCGACATCGGTAAATCATACAAACATGACCACTACGGTGACCGATCTTAGTAACTATTCATCGAGATCACCACGACCCACGAAATATAATTTCTATGTGGAATTAGGTAAAGCATCCTCCATGTTTCTTCTTATATGTATTATTATATCTTCTCACATCACACATACAATTTTTCTTTCTTTTAATTATATCGACAGATCCCGAATTAGATGGAAGTCAAAGGATAGCTGTATTACAACAAAAATTAGCTGAATTGCGTAAAACGTATAATGCTGTGAAGGTTGAATTGGCTGCTATAGAAAGACGCAGGAAAAAGTTACGGAGAAGAGAACGGGAAGGTAATAATTATTATTTTATCGATTTCATTTAATTATATTAAAAGATACAAAAAAACGTTAGATATAAAATATTTTAATGATATTTGTATTATATTATACGCTATAGGTAAATTTAAAAATTTCCAATAACAAATTTATTTTCAGCCATAAAGGCAGCTAAAGCTGAAATGCAACAAGCCTGTTCGTGATGAGCTGCCTTGAGACATCCTATGTCACTTAATCTGCGTTAAACAAACTTTTATACAACACCAAGGGATAATAGAATAGTATCACTGAATGGATACGATCCTGTGCAGTCACGGCAGATTTCATGACAATTTTTACCTACCTAACATCGTTTAGGTAACTTTTCCCCCAACTAATATAAATTGTAGATATAGATGATAAGATTTAGTATAAAAAGGAGGAACATTTATCAGAATGAAAATATATATTCATATGTGCTTTGTGTTGTACATTGTTTTTATCAAAGAACGTAATGTGACTGTTAAAAAAAAAAAAGAAATCTTTATCTTCGATTTGTCATTTAACCTGCTCAGATGCAAAGTACAAATTATCGAACTTGATGATCATTTTCATCGTTCATTCTTGTTTTTTAAGGAAAAGGCTGAGAAAAAACGTTACCGATAGTATGTTATTGTAAAGACATCTTGGGAACAAATAATTGTCTAAGCCGTCTCTCATTTTCGTTTCGAGCATATAGCTTGTAGCACTGTTGGCGGTTGAGCTGTTTTCAGGACGATCAAATGAAGACATCATATGAGTACGCGAGTGCGACAACTATTGTGTATTTCTTAGGCTAGACAGATTTTGTATATATTAAGATAGTAATGTTATAGTGGTCTCCAATATATACGGCGTGTACGTACGGTACAATCGTAGAGCATCCTTACCATCAAAATGTTTTGTTTCTTTTAAATTTTTCTCTTAAATTTAAATAAAACATTGCTATTCGATGTAATTTTTAAAAGTAACGTAGCAAAACAATTGTATTGAAAAGCAATGTTCATTTGTACGATATAACAAATATGTGAACCGAACGAATGATTGTATATTGACATGCATGTGAGATATAGCACAATTTTTAACTTCTAAAAGAGGAAACAGAATTACTTTAATTTATGTACAGAATTTACATGAATAAAATATATATCATATTATAGCTGTTCTAAAATACGAAACATTAAAATCTATTGTAATTTAATTAATTTCACTCGTATTTGAAAGAAAAAACAACTTCCTTGACAAACTGCATAGAGTGCATAGAATCAATTGATTACGCAATTGTCATGAATGCAGCTCAACGGGATTTATCAATTTACAGCCTTTTGCATTATATCTGAAAAATTGCTGCCATTGTGCTTTAACCATCAAATAGGTACTAGATTTCGTCGTATATCATAATTGGTCAAAGATGCATTTATATTTGTATTTGGGAGTCAATGTACCCCAGGTATTAATAAAAAACAAAGAAAAATATTGAAAGAAAGCAACAAAAAGAGTTAAACTTAAGAAACAAAGTCGCAAAAAATCGAAATCAAATACCCAGTATGGAACTAAATTTGTATGAAGATACATATGTTGGCTGGCAAGAGAATGAAATTTTATATAGATATATATATATATACATATATATATATATATATTATATATATATTTTTTATAAAAAATCAGTTGTGTACGTGCTTTATGATATCAGATACCATGACTACACACTGGTTGCGCGAAAAAGGAAGGAAAATTTAGGAGTTGGGCTCCACGAATCTTTGTACATATTTTACACTGTGTGTGTGTCGAGACACTTATAAATCAGGTTTTAGTAGATGTTTATCGCACACGAATGTAGCTACGCATATTATTGTATAATGGTTTCAGAGGTCTTGCAGTAGCACATGCTATATATTTGTCTTAAGGAGTTCAAAGGATGTGTGTATGACACTCATTGTAAATCGATTTAATGAAACGCTAAATTAAACAATCTATTAGACGTCGTCCAATCGAACATAATTAAAATATAAATAATGTAGTATAATTTTGTTTAGATTTCATTCTCTTTTGATGTAGCGTAGTGAAACTGCAATAAGAGTTTGTAAAACTTTTTTTTATTATTATCAGACAGTAATAATGACTGTTATGTTACAATGATTTAGTTATATTTTACCAAATATTTATATAATATATTGTACTCGAGTAGATAATATTGATTACAGAAATTTTTATTAGTTTGGACGAACAGAGTAATAAATAGATGTTATTTGCTTAGACATTTATAAATCTATTACGAGACTATTTTTTATTGCAATTTATTTTTTGTTTTATATTTAGGCAATGCTTAAAATTATTTGTATATGTATCATATATACATAATTTAATTGTACATATCACAAACTTTGTTGCACTTAAATAATACTTCATAACATATTTGAGTCAATGAAAAAAAATATCATAGATAACATAAAAATTTTTGATAATATGTATTAGTAATATTTGAGTGACAAACACATCCTTGTCTTCGTAAAACAAATTGTCTCTCTGTAAACCATGAATTACGTGTGAGATAATACATATAGTAAGTACAATGTGGATTGTGTCGCCAACAAATAATATTGTTCCACATAACATTTAATTGTGTTAGCGAATATTGTTAAGAAATAAATCTTATCTTAACAAATGATAGTAACATTATTTACCCTCATGTCATGACAGAGGTCTTTATTTTTTAAACATAACAATAATGTGTAAAGTCTTGCAATGAATTAAAATCCTGTGTTTAAAAATTGTTATAAATTATTTATTATATTGCAACTTAAAAGTGAACCTTAAAATTTTGCTAAACTCTGCACAATAATATATGTTAATATTATACTTTATGTTACATATATATATATATATATATAATGTTTTATAAATATATTATATTTTATATTATATGTATATTATGTATAACATACATATGTATATGTAGAATTACCAAATTTTAACTATTGATATCGAATTATGAAATAGAACACGAACCATATAATGTACAGTATATTGACAATCTTGTGTATTTAATACATAGTGCTAGTAAAAATATTGTTAACTAAAACCTTGATTTCTTCCTTTTGTATTCAATTATTTTAAACAGTGTTACCTAATACTCTAAGAAAATTACTTGATTACACCTATCTACTTCATTTATCTTTGTACACCAGTAATATAGATGTATTAAAGGTACAATAGTATTGTGGATCATTAAAAAATGTCTGAAAATATTTTCTGATGAAAATAATATAGAATACATACAATAAAATATAGATTGAATTATCATAATGTTATTGCGCATGCTCAAATATATGTTTGAAGCATTGTAAAATTTAATTTCATGATAGCTCATTATCACTCAAGCAAACAAAAAGTGTGATGTCTCACTTTTCCTGCAAATAATTCATCATGGTATATGAAAAGTTTAAGTATTGTACAAGATCATAATGTTAATAATTGGCTCTAATATGAAATTAAAAAAAGTCAAAAGAAATACTAAGATTAAAGACAAATAAACTGACCTGACAATTTTATAAATTATCAAATAAATCGTGTTTTGTTTAATAATATTTTCCTATCAATAAATTACTAAAGTAATGAGCCAATACTAAAGTAATAAGTAAAATACAAAAAATATTTAATAATATTGAGCGAAAAAATTTGTCTTTGATTCTATATGTCAACGTGGGGGTAGGCTAGATGTTGGTGCAGTAGCAACAGTTTGTGCAGATGATGATGCTACTGAAGGTGACTTATTCTCAGTAGTTAACCTTCTTTGTTTAGCGATCTTAAAATTTTCCATTAATTCATGATGAGCTTCTAGCCGTTCAATACAATGTAGACATGCTGTTTTTGGTAATGGGTCATCCACGGATACCTGTATGACAAAGGGCAAAATTTTATGTTCTTTAACAAAATATAAGTGAATTCATTAAGATCATTATCATGTAACATATAGCACAAAATTTTTCATTAAAAAACAGAACCTTTTCTTTAAATGTAAAAAATGCGGTTTCCAATACCAAAATTATAGTAATAATAATAAAGTTCCTTTTCATAAATTAATTTACAAGTTAATATTACAATTTGTTAATATGATGTAAAAAATATTATCATTGTAATAGAGTCGACTACTAACTAAACACCACTGTCAAATGGTTGGTAAATTGTTAGTTACAAACATTACACAAGATATAAATAAAAAAAGAAGCAGCAAATACAACTCGAACAAGATGAAATTTTAACCAGTCATAAACAGTCCGAAAATATATAGTTAATTAAAAATAATATTGATAAGAGCGATACTGAGATACATAAATGCAAATAATTAGTTTACCGTAATTGGAAGATAAGCATTTATTTTATCAGCGAGCTTCATTCTTTCACCCTCTTCACCGTATATGTGGATCACGAAACGGTTCATCTTACTACAAAGTCTGCATATAAATCCCGTGATCATAGCTTTATCTGTGCTACCCATTTTGATTATTTCCTTAAGGTTATTGTTTTTAGTATGGCACTAATCGACACCCCGTGATCTAACACACACGTCAATAACTTCAACCGTAAGTTACTGCTCGCTCACTGTTCTATGAAATCTCGCAAGATGTTATGCTTTCTTCAAGATTAAGTTTGTTTATCATAATCTGTACAACTGGCGCTACTAGCACTGGGTTTCACTACTCTCATCAGGACCGTACATATTTACTACATTTTCCCTTAAAAATTACAGATACTATTTATCATATACAATATACAAATAATATCGTTCGATCGCATTTAAAATATGTTCACATTATTATATTTACAATTGCAAAATTGATTTATTACAACTCGATGAAACTTTTTTAATAGAAAGTTCAAAGAATAATGTAAATACAAGTTAACATAATTGAAGTTTTAGAAAGTTCGGTATCAACATATTTTAATTTAACCAAAAGTCCAATATCCTTTTAAGTAACACATGTCTAATACACAAAATATATACATATATATATATATATGCATATAATAAACAAAGGATAAACAATATACAAAGGATAAATCTAGATAAACAAAGTATAACATTTTATTTTATTAAATCAATTTAAAATGAAAATTTAGTTTTTATTTAATATGTTACTTGGAATACTTAAAATTGTTATTTCACTAATTACAATAAATAATATATGCATCGTAATAACGTATAATATGATTTTGGATTTTCACGAATCATTTCTAATATTTTAAATATATATATATATTAAAAATATATACATATATATATATCTGTTTTTAAATACGGGACTCCTCACATTTTTTATGTTTCTCTTACATAGAATGTATATGAAATTATACATTGTTTTGTATCTATAAAAAATAATTACTGTACTTGTACACGTATAAAAATTTGTATTTTTATATACTTCTTGAATTACAATAATAGGAAATAGTGATTTGTTCCTATTACTTTTGTATTACATACATAGACTTATTCTCTGTATCTTATTACATTTTAAAGAGCTCCCTCAAATATTTTAAATTCCATATTATTTCGATAAAATATGGCGACGATCAGCTGTCTTCTGTCATAATGACATTCATATCGATAAACAGGTGATTATGGATTTTCGTAAGATCATTTGAATACGTACGATTGTTCTCTGAGATCACTATATTAAAATGATCTTTACTATCGTACTTTTTTTATATAGAGATAAAGAATTTTTCACAATGAATAGAGGTATTCACTGTTGCTCATCTGAAGTAAGCAGCAAGTGAACGCAGCTGCGTAAAAAAGCAATATGGTGACTAACGAATTAATCAACTGTTGAGGATAATCAAGAATACAAATGTTTAATAATATTACCAACTTTTGGGATGGATGGTGGTGAAGTTGAGTGATGAACTTAACGTGATTAAGAGCCTTTTGAAGGCTAAAGAGAGGAAACCATGTGCGATGTGTGTGTTGACTTTCACGACCTTCTGCTCTCCTGTAAGCAAAATGTATACAATATCTTTCATGTTAACCTATTATACTCTGCTGCATGTTGCAAACGTTATACATTCACGTTGTCGATTAGTTTTTTAATATAAATAATCTAAGGAGGAGTTATTGTATAAAGGAACATTTAATTTACTTCATATGTGTCTCTAGAAAGTTTCATTTGTAACATTAGAATGTATAACCTTACTACTTATAGGATAGTCTTGTGATTTGTTGGATTAATTGATCTACAAAAATGTTTTTGAATGTTTAGTTACTCGAGATTCAGCATTATCTTATTAAGTTCTTTTTTTCATCGAAACGTCGTAAATAATATTAAAATTGTACGACATGCGAAAACAATCAGTAGCATACATACATTGGCATATTCTAAGTCTAAATGAAATGAAAATTTAAATCTTTCATTAGTTAGAATGATAATAAAAGTAAAACAATTACTTTGATACTACTTCTTCATAATTATATTTTCTTTTTTATATATGTTTCATTAACATTTAGATGATGAAAGATCATCAAAAGAACAAGATGGATTGGCTACTCTTTGTATCTCGGACGTGGACACAACATTGCATTATGTTAATCAATGGGTACAAAGGTCTGGTTCCATTCTTATTGTTTAGATGAATTATGAATTTTTTTAAATCATTTACTTGCAATTCCTTTTACATACTGTATAAACTTGATATATTCTTTAAGTTTTTAATATTTTAGACAATGTATGTGCTGTTATCGAGAAATAAAAAATTTTGATCGTTTTATACGATTAACGCAGAGTGTTGTGTTGTGCACATTACAACAATTGCAAATTATACAACATAATGGGCAGGAAGCAGATGCTGAAGGAGCATCACCTAAAGATGAAAAGGAAGAAGAAGAAGAAGAAAAAACTGATGAGGGAAAGCCAGAGGATTCAGATTTTGCACAAACAGAAATAAAACAAAATTGGTCTCAACAAGATAGAGAAAAATTGTTCCATCTGCTTTCAAAGATATTTTTATTAAATTTTCCTCTTTATATTGCAATGAAACATGGTGGTGCAATTAATCCTTTAGCTCCGATCAAAGTAACTATTATGTATTCATCATTTATTAGGTTGTCTAAAAATTTGTACTATTAAAGAGTTGTACAATTTTTTTTTATCTTTTTTAAAGGATGAAGGTGGATATTGTGAACCTCATGATCCAGAAGTACCAGCTCCCTTAATACGAGCAGTTTCTATATTTTGCCATCAAGGTGGCTTTAATCTAATGTCAGCTTGTTTTGATATGGAAACTACATTACCAGTTAGTCTTGCACATTCTATGGTTGCAGTAATTTGTAATTTGAAACTTTGGTTGAACTATGGTAGTGTCATTCAGCTGTTTATACCATTACGCAGCCGCGTTATGAAATATATGTGTCGTTTAGGAGACAAAGAATTACGCACACCTGCGGTTAGAACAATGGCTGGTAAATTTAAAAATTTATTTTATTTTGGTATTTTAATATGTATCCCCACCCTGCTTTTTAATAATATATTTCTCATTTTACGAATATAGATTTCATGTGGAGTGCTGTAAAAGATCCCATTGATGCTGTTTTGCCAAGTTTCGATCGGGATGGATTAGATCTAGCGTTTAAATACTTTACTAGTACAACTTTAACCATGAGACTAGCGGGAATAGCTCAGATAAATGCTCATATCACAGCATTCAATGAACTTTGTAACAGTGAAACCATTGCCGAAGTGGAACAAGTGGGCCATGCATTGGCAGCTTGGTTGACAGAAAACAACATAATAGTTCATATATTTGGACCAAATTTGCACGTAGAAGTTATTAAACAAAGTCACATTGTACTAAGTTTTTTGGCTATGGAGGGTAGAATAGCATCGTCAGATATGGATACCATGTGGCAAGCTGCACAATTAAAACACTGTGGACGTCCAGTATATGATTTGTTGGCACCCTTAGTGAAACATTTGGCTCCGACTCCAGTTCTACATTTGTATTCTTTGTTAGGGAAACTAGAACCAAAGGACCATACGGAACAAAGTTTATTCCTGGCATCTGCTTTGATTAAATTTATTTGGACAGCTGGTGGTTCAGGTTATCCGAGGGGTTTAACTATTAAAAATAGAGAAATTTTAAGAGGAACTAGTGGTGTCGGTGGTAGTAGTACTAGTGATGCCAGTGGTATGGATGGAAGCAGTCCAGATGAGGATGAAGAACCGAGTCCCGCTCCATCTGAAGGGCCTTCGCCAAGGAAACAAGCAAGAGGTGATAGTAGTGATGGAGAAGGTATGTTACACACAAAAAATTCACGTTTGTAAATAGTAGAGGTGTGCGAAAATCCAAAAATGTTGGGTCGGAACGGGTTCTCTGAAGTTTCGGGGTTACCCAGTATAATAATTTGGATTCGATTTTCGGGTTCTCGCATACTCCTAGTAAATAGAGATTTATAGATAGATATACATATTTATAGGTCCTTTTAAAGCAAAAAGTATGGGCACAACAGTTGTACAAGCAAATCTGAATGAAGCAGAAGGTTCAGCGTTAGAAAAGTCTGAGTGTAATGTGGAATCGATGAAAGATTCTGTATGTGCTATACAAGATGATATAAAAGAAAAGCAGAGTGGCTCGGATGCAGAAGCAGACACAGAAAAGTCGAACGCAGAAGAAACAATTGCGATCGAAAAAAAAAAGAGGAAAGTATTGAGAAAAAGAAAGAAACCACAGAAATGTTCTTTAGTTGCCGTCGATAAAAAGTTTGAAGATATTGTTGGTCAAGAAAATGGGTTGAAAACTAAAGATTTAATGATCGATATAAAAAGTCGAACCGAGGACAGTTTAAATAGTTCTTTAGACACAAGTGGATTAGTTTCTTTCGATGATCATGATCCAAAAAGCGTTGACGCATTGGATCGCGTGAAGCAACAGGCAATGGGATTGGATCCAAGTGATCAACAAGTTCCAACTACGGCAGCATTGTTGAGAAGAGCAAATAAAAATAATTACATGTCATTGGTGGGTCATAATGTTGACCGGGCTCCAGACTCCGCAGATACTTCACATGATGAAGATGACAGTGACGTAGCTGGAGTTCTTGCAGCGGCAGATGGTCCTAGCGCTGTAATATCTGAACTTGCAGGTTTGGTACACGCGACAGGTCCGACATTTTTACCTTCCGGTTTAGATGAAATGTTATCAGACGAAGAAGGTTCTTATAGCAGTAGAATATCAAATAAAAGTGAAAAAAATATGGCAGATTTCGAAGGAGAAGAAAGCGGTTGCGAAGAAGAATTAGCAAGATTAGCAGCGCGTCATCTAACGGCTATACAAATGCAAGCTTATCATCCACACCATTCTCATCCAACAATGACAATTAGACGATCTGTTTGTCGTCCTCCACAAGTAAGAAGTGTTCGTCAAACAGTTACACGCATTAGTTCTCAATTCAACCTGGATAACGTATGCAAATCTGGAAATACATTATTATGGGATCTTTTACAAGATGAAAAGATTGGTCAACTAGGAGAAGGTTTAGCTTTAGAAGCTGAGAAAGCATTGTGCAATCTTCTTTGTTTTAATGTTGACCGACTTATACCTATGAAGTTTATTGAAGGTTGTTTAGAAAATCTATCAACTAACCGTTCGGTGGTTGTGTCTCTAAGGTTGTTACCGAAATTACTTGCCAGTTTCCAACAATTTGGCGCAATGGACGCGCACACGATTACCACATGGGCGGATCGTGAACGTGGAATGATGAAATATTTTTTCAACAATCTAAAAACGTACACCAGCACGGGCCCCAAAAACAGTCTGTATTCTCATCAAACAGAAATACAAGTGAGACTTCAATTTTTGTCTTCAATTTTTTCGCCTTTGGGTTCGCCCGACTGTTTTCGTTTAAACCTCGAACAAGTCGACATATTGTGGCAATGTCTATCACAAGATCCAACGTGTGCTGATGAACTCTTCAGTTGGTTACTCAGCCAAGCAAAGTCAACAGAGCAACACGCCCTTGGGATGGATACACTTAAACATTTATGTATGCGTAAATTACCAAGTTTACCACCGGAAACAATTAGCATGATGGGTCTTAGTCTTTTTCAGCAATTATGCAATCTGGCTCGTTTGGCTGCTGCACACTTAGACAGACCTTTAAGGGACGTAGATTCGGTTGGCATGGATTTCTTGTGGAGAATAGCATTGAAAGCTAAAAGCACAGACGTTAGTATGGCAGCTATACAATACTTGAACGGTTACTATATGTCCAGGCAATTAACGCAAGAAGCAGAGTTTGTGTCGCAGTGTATGACCCATCTTGCTGCAGCTAGTGCTGACTTAGAAACAAATGAAGAAGCTAGTTTACGTTGTATACAGCGAGCTTTGTTATTGTTGAGAACACATTTAGAAACTTTCCGAAAACGGTACGCATACCATTTACGTCGCTGGGTATTAGAAGGTAGAGGTGCTGGTAGTCATGTAGCCATGAATACTTCTGAAAAGGGTCAACAATTAAGGATATTTGTACAACCAGCTGGAATTCCGGAAAAAACAAGTTTCACACTTTTCAGTACTGATTATGTTGCTGATTTAAGAGCAGAAGTTGCTAAATGGTGGGACGATACACAAAATACTCAAGAAAGATCATCATCTTCTACGAATATAAATCAGAGCAACGGATCAGTATTAGGATCTTTGCTTACTGATGGACCGATTAGAATGATCACACAGGGTCAGGAATTAACAATTGATTTTGACGAAAAAACATTGCAAGAAGTGGGTTTCAAAGATAGTCAATTAGTGTTCATTTCTCCTGGTGCTGGTCGCGGTAACAGTACAGGCAGATGCAACAAACGAGATATGGATTCACCATCTCTTTTACCACCGCCTCCTCGAGAGTCTTTGCCAACATTATTGTTATTACGACCACTATATTTTGAACAATTGTTCACACTAATGAGGACTTTAAGCGCCATGAAAACAATGGTGAAAGGTGGCCAGGAAATTCCTCACACGAAAGCCCAAGTACTTTCAAGAAGAGTTTGGGATACATTGACTTTACTACCGACAAGTCCTACACTATTAAGAGGTTTCCAGAAGTTGGGAGAAACTACTTTACCAGAATTGCTCGATCCTGCTAGCCCCCAAAAGTTGATGTACTCTTTATATATAGTAGAGTCTTTAAGTAGGCGTAGCACAACAAGTCAACCTTCCACTGTGAATTCTTCGTCTTCTTCTTCTGCAGCTACCCACGAGGGAGGAGGCGATGCAGACGATAATCACGAGGAGAAAGAAAAAGATGTTGTTTGGTCTACACTGTTTGTTCAACATGGTGGGTTAAGACATTTGTTCGATATTTTTATGTCGGGGTGTTTAGAACAGGGAGATGGTAGCGAGTGGCAACAGGATTGTCTCGCGAGTTTACTGAAACAGTTATGTTACTTGGGCGTCATTAAGGAAGAGAAGAAACGGAGTAAAGCTGACAAATTGCTCGTACCTAAACTAAGCGAAGCAATGCTATCGATGATGAACGTGGATGCTGTTATGGCTCGAATAACGAGTATATTAAACGAAGCATCTTTGCCTAGAGATCCAAATCATTATAAAACAGGTCTCTTCGGTAGATCACAAGTTATACATTATACTATGGCTTTGTTAGTTTGTTGGGTAAAAAGTGATGACACGGTTAGACAATATCTTTTTTCATCAGGAGATCCTTTTGGGAAAATATGGTTACGAAGACTGGTTTTGGAAGATCCTGAACCAGCAGTGAGAAGAGAAGTTTGTACAGCATTGTATAGACTGTGCTTAGGTTCCACAGGTTTCGAAGACGACTATTCAGATATCGCTAGTTTAATTGTACCAATGTTAAATACATTATTAGAACATCTTGTGATAGCAGAAGCGATGCAGCCTTCTCATAGGAAACCAGACCTACCATTGCATTTGCATCCAGTGTTGGATGATGGAAAAGAACCGTATGGACCTGCTTGCAGAGACTATTTCTGGCTAGTTTGTCGACTAGTCGATTCATTACCGGAAGAAGCAATCAAAGAAGGAACAGATGATTCAAATACTACGATAGATCTTGAGGCACTAGCAATAAGAGTGATCGACTCTGTCTTAAATAGAGAACATCTTGAAACTCGTCATAACACTATAGAGGATGACGGTTTAGTAGGACTATTAAATCTTACTTGTAACATAATGACGCACAACCCATCTTGCAAACAAGGAAAAATTGGACAAAATTTATTGCACGAAGTGTTCGATTTTCTATTCGCGTTGCCAAATCCGCGATTAAAACACGTGCCCAAATGTAAAAGTCAAGTTTCCAGGTCAGCAGCGTTTGATCTGCTAGTCGAGCTTGTAAAATCAGCGCCTGATAATTATAGAATCCTTCATGAAAAATTATTAGCTCAGCATAAACCTGGTCCTCATTCTCCATACCCATGGGACTATTGGCCACACGAAGATGGACGTTCTGATTGTGGATACGTGGGTCTAACAAACTTAGGCGCTACTTGTTACATGGCCAGCTGCATGCAGCATTTGTATATGATGCCGCAAGCGCGTGTCTCCATATTAGGCGCCGATTGTAATAGAGCAAATAAACATCAACTCACGTTAAAGGAACTACAAAGAATGTTTGCTTATCTTTTAGAATCCGAAAGGAAAGCATACAACCCTCGAAGTTTCTGTAGAGTGTACACCATGAATCATGAGCCTCTTAACACTGGCGAACAAAAGGATATGGCTGAGTTCTTCATAGACCTAGTATCTAAATTAGAAGAGATGACGGCAGATCTAAAAAATTTGGTGAAAACATTATTCTGCGGTGTAATATCTAATAATGTTGTATCATTAGATTGCGAACATGTAAGCAGAACATTGGAAGAGTTTTACACTGTTCGCTGTCAAGTAGCCGACATGAGAAATCTTTATGAGAGTTTAGATGAAGTCACCGTTAAAGATACTTTGGAAGGGGATAATATGTATACATGTTCTCAATGCGGTAAAAAAGCCAGAGCAGAAAAGCGAGCATGTTTTAAAAAATTACCACACATATTATGCTTTAATACTATGAGATATACTTTTAATATGGGAACCATGTTGAAAGAAAAAGTAAACACGCACTTTAGTTTTCCGTTGAGGCTGGATATGTCTGGATATGTTGAAAAGAAACTAATGCCCCAACATTATCAGGAAGAAAAGGAAGCCTCGGAGAAGAAAAAATCTGAAAGTGATCAAACGAAGCTGGATAATAACGACGATGAAGATGAAAAAGAATACTATCAGTATGATTTAATTGGCGTAACTGTCCATACAGGCACTGCCGATGGTGGACATTATTACAGTTTCATTAGAGACCGTACATGTCCTAACAAAGACAAATGGTTTTTATTTAACGATGCTGAAGTTAAACCGTTTGATCCGAATCAGATAGCAGCCGAATGTTTTGGTGGCGAGATGACAAGTAAAACCTATGATTCGGTTACAGATAAATTCATGGATTTTAGTTTCGAGAAAACAAACTCTGCCTATATGTTGTTTTACGAATGGTGTGCTGATCCTGGCGATCAAGTGAAAGAAGAAGAAGCTACCGTATCTAGTCCAAATGGACGACAACCTTCTTCGTTGATTCAGAAGAACACCAATAAATTACCACCGTTAGAGTTAAATAAAGAACTTGAGGATTGGATATGGCAGGATAATATGCACTTTTTACAAGATAAAAATATATTCGAGCATACTTACTTCACATTCATGTGGCAAATATGCGGATACATACCGCAAACGTTGCTCTCCGTGCAATCCGATATAACAGAAATGTCAGCTGACTTGTCAACATCGTTCTTCATGGAAACTTTTATCCATGCCAAGGAAAAACCGACTATGGTACAATGGGTAGAACTGTTAACGAAACAGTTTAACAGTTCTGCTGGTGCATGTGCTAGATTTCTTGAAAGAATGGCCAACGACTCGTGGTGGCCAATTCAAATTCTAGTCAAATGCCCAAATCAAATGGTGAGACAAATGTTCCAAAGGCTATGTATCCATGTTATACAACGGTTGCGCGCCATTCATGCATCTTTGTACCTTCTTTGCGACGAGGAAAATGTGGTTAATACTGTCGGTACTCGATCGTGTGTAACAAGATTTGTGAGAATGCTTCTGTCTCTCATGGAACATGCGAAACAACATTTGAAACATCTTACGGAGTACTTTAGTTTTTTATATGAATTCAGCAAAATGGGCGAGGAAGAGACGCTTTTCCTAATCAGAGTGCAAGCAATCTCAACTATGGTGAATTTTTATCTCGGTCACAAGACACATGAATTTGTCGATGCGGTCAGTGAAGAAGAAGAGGAGGAAGAGGTTGTTGCTATGCCAACAGAAAAATTGAGGCCTGCTTCCTTAGATAAAATGATTACTTTAATAGCAACATTAGTTGAACGTAGCAGAGGGCCCGATCACAGATTAGCTTTGTCTCCTGCAGACCTTAGCGCTGTTGCTGGAGGTAAAGGATTTCCATTTCTGTATCAGCAAACACGCGATGTCATTAATCTGAATCAAACAAGAAACCTAATTCAGTCTTTGTGTCGTTGGAATGATAGATTAGCTATTCATATTGTAACAATGATATTCCAAGCTATAACTAAACATACAGATGTATGCCAACCATTCTTCAAACTTTTGACACTGTTGACAGAGAGTTCAGGACCTAGTGGTTTACCTTGTATGACTCAATTGATTTTGGGCAGAGTATGGGAAGCAGCTAGGGTTGCGCCACATGGAGCGTTAGAATGGTTAGCTTTGGCTGTCACAAGAAGCAAACTTGCGCATGCCTGGGTACTACAAGGATTGGACACATGGTTGCAACATTTCTTATTGGAACATTCAAATCAAAGAGTTCGTTCAGCGGCTGCTTTTCTTCTTGTGTCCTTAGTTCCATCAACTCACTTTAGGCAAGGCTATCGCAGCGCTCATCGATTAGGTTTAGGTTGCAATACGTCTAGAGAACTGCAACTATCGCCGGAAGCTACTTTGATATTGCATCAAATATATACAGCACTTTTGAGATTACTACAACCGGCAAGACATTATATCGATATACAGACCCATGGTACAATGAAACTCACTGCCTATTTTGCATTGCTCACCTATTGTGTTGTTTCAAAGACGGAAAAATTGATGGTAAGTCCAGCATAATGTATTATGATAGAATTATGTCACTATAAATTATTTACTTCTAGTTTGGACAATATTTGAATGACTTATGGACATTGTTTCATCCGAAACTTTCTGAGCCTAGTATTCCAGTGCATCACAATAAGCAAGCTGTATTATTATTTTGGTATCATGTCTGTTCAGACTGTCCAGAAAATGTTGCTCTAATACTTCATAATCCACATATAACTAAAAATATTGCATTTAATTATATATTGTAAGCTCAGCTTTCGTTCATATGTAAACAATACTTGTGTAATTTTCTAACATACGTACATATTGCAGGGCTGATCATGAAGATCAAGATGTAGTGTTGTTTAATAGAGTAATGCTGCCTGCTTATTATGGTTTGTTACGACTTTGCTGCCAACAATCACGCACCTTTACAAGACAATTAGCTGCACATCAGAATATTCAATGGGCGTTCAAGAATATTACACCACACCCTACTCAATACTCAACTGTAAGATTGTATTACTAATGATATTTACATCTGCTGATCAATCTCTTACGTTACGTATAATAAATCAGTCGGACGTGCAATCAATATTTCAAATCGAATTTTAGTAAATATTAATATCATCTTTTTGTATTATTGTACGTGCAATTGTATAACGAAGGTATAATTTTTTGCCCTCCAGAAAATTATTAAAATGAAAAGTAAGTTTAACAAAGATAGATTTGGAAGAAATCGTATGGCAATGGGTTAAAGTGCTAGTTATAATTTGTAATAGGAATATAATTTTGTTTCTCATTATAGGCTGTAGACGAACTGTTCAAATTGATGCAATTATTAGTAGCCAGACATCCAGATCAAACGGAGCAAGAAGAATCTGAAATTGCATCATTCAGGAGAGGAACATTATCTTCGTACTTACAAGGATTAGACGGACGATCGTGTTGGGCCACGCTCATTTCTGCATTCCGGTAGTGTATTTAATCAATTCTCTTAGTAACATAGTTCAGTAACATTAACACATACATTAAGTTAGAAAAGTAAATTCAATAGAGATAGACTTGAGGAAAATCGTATAACAATGGGTTAATGTACTTCTAATAAATAGACTTCAGATATTTACATATGATAAATATGTGAGGAACATATTACAATATAAATACAAATACAAATTTAAGGTTTGATGCATTTCACACTTTTGTTACAGATCTCGCAATAAACACTTTTTCCATTATTTTCATCGATAATGAAATTGGTATTGTCATTGATTCAAGTTTTTATTAACACGTTCTGTGCCAAGTTACTTTTGCTGGATTTTTCATACAGACCATTTAATACATAACTAAAAATTTGTATATTATTACAAATTTATTTGTTTCGTTCTATACTACATTTTCTATATCTCATTCTTTTGATCTGGATTCTATATGCTTTAGTTATAAACTTACTATAAAATATATCAGTTTAGTGCATTAAATAAATATGTCATTGTATACCACCAGTGGTACAGAACGTGTTAATGATATTCTACATTTTCAATTTTCCGACACATTTTAAATATTCAGTATATAAATAGTATGTTAACAACAGTAAATAAACTATTTACCACTCGAATCTGAAATGTAAACTGAATTTCAAATTAAATGTCTAATGTTCAATGAATGATTAAAAATTGTGAAAACATAATTTATAGTAGTCTATAATTACAGGTATACACTCTCGGAAGTGTGTTATTATGGTTGTTACGTGAAGTAAATTCATAGATACATAAAGTGTATATATTATGCAAATAGTACGAAATGTATTCTTAAAACCTTCTAATCAGGAAAAATATTTGTACTTCGATCTACTTTTTTTAAAAAAGTATACATTTTTGTAAACACCCGAAGTCTAGTTACAATTTATAACGGAAATATAATTTTGCTTTTCATTATAGGCTGTAGACGAATTGTTTAAATTGGTGCGATGGAATACACACACACACATACTTGTACACACTATCCCTATAAAGACATATACAGGACGTCCTAGAAAATTTGAGTGTAAAGGAATTATTTTCGAGATGATTCTAAGCACTTTTTTCCTTTACCAATTCGTGTCTTGGAAGAGTAGCATCAGTGTCGCGTTGTGACTGAGTCGTGAACTAGAAAAAGAGAAATTTAACCTAGACATTAATTTAGACTTCACCCTAATCATACTCTGATTAATACATATTTTTCGTTAACAACTCGAAAACAGTGTTTTCTCGTGAATTGGCAAAGAAAAAAGGTACTTATAACCGTCACATGAATTATTCTTTTCAGTTATATTGAATCTTTTTAGGACACCCTGTATAGGATGAATTACAAGAAACGGAACATTTACATATTTCTACTGTAATCGTTTCATGTCATTATCAATATTATTTAAAGGCTATTTTTCAAACCGTATTACGTACTCTTTACCTTCATAATGTTGTAGTTGATGTCAAGACGAGTCAAATTATTCGAGATCCACTTTGTATTAATACATTCATATTTATGTTTTGCAGTATTCTAATCGAAACAGATGACGACCGCTTATACGTTGTGTACAATGGAGGATTAAATATGGCTTTGGAAGCATTTCACATGTTGCATATTATGTATCATGAAGCAACAGCGTGTCATGTAGCTGGCGATCTAGCTGAATTAATAGCAATTATCGTTGAATTAGTACGATGCATCAGAACTGCTAGAGAAGGACCCGATGCAAGAAATATATTAGCTAATTGTAAAGAATGGCCAGACATTCTTCGCAAATTGGCAACATTGTTGAACACATACAATCCTCCGGATATGAGAAACCTTGCTATAGATCTTTTGAAGGAACTTGTCATGCTTGTACCTGCGGAGGCTATATTAATTTTAGCACCGTTACTTTCACATTGCCACGCAGCTCTTCAAGAATCCCACGCCGCTGTACCACCTGGTCCGTATCTTCCAAGAAGATCTACACCTCCTGGTAAAATGCCTACTCGACCTGCCAGGCCAATGGTTCAAATGGCAGTGCCGCATTCTCAACTGGAAGCGTCGAAAGGAGTCGACCCGGAATACGATAGCGCGTTACTCGAGTTTTATTTACCGTATCACGAACTTATCGATGTGATGTGTAGATTGGCAATCAATAACGATTGTATGACGGACACGTTAGTTAACTTAAGTGCTATGTTAGGATTCGAAGGTGAGTACTATTAGTTATTGATCAATTTCTAGAATCAGTAGAGCTGTACGAGAAACCAAAGTTGTTCATTGTTAACAAAAGTCTTGAGAATATTCGACAATCTCAATTCATTCGAGAATCCCGAATATTTTTGGGTTTTCGCAAACTTTAAAGAATGAGTCATTGCATGCCAAATCGGTCACTTTTGCAGTCAGAACCAGATTTTATTAAAAATGTTGTTTGCAATTATCTTTTTGATTAAAAAATGTTTAACTATGACTCAGAGATTTTTCTAAAGGAAAATGAAATGATTAATCAAGAGTACTTGGTCGTATTTTATCACTGATTGTAAAGAGTGCTTGATTTGTCGAATAACTTAATAAAGTTATAACACAATGATTGAATTTCAGGTGTTCCATTGCACTTAGCGTTGTTTCCGCGGCTGTGGTTAGACGTTCATGCAGCTACACATATAGACAGAAAGCATATTGCATCTCTTCTCTGCTCTTCTTATACGGTAGACTATGTGGATGCTGTATTACTGGATGAGAGATCATCGTTAGGTGTACCGGCAATACATGCCTTTTTGAAAACCTTCTTTCCTAAACTTGCTAACCACGTGTTAACTGAACAAACTTGTCTACTTATTGACAACTTAGTTAGTTCTATGGTGGCAATGGTTGAAGCAGTAGATATTCAAGCATCTGCGCACAGATTGACTGGGGACTTACGAGCACTAGCCTTGGTTTACAGTAGCAGTTCGAGATTGAAACCACCAGCTACCTTATCACCAGTTGTAGAAAGCCTGTTAACTCGAACCAGAGCGATTAAAGTGAAAGAATCCAACCAACAGGAAGTAGAAGCGCCCTCGAAGAAACGGAAGTTCACTGTTAATGAAGACGGCGAGACCGCAGAGAAGGAATTACATCTACCAATCAAAGAACTTAACGAACAGAAAAATGTTTCTAACATAGATACAGAAGAAAAGGACAAAACAGAAGGAAACGATGTGACCTCGTCTGAATCAGGAGATGACAAGACTATATCGAAACACAAAAGCGACAGTCAAGTAGAAAATATTCCAACAAGTGTCAGTACAACATCTCCGAGTTTATTTGACACAGCGACAGCCAATAATTGCGCGAGTCAATTGAGATGTTCGTTAACCAACGTCTCTTGGCTTGAAATGCTAGAGAAGACTATTGTCGATCTACAAATGATTGTGCAATTGCAAACGAAGAGCAACTAATTCTGTAAATGTTTCTGAATGGTGCTTTAACATAGAAGCATACAATACAGGACTAACAATAAGTTCACGTATAACCATTACCGTTCTTCAAAAAATTACCGAACGAAAACTGGATCTAGAAGAACAAATTTTTAGTGTGTTTGTGTTCTATAAAAATGAGATAAATATGTTTCTACGTATGGATTGAATGCGATTTATTTTCCAAATGTAGGTGATTAAGATACCTTTATCGACTTAAATTATATCAATTATAAAAAAATGAAGGTAAAAGCAGATCATAAATCAGGACTGAAGAATTTTTCAGTTTATGTAGTAAATGTTCGTTAGTGCTGTGAGATCATCTGTCTCTTGGCAATATTTGACGTATGCTATTCAAGTGTACGGTAATATAAGCCGCACAGTATTTGTTAACAGGAATTGCAAAAGCTTCGAGATAGTTTAGGAGGTACAATTAGCTTTGTTAAAACTGTAATCGTTTTATATATGCTTGTCTCGATTAGTGAGGGTATCACAGGGTTCTTTAAAATTTCCGCAATAAAGTATAAATCTTAATACTTTCTCAATATTATCACATGCCATCAGAAAAATGCTACATCGATTGATAAATCATTGTACCATACTTTCAATAAGTTTTTTAAATGTATTTTCGAAACGAGTTCTTTTACTACTTAAATCATAGCAAACGTGTTTCCAATTAATTTACTTGTTACAGCATTATTCTTTTACTTACATTTCTCTCTTCTAAATAAATCGTTCAAAAAATCCTAATAAATTTACTTTCGGCACAACGAATGTGTACTTCTAGTTGTGTATATTTTCGATATCAGATTTGTCTATGTTTTATATAACAATCACGATCATTGAAATTATGTCTCGCATACAGTATTGTGAATTAAAGAATCAATTTTGTATTAAAAATTATCTCTTCTCGTAAAAACCACATTTCAGCTTTCGTTTTTATTAAAATGACCCGAATATTGTTTATAGCGTAATCAACAAATTGCAATTTTTAATTACAACGATTACAAGAAAGAAATTAGCGTTTACAGCTTTAGCATACTTCACCTTTACGCTTTTTTTGTACAACAATTAAAAATAAAGACATCTCACATCACAAATGAACAATTGTGAAATTTTTAAGCGTTCATCGAAGAATCTGAGAATCGTATGAAAATAGAGAAATATGTCCATACACAAAAACGATACGAAACTGAAAACATATCCATTCAAATCCAGACAGTTTTACTAGTAGCAGAAAATTGATACTTGTTGTATTTTTGTTCTTTTCTTTTTTACTAACTTCGTTCTATAAGCGAATAACTTCGCCCGCTATTTTTGACACTGCGTTTGAGGAAACATTGATATAATTAAGCTTTAAATGCTGACCCGTTTAATAATACTTTATTCATAATACAGATGCGTGCTAGAATCTGAGTCAGCCTAGCTGCTCGGTGATACAGTGTTTCGTAATTAATTCATATTTCGAGGAATTTATTGCCCTAATTAAAAAATTAAAATTAATTATACACGATGTTGTTTTTCTCTAAATGATGCATCTCGTCGATGGACTTATTTGAGCACATTCTGACCTAATTGAATAAGTTTCTCGAAATGTTAAACTTTGCAATAGTCGAAAAACTGTTTCACCTCGTTCTACGACCTAGTACGTTGTTCAAGGAAAGATATATAATTTATTGTATACGCTTGTATACGTGAATGTATACACATAACGCGAATTAATAGTCCAGACGCACGTTCTCGTCAGAGTTGAGCTTATTGTCAGATAATGGCACTAAAGTATGATATCTCGTCCACATTGAGATTCATGAATTACTATGTGTGTTTGCAGTTTCGATACAATAGTGAAATGACGAATGTTTGCAACGCGAGATTAGCGAATATTGTGAACTAAGATTGTACAGTTGCAACCTGTGCGAGATATTTCTTTCTTCGACATGTTAACGTAACTTAATTATCTGAGAAGGGGAGAGAATACAAGTTGGAAAAAATACTTAAAAAGATATACAGAAAACAGTCAAAATATTTTACTCGAATGAAGTTTAATATTTGAAAAAATCATTTTATAACAATATGTTTTCTACTGTTATCAATTTTGTTCTTGGCTCTTTGTTGTACGTTCTAAAGAACGTAGGAGATCATAGAGGAAACGTACAATAAAGACTATTGCCTCCCCTTATAAGATAATTATGTCTCAAGCAGTATTTTGAGTAGTTTGACTTTAACAATATTAGGTTGTATTATGTGAAATGTCAGATTTCTAATCATCAGTCAGCGTAAAAGGTATTCTTATATCATTAGAAACGAATAACGTTTTTAAAATTGGATTTATTTAAAACTAGCTTGACTTTTCTTTTTTAAATATTAAAAGGATTAATTTGCTAGACGCTTTTTCTGGATCTACGTAAGTTATGTGGATGCATAGAGTTTCATTGAAACCGATCAATGTTGCTATGAAATATAATTAATTGAAAATAACAAGATTTTATAAACATAAATATAAATGAAAAAATCCTGATTTTTACTTTTTTTTTACAATTACAGCTAGTAGAAATTAAAAGAAAAATTATTTCCACATTATCTAGTAAATTAAATCTTCTAATATCTAAAAAAAAATCAAGTCAGTTTGATCCAATTTAGAAACGTTATTAATTTTTAAACATTATATGAAAACTTTTTATACTAAATGTATGTTTTTTTCATAGTATCTTCATGTTTGTACAATACCTCATCAATTATTATTATTGACTTTTTTAGTTTCTGAAAATCTATGATTCTGTTATAATTTCATACAATGGCGTTCAAACTTGGACATATTGTAACCCATGTTGTCCTCAATATAAACATGCGTTTATTGGGCTGTACATTATATTAAAGATTGAATTCTCTGAAAAATAGCAATTTTGTATCATTGGTTAACAGCATTATACTAATTTTTTGTCAATATTAAATATATTTAAGAACTATGAGAAGCAATAATGGTAATTGATAAAGAATTACAGTATTCGCACACCCTTTAAAAGCAAATAACTTTTTTTTAAATGGGCCCAAACAATTTAAGTTTTTTTGAGGTGTTGGAAGGATTAGTTTACTAACTCATATGTAAATAATTATTTTAAACGATTATTATTGGTCGCAATTGCAAAAAAAGAAAAAGTCACTAGTTTCATTGAAATTGGTTGACACATGAAACTGCTATAGGTATCATAAGATATAAAGATTTTAGGTTTTACAATTCAATTAAGTAACAATATTTCACAATTTTTATTATTTTGTTTGAATTCTATTCTATAGCAATCTTGATCAATTTCGATAAAACTGTATTAGTATATAACATTCTTAAATCAACAATCTAGAAAGTATTCATTAGGGTACTTGTCTCAAAGTGTGTGTCTGCCCCTATTAATGTGCTTTTGCATTTAAATAAGCAGTAAAAATAAATTTGAAGAAATGAATAGAGAAACTATTTTGTTTTAATTAAATTAAACTATTAATGTATACGTTACAAAAAGAAGTAATGCACTTTTTAACTCTTGAAGTGCATTAAACATTTTCCAAGGATGTACATTACACTATTGTCAGTTTTACTTGAATACCTATTTAAAAAAGCTAATGGATATCTATTTAATAGAACTAAATAAATAATAATTTGCATAATTTGCACATTATACAGTATACAATGTATCATAAAACTATTTAATGTTCCGAAAAAAAAACAGTAAAATAAGCAGTTTTTAGGCATTTTGTGTTTTTTTAAACCGAATCTTGTGATATCACGAGATTTGAAGGATTGTTCAATGCATTTCGAAAAACATACTAATTGGGACAAAACCCTTCTTTTTATGGTGATTACATTATTGTAATTATTAAAATTTAATTGTAAGTATTAACATGTTCAATTTAAAAAATTAATGTGACAAAAAGAAAGTGTCTGAGAGTCAATATAAATTTTCAACGTATCAAATTATAATCAAATAAGTTATTAATTAATTTATGGATCAGCAAATTGGCATAATAGCATAGTAATTGAGACAAGTGTTCTATCTAGTAAATTAGTCCTTTCAACATCTGAAAAACTAAAGCTGTTTGGTCAAATTTCGGAAAGGCATTCGTTTTTAAAGAAAATGCGAATACTTTTTACACTGACTGTACGTAAACTTTAAGTTAGTATGATAAAGACGATAGACGATCGTCTCCGCGATACAGTTGCGAAATAGAAATCTAACGTTTCATATCACACGGTCTAATAATTACAAATTCTGCAAACGGCTTCTAACGACTGCTGGTTACGTTAACTATCATAATGTAAATTTATGACAAGTACGGAACGAAAGGAAAAATGTTGAGAGGAACATTGACTTTAAGTTTTCTCGTGTAGACAATTCATTCGAGTGCGTTAAATAGTGTATTCATTATAAAGCTCGTTCTCTCAGTGTCTTAACATCATTCATTAGTGAATATTATGAAAGCGAAACGAAAACATGTTTTGCAATGAACAAAGATTCTACAGTGAACGAAGTTAAATATTTCGTAATATGCTTGATCGATATCGCGTCATATTTCAAAAATGTATTTCTAACATTCAACATAATTATAATTGTGATGGAAATACTGTGATTAGCAATCTTAGGTCTATTTCTGCTAATTTACAAAACTAAATATACGGACATGATGAATGTATCCGTACACGCACATACAATTACAATGAATTTTTCACGGAATCAAGTATTTTTAACCATTACGTGTCAATGATGATCCATTGAGTTCAATAAAATCAGAAGTATATGTAATAGTGACCGAAAGTTCAAAAATAAGTTTTAATAAACAAGGGAAAAAAATGGGAGGAAGAGTGTGCGAGGAGACGTAATATGATCATAATAAAGATACATATATGCGAGATGAGCATTTACATTTTACTTTTAATTATTAAAAATGACAAAATGTCTTTGTCTCATACAACACGTTTCGATAATCTCCATATTTATAAATCAAAAAAAGAAGAAACGAAACAATACACGTGATAGGACGCTTGCGCTTTCGAAATAATGAAATTCGGAGGTGGTTAAGACTGTATAAAAACATTATGGGCGTACTATAACACTTTTGTCATTTTATCAGCCTTCCGAAAATATCGGAATCTACTTCGCCAGATTTGTATCTCCAGTATGTGTTTACATTTATGTATTCGTTTATATACTTAAGGTGTATAGTTTTTGATCGATGATAAATAAACTCTTTTCATTTTAAAATCCCATGCGCCATGTATCTCTTTTTAAATTCTGGACATTCTGACCTAACTAGTTTGTAAAAATAGGCAATTATGATTTTTAAAAGTAAACTTATTTAAGAATTTTCAAATAATTTAGTATACGATTTAAATCAATGAAAATTTCATATCTACATGATGAAATCAATGATGTCAAGGAAACAGATTCGAATTAATCACACGTATGTTTAGTTAATTGTATATATCTATCATGTATATGCACGTGTATAGGTATATAAAGAAATTAATCTTAAAAATAATTGTTTCTTCGTTCATCTAACAAAATATATTGTATATCTGGTTTTTAAAAATTATTCCTTTTTTGGTGATATCTCTTATTCGAATAAAAGGTTACTCATCTTTACTTTTTCTATTCTCAGTTTATGCTTGACATGCATGTGTACATGGGGTATACATGGTACAGAACCGCAATGCGTTACCCATGTACGATTGAACAATATATTTACATTCCTTTATTCAACTTTCTTTAAAAAAAGGCAATTGTCTTAATATTTTTCAATTTTATTAATAAAACGTGATAGTGAAAATATTCAAAATTGAATATTAAGCGCACGAAAGTGACATTGATTACGTATTCACGATGTACAGCCCACGACCGCCAATAGATAACCTCTTTAAAATGCTGTCAAACTTCAGTGCAGATCACGAAAATGCTTTAAAGCAAGGCATATACAATGCCGTAGCACTATTTCTCGTGTGCGTAATTTCAGTGGCCGGTTATGGACTGTATATTATATTGAGTCCTTTCGTAAAACCCCTGATATGGGCTTTGTTATGTGGGTCTGTTCTATTTCCATTTAAATATTCATTAACTACTACTGTGCAGTCATGGTTTGAGAAAACAGAAACATCTCATACACCAATGATTATAAATTTAACTCTATTACCCTTACAAATAGTAGACAAAATTTCTGATAACTTGGGATCATTTCTATGGGGTCATATTAAATATATTAGCGCTGTGTCTTTATTGAGTACATTGGGTTTTGGTTTATATCATTATACACCAAACGTATTCAGTTGTCTTATTTGGAGAATATGTCTAAGCTTCAATACCACTCTTGGATTTTTCATAACAACAAGTAATACCTATATGGTAAGTCTTAAACACTTAATTCTTTCAAACTATTTTAATTGATATTAAAGTACAAGTATGTGGTCATACAGAATGTCTTGGTTATTTTTGTGCTCATTTTACTGATGATTATAATTTACAATTATGTGGTCATTAATAGCATTTGAAAACAATAGGTCTAAATGTTACTACTTCATGTTACTATAATATGTTTAGCCAAACAATAGTCCACATTTAAAACGATTCAATAAACAGAACATAAAATCTTGTCATTGTTGTAAAAACTATTGCTTTTTAATCTTGTGTTCTGAAAGATTATTACTATTTTATAGTCAATTGAAAATTTTTAAAGTTTCATTCAAGCCTTGCTTTTAATGTATGCATATTTGTCCTTACAGATTTCTACTTTACTCATTGCATATTTATATACATTGTATGTTTATTGGACACCACAAAATTCACTTCAATTTGGTTATACTTCTTTTGTTATGTGGTTCTACATTAGTACATATGTTTCTAATATGTTGGGAACCTACCAAGTATTTGTGTTTATATCATTACAAGTGTTATGCTTAATAGGATTTATATATGAAGTAGTACTTGTAATGGAAAATCAAGAGTTAGAAGGCAAACATATGACATTCATGGAAGCAGCGCGCTTTGCACTTACAAATAACTTTTTTAGAAATATTCAGAAGGATGCATTGACAGCATTAAAAAGTGACGAAGCTACAGAAACTATTGAAACTGAAACAAAAACCACAGATTCGTTTTCAGAAGATAATAATCAAGAAATGATAAAATCAGTATCAGATCCAGCAATAATAGGTAGTGGATTGGACACAAAATTATACAGAAAATCAATGTCATTAGATACTGATGTTAATCCAGCTTTGCAAAGTAGCAAATCACAACTTCCAAAGCGTAAGCGCTATCTTTTAAAACGATTAAAAACTGAATTGAAAATATCCATAGATGTGGAAAACAACAAGGTTGATACTGATATATACATGTATGGTGCACTGTATGCATGCATTGTTATGGTTTTGTGGAAACACAAGTGGATCATATATATTTTGATGATTCCAACAGTTTTATACATTCTTAAGCAACTTTCTAATTATTTTGGATTAATGAATATGGTAACCAAAAAATGTAATGCTATTTTACATGTTATAATGGCTTGGTTTATGGAGAGACATCAAGCTCTTTTGCCAGCTAATATTAGAGGCTTATACAAAATTATCATTATAATTGATAAACAATTAACAGACGTGTTAAAAGCATCAGTCGATACAGTGGCTACAATTGCTGTGATCCTTGGACTTCTCATATTTACAATTTGTGCATCTATCTTCATAACAATACAGGTATTGTAATAAGAAATAAGAAATAGAATAATTCAATTTAAAGCAGGGACTGAAAGGGCATTGAAAATAAGATTTTAAATTGTTGTACAGTCTTTCCTATGAGAGTGATCAAATTAAGATGGTGGTTAAGGTGGTAAAAAATTCCTTTAGCCTATTTAAACTGCTGATATGCCTTTCAATAGATCATAAATAAAAACTACTTTATGCAAAATCTTAACCCTCTATCATGATCTGGAGCATAGTTACAGGATGGCCTCAAATTAAAAATTATAATCTGATATACACGGTTGTTGATGTACATTTAAGTTATAAAATTAATATATAAAATTTCAAGTTATAAACAGTAAATAATCCCCCAAAACACAGATTTCTGGTAGAAGTAGATTTGGTCACTTACCAAATTTTTATAGTAACAACATATTACCAAAATAGTGACTTCAGAATTTTTTCAGATTTTGGAATTTGGTACACCACAGTTAAACAAAATTAAAATCAATTTTTCGACGTTTTGTGCTTTAAAAAGCAACTTATGCTGAAATTATTTTTTATATTTTCTGTTTCATAGATATATAGTATGTTATCGCAAACGTTTCAACACCGTGATAAACAATGTACATTGATTTTTGACCCCTCAAAATCATTCTTTTGGGCAAGAAAAAATTTGTGCCAACTTTAAGATCGATGTATAAAAATTTTTTAATTCAACTATAATTTATTATATATCATTGGATTTGTCTTTTTTCTAAATAAGAATATAGAAAAACATATATGACCACCTTTAAATAAAAATAACGATGACTTTGAAATTTCGAAAATATGATTTTCGTATAATCGCAGTTCGCAATTGATTTTGTAGTCTTCTCGTGAATGTTGCATTTGCAGAGAAGACTGTTTTGCACAATTTATCAGCTCTGATGCATTTCTTATTTTTTCTGCAATAAATGGATCTTTCGTTCCAGGCTGTAAGTTTAACTTCTTCAAATGAACTCACGTTTGCTGAAAGAGTTTAAAAATTGATACGTTTCAACCCAAAGTTTTTAAATTGAGATTTGGTCATCTTTTTCTCAAAGACTAAAACTATTTTGTCTGTACAGAACATATAACAATTCTCATTCGATTTCCTGCTCAAAAAGTGCGCATGCACCTTGCAAGCAATCTGTATTGGACAGATGCTATACTTTGTCGCACATGTTCCATTTCCAGAGTAAATCATAGACAGCATGATCTCTTCCAAAAAAGATGCGATTGTCGAAATTCCAAGCAGCTGTTCGTGTTCTCTGCAAGTTACAACGACAAAATAAATCTTTCCACCGTTTCTTTACCGAGTAGGGCAGATATCATTTTACCAACCCCATAAACAGTTACAATCTCAATCACGTGTTGGTAAGCAGCACTGCGCAACGCATGTGTCCGATAACACGACAAATCGATTTATAATTAAAGCCCGAATATCGTGACCAAGAGCTTGAATAGTTGTTACGATTATACGAACAGCATTGCAATCGCTAACGTTACACGTGTCAAGCATTGCTACAAGCTTTAGCGTAATAACTTCTTTTTAATTTCGTCTTCGCTTAGGTTTGCTCGGACCAGGTTCTGTTACGTCGCAGTCGCTCGTATTAGACTCGGGCACAGGATCCTCATCAAGTTGCCAATCTTCGTCGTCGGATAATATAAAGTTGAATATTTCTTCTGATTTAAAAAAATGATATGAGTAAACAGAAATGAATTTCAACAATTTTTAAAACGAATAATTTCTGGGAAAACATACCATCCATAACGGATTGTGCTCGAACTCGGCGTGACATTTCTTCTGCTTTACGAAGCACCTGTCTTCGTTCCTCTTTGTAAGGTTTCCGATTTTGTTCAGTCATCGGCCCTCCTGCTCTTCCCTTTTTCCTTTGGTCTAGAAGAAATTGTTTATCCTTATTGGTCGTGATCATCTCTAAAGCATCGCTATGCGCAATATCGGAAAGATCATCTAATTGATCAAGAAACTGTTGTTCCCGTTTCTCTTGCAACTCCGATCGTCGTTTGCAACCCTTTTGCAACATTTTCCATTACTGGTACAAGCGTTGCAATTTGTCGATGCAGTGACTGCTTTTCCGGACTGGAATTCGGGCTTCTTTCCACAGCACCTCCACTTCTTTCACAACAAGGCTTGCACTGGATCGAAGGATCAATTTCATTTTCTGCAAATTATAAAACAGAACCCTAAAACATTGTCCTCTCGATAGCAAATTAGAGCTACTAATCTGATTTCCGTCGTGTCCTAATAAGAACAGTTTTCCGTAGCTTCTGGTTCTCGCTCGATTACACTGTCCAACAAAATCAAACTTTTTTCGAGTTTTGCAATACCTGTTGGGTGATTCTTATACACTTTGTCATCCGAAAACCAAATCCGCAAGTAGAATTTCTCCATCACCCAACGTTTTCGAAAAATTTTGATTTTTGTAAAAATGCATCATTTTGATAAAAAATGACGTGGTACTCAACAACTAAACACGCGAGAAAGTTCAACTTTGAGTCAGGAGATAGAGGGGACTCTCCTCTACACATCCATATAGCCAATTATATTTTTATGTACTCCCTAATAGTTGTAAATGATTGTTGAAGTTTGAAAATGTGCCGACGCGGGTACTTTATACCATCTATTTTTGTATTTATGTCAAAAATCCTTTATCTAGCAGGAATTTACTATACAGGGATGCATTCTACAGACATTTCTGGTAAAGAAACCATTCACGAAAAGTATTTGCTTCCCTTAATATACGAGAAGGATCAGAAAATATTCATTGACAGCTTGTGCGCGACGCGTTCGCGCCAGACGACCATTGCAGCCTTTTCTCGACTCGTCAGGGCCGTCGCTATGCGTAGTCGACGTTGCTACTACTCAAGTATGTCTTTACTTACTATGCTTAATTACATACATTTTTTTTGTCTTTTTGGATGCCAATCATTACAAAAAATTATAAAAATACGAGTTATATTCACATTTCATTGTGGAAATGCTTAATAAAGAAAATTGAATACAAAAACTTACCTATTTCTGATGTAAACAAATTTAGAAATGTTTCCGCTTTGCTTGACGCTTGTTCCTGGTATCCCGATTTTCAGTAATAAGTGTCGAACAGTATTCAACAAGCATCGTACAGAAGTCTTTTCCATTGTAAGGCTTTTCGATTGTTGAAATATCTTGATGAAAGATTAATGCTGGAATTGTATTCCTTGTTTTCATTTTAAAATAATTTCGTCATAAATATAATAAAACAGTCCGGCTGATTTATACACTTCCGCGACATTTTATCGATTTAATATGGAGCAAAAACATTTATTTTAAATTTTTTGTATTAAAGTTTTTGTATTCAATTTTCTTTGTTAAACATTTTCACAATGAAATGTGAATATAACTCGTATTTTTATAATTTTTTATAATGATTGGCACCCAAAAAGACAATAAAAAAAATGTATGTAATTAAGCATAGTAAGCAAAGACATACTTGAGTAGTAGCAACGTTGACTACGCATAGCGACGGCCCTGGCGAGTTGAGAAAAGGCTGCAATGGTCGTCTGGCGCGAACGTGTCGCGCACAAGCTGTCAATGAATATTTTCTGATCCTTCTCGTATATTAAGGGAAGCAAATACTTTTCGTGAATGGTTTCTTTACCAGAAATGTCTGTAGAATGCATTCCTGAGTAGTAAATTCTTGCTAGATAAAGGATTTTTCACATAAATACAAAAATAGAGCGTATAAAGTATCCGCGTCGGCACATTTTCAAACTTTAACAATCATTTACAACTATTAGGGAGTACATAAAAATATAATTGGCTATATGGATGTGTAGAGGAGAGTCCCCTCTATCTCCTGACTCAAAGATGAACTTTCTCGCGTGTTTAGTTTTTGAGTATCACGTCATTTTTTATCAAAATGATGCATTTTTACAAAAATCAAAATTTTTCGAAAACGTTGGGTGATGGAGCAATTCTACTTGCGGATTTGGTTTTAGGATGACAAAGTGTATAAGAATCACTCAACAGGTATTGCAAAATTTTTTTGGTGTTGGACAGTGTTATCGGTGCAATTTTCGCGAGCAACGAAAAGCTGATTTGTAAGCTAGTTTTTTCCGCCCTTGGTCCCTAATTTCCTACCGCTCAAAAAAAATGAAATGTGTTGAATCTTGACGGGGGCGCTGCCGAACTTGGCTATCGACAAAGGATGTTTGGCAATGTCGTCGAAATTTCGGCAGGTCAGACCCATTGGCGGGGACCGTAACTAAAACCTGAGCCACCATTATGCTTTAGAACTTCATTGTGTAACCTGATCTGTAAATACGAAAACGGAAGTTGCCCATATGTGGCGCTAGCTGTTAATGTAGTTATCGTAAAACCGCGTCATTGACGCCATTTTCTTGTTTCGACTTCCGATAAAGATTTTCGACTCGCAACCATACAAGTTTCATACGACAGCATAGTTTTTAATAACTCAAAAAATTCAAAAGTGTGGGATCAGTACTCTCCAGACCAAATAGACGTTAGAAAGTTAGGACAACAGCGGCGGACTCCGTGGATCAGTGCGATAGTCGATCGGCTGCTACTAGAAAGTCCCGAGTTCGATTCCCGGTCCAGTTTCCTGCTTCTTCTGAGCTTTTACAATTGGGGGCTCGTTGTAAATAGGGAGGACACCATGTATTTCCGCATGGTGGTGCTGAAGAAGTTGAAGGCAAAGATGAAAATAAGTGGATGAAGTTGAACACGAAGATCAGGGCAAAATTAAGTTGATGAAGTTGAAGAAAGAAATTGAAATTAAGTGGATGAAGTTCAAGACGAAGATCAAGGCAAAATTGAGTTGATGAGGTTGAAGGCAAAGATGAAATTAAGTTGATGAAGTTGAAGATAAATATGGAATTAAATTGATGAAGTTTGCAGGCAAGATGAAATGAAGTCGATGAAGTTGAAGACGAAGATGAAAAATAAGTTGATGAAGTTGAAGACTGGTATGAAATTAAGTTGATGAAGTTGAAGAGGATGTATGTTGATGGCGCCTAAGGCTACACCGCAAAGAAGGCGATTACGACACTGTAACCGGATATTCGTGGGCGACTATCATTGTCAGAGGAGAGCCGAGTATGGGAACAGGACAAGCCCCCAGATCAAATAGACGTTAGGAGATTAAAAAAAAGAGGGTGGGGGCTCTCCGGTGCCGTAATTTTTTCCGCGATACTACAATAAACTACATCTTCTCAACGTGAGAGAAAGAAAACGGAGCCATATTATGTGTTCTGACAGAAAAACATCAGGCGGAAGACGTCAAACGACTTATTATCGTGAAACGTCCACTAATCAGCCTACGATGCATATTGGGTAATGCTTCAAATTTTATCATGCATAAATTCATAGAAATCAAATGTCGTGAATAATACCTTACTTGGTTCCCTATTTGAGAAACAGGCCACCTAAATAGCTCTGTTAGGATTAGAGATAAAAGAAAATATTAGAGAGGAAACTGAGATTCTACAAAAGTGGCGATTTTGACATGAAAAACGAGGAACGTGGAAGATCACCGAAAACGTTTGAGGACAGCGAATTGCAAGCATCATTGGATGAGGATGATGCTCGAATGCAACAACTCGCGGATCGATTAAATGTTACACGAGAAGTCGTCTCCATACGTTTGAAAGCCATGAGGAAGATCCAGAAGATAAGGAAATGGGATTAAAAGACAACGCAAAGTGATTTTGTTTCATGATAATGCACCATCCACACATTGTCAGAGAGATGGGAAAAATGTGTAGCTACCGATGAATAATACTTAGAATAAAATATTTTGTATCATTTTTCTACAATCAATGTGTGTATTTTCTATAAAAAAAATCCGGTTTCACATTTACAGACTTGGTAGACACTGCGAGGCTAAGGTCTGAGTTAGGTTGGGGTCATGTTGGGGGTAGTTTGAATTACACGAATGACTCCGCATTTTGGAGGTAATTGAGTTATACAAATGACTCAAACTACCCTCAAAACTTTGTACCCCCAACATCTAAACGAACACAGGTTTTATACAATTGAACTATTGTTATGGAATTTCGGGGATTTTATGTATTATGATATGTTTAAAAGTTGGAGGTAGTTTGAGTCATACGGATAACTCTGTGTTTTGAAAGTAATTGAATCATACTAGAGTCATAATAGAACACGCCAGGAAAACAGAAATCCCTCAAAAGTACTCCAAAAGTTGCAGTGGGACAATAGTGGGACAATAGTAGGACAATAGTGGGACTACAGTCTACTTGATTTATCTGTTTTTTTTTTTTAATAAAAATATGTATTTGCATAAACATCTAAAGTCTAGTTATAACATTATTTCAATTTTTCATAACTGTTTTGATAACTAAAACCGATATTATAACTGTTTTTAATCTCTGGTCTAAACATTAACCAGTGTTTAGAACTTTTTAATAAAATATGATTACTTACTGCAGGTTTATACAGAAGGGATACACCTTATTCAAATGACTGGAGAAATTCTAAATTCATCTTTAATGAATAATCCAGACATAGATTGGTTACCTGAACAATGGGAAGATTCAGTTAATAGTGTACTAGACAATGCGTACACATATGGGCGCAGTGCCATTTCTGATGGAGTAAGATAAACAAATCTTTCTGTAATTTCTATATATCATACGAACTTTCCCAGATTTAAAGTATCAATTTGGCACTTTAAATCTCAGACACCTTGTAGATACATATATTTATAACACGTCTAATATATAATTTAGGTGAAAGGTATGATGAAAGACTTAGATCCTATAAAGGTGGAACAAATGGAGAAAAAAGTTTTAGAACTTTGGGATAAACTTTATCAAGCATGGATGATGTCCAATGAGAGTTCAGATTTTATTGAATCTGCTGTGGATGTTACAGGACCTTATTCATTTTGGGAAAGCTTTACAGAAAGCTTTGAAAAAACTCCTTTACGTAAGTCTTTTAATGTTTTTGCACACTCTGCAAATGCGAATAAAATTTATTGTAATTTGTGAACGTGATATATTTAATTTTCACAGAATTATTTAATATGGACAGTATAAAAAATTTTGTAAAAGAGAACATTGGAATTTTTATGTCAGTTCTCAATTCTATTTGGAGTATAGTTAAGGGCAACATGTCTGTGATATTGACTATTTGTACAGAATTATTTTACATCGTACTCATGAGTGGATCAGCAGTTCTAAATTTCGCTCTTAGCATGGTATATAATTAATCAAAAATACTTTAATTTTTTAAGCTGATTAAAACTTTCTTTCACTGATGAAAATTTTCATACTTTCAGGTAGTCTTCTTCACAACGCTTTTCTACCTTCTGAGCTCTAGCAATAAAAGTTATAAACCCATTGAATTGACTACACTTTTCAGTCCCATTAGTTGCCACAGGTAACTATTACGAATTATTTATTAATGCGTTTTCCGAGATCACGTTCCAAAATTATGTGAAATTTATCTTTTATTAACAAGCACTCTTTATGTCGAGGGGTACGTTAAATCGTGATAGTATAATAGTAAATGAAATGGTAAAAAATATGATGAATACTTTATATGTTGTTTAGATATGCTGTGGCCTTACAAGAAGCAGTAATTGGAGTATTTACTGCGACGTTTAAACTCGCTTCCTTTTTCGGCATGTGGACGTGGTTTATACATAACTTGTTTCAAGTAAAAATTGTTTATCTACCAGCTACTTTTGCAACAATACTTGGGGCTGTGCCATTCTTAGATGCATATTTTGCTTGCATCCCTGCTACTTTGGAACTTTGGTTTACTCGAGGATCTATGGTTGCTATCTTATTTTTCCTCTGCCATTTTATTACTTGCAATATAGTGGTCACAGAATTTTACAAAGAAATCAAAGGGTAGGAATCATTCAATAAGTTCATATGAACATATAACACTGTTCAACACAAATTTTGCCTTTTAATACGCACTGGGTGATCCTTGTAGAGCGTGACGTCATAGTACTTCATAGTTCGGAGATTAGTAAGCACATGAAAATAAAAAAAAGAACAGTAAAATGTTATAAATAAGATCAAATATTACTCACACACAATGGGTGCCCCATTAGAAGCCGCTGTCAGAGTTGATCACGCATAGCTGCAGCACTGCCGAGACGAGACAAGCGAACAATGGACAACGCGGCGGCAAAATGTGTTGCCGACAAATATTTTCTCGATTTACACGATTTTATAACCGCTTCGACACTTTTTCTCGATAGTTTCTTCTTCAGAAATGTCTACAAAATCACATGCCGTGGTTGGTTTTCGTGTCAGGTAAAGAACTTTTCATAAATATGCAAAAATATTGCGTAGAAAGTACGTACTTGGGCAATTTTTTAAACTTTGACAATCATTTAACACTATTTAGAACCATCAAATATTATAAATATCGATACTGATATGTTCAGGAACCCATCCTCTATCTTTTAAGCCAATATTGACCTATCTGACGTTTTTAGTTTCCGTGTAATACTCGGTTTTTGCTCAAAATCGCACGTTTTAAAAAAAAACTAATGTTTTTCGAAAACTGGGGGTGATACAGCAATTCGGTTTTCGGATTCGTGTTCGGGAAGTCACGCTCTACAAGGATCACCCAGTGGGTATTAAAAGGCAGAAAAAAAGTTTAGATTTGTTGGACACTGTAATCAGTGTGAAATATATTCTAACACACTTTAAAAACGAGTAACTTTTTTAAATGTGAACCAAACGACTAATGTAAAAAATCTTTATTCTAGTGGCGGACATCCTTACCTCACAGGTCTTTCAATAGCAGGTGGTATCTTTTGCCTTGGAGTAGAGGGTGCAATTTTTGGTCCGTTATTGCTATGTTGTATTATGGTAGCAATTAATTTGAGCCGTCGCTATCTTCATTCATTTTCGGAAGAAATTAGACGGGAACATCCTGAAAAGAATCGTTAACATAGGCGAAATGTGCAACTCTAAATAATTTTTGGTAAAATTATAAAAAATTCTTTATAACAATGAGAATCTCAAATTTACTAAGCAAACTATGAAAAGTATAGTTTATGCCAAATAATAGTACTCTACAAACGCTTCGAATAAAGCTTATAGCTCATAAACGCGAAAAACCTTTAAACTTGTCATATGTATAGTATTTATATAGTATATTGAAAAGATGATAAGTTTCCTGCTTAAAAAGAGATTTCCATAAAGAAAGTAAAGAACGTTGATAATAATTGTATTTTGAAATAATCTTTAAAAATTACCATAGAAATAATCTTACATTTAATTACTTATAATATACTGCTTACAATAACATCTAAATGTTACTATTGAGTGATATTATTATTTATATAACAATACTACTTTTATAGTTTATTTTGTAATAATATTTTGCTAATAATGTGATTTAAACGAAAGAACAATTAGAAAGTTCATGTTACGCTTATTAACATTAGATGTTTTTACGTTTTTAAGATTTCAAGTTGAACATTGTATTAAAGAATATTTTATTATTTATATCTAAGAAATGTATATACATATAAATGCGTATATGTAACGTAAGTTATGGTGCTATGTATATAACTTTACAAATGTATATTTAATATATTTTTTGACGCGGTTATTTTAAAAATGTATGAATTTGTCTTCAGTTCCATGTAATATACTAACTTCAATACTATTGAAGTTATATTCTAACTTTATTTAAGGACAATTTTTAAACAAGAAATCCTTTTCAAAATTGAGAAACGAATTTGTATATACGCACAACATGACTAACTTTAATACATGGTATTTGATAATTAGCACAATTTTACTTGTACTTATAATCCTCATTGGGTTTGAACTTTATTTACATCAAGAACAATATTTTCTATAATTGAGCACATAAAATGTGATTAACTGTCATCGAATGTTAAACATTAAATTTACTGAAAAATTGTATATGAATTTTCTCTCTTCGGATTATAAATGTCAGAAAGTGTAGTTATTCTTATAAAATCTTTAAACATTTGGGGTGTAACAGCTTCACACGCATGGAAAACTACAGTTTTTTTTCTTTCGAACATATGGAAGCCGTTTTCTGAAAAACGGCCACAAATATTGCCTGCTTCCAACCACACGAAAAATGCCACATTATCCGTTGTTAATTCACATATCACATCTGGGTAGTTAGAATGTGCTCCAGGTATGATATGATCATTTACTTTGACCTAATAAAGATATAACTGATTAACAGTGTCTAATATTTACTCATATTTATAGATTCATGTGTATACTTACCGAAATATTTACAGCTGAATAAACAATCGTTTTAAATCCATCCCTTGGATATATATAATTTCTAGGTGCTATTTGAGATCCAGTTTCATCTTTTAAAGTAAGTGTGATAATACAATTCACATTAGTCCGACATTCAGTAGAGTTTAAGAATCTTGAATGTTTGAATGTACTATTGTGAATCTTAGTTGCTGCGTTTGATTTCTAGAAAAATATTTATGAATGTATATTACGTATATACTTACTATATATATATATAGTATATATATATATATATACTTACTATTTTTATATTGGGAAAACTATATGATTGGACAGGTTTCATGCTGTTTTTTTTATAAAGATTGACCTCCAATGTAGTATTAGTTATTGGATGTAATTTCTCAGAAACAATATAAATTATAAAGTCAGTATTTTGAATGTAATATGTGACTATAATAGGAGCAAAAAAGTCTGCAGCGTAATAGTGAAGCATTTTCCACCTGCCATCAAAATCTAAAAAATATAGAGTAATGAATGACATTAAAATAAACTGCAGTACAGTAAACTTCCGATTATTTCACATGCTCTGGGCCGAAACATTCTCGCTCATTTTCTTTACAATTAGATTACTATTCTCAATCCATTCAATAATTTCTTTTTCAGGAAACCGAAACGCAGTGTTTAATTATTTTTTTAATCCACTGTACACCCGTCAATCATTTATCCAGCCAGAGGCTTAATCCTACATGCGCCAGTTAAAAGAGAGTTTACTGTACTTATTTGTATTTATTTAATCACCTATAGAAGACCAGGATGGAGCTTGCCAAACATCGTTCAATTGCCAATATAGTGCACCCATTGTCATCCCTTCACCTATTTCATTTAATTCAGACATTGATTGTCGATAAAATTCTGTTTGCACCTTCACGGAGACGGCTTGATTAATTTGACTTAAGTATATGAAATTTACGAAGTCCATTACTCTATTTTGACTTGTAGGTATTTTGAAATTTTTCGAGATAAGACCAGTCATATATAATGTCCCTAATGGTAAGTGTTGACGATGCATCATAAACTCACTGTCCACATCTAAATCAGAAATTGTGTCACTGACTGGTAATATGGTATAAATTGATGGCAACGACTGGAATCCATATTCAGATGAAAATCTAACACGAGGATATTGGTGCATATCCCATCCATTATTAATGTAATTATAGTAATGAACTAAAAAAAATATTCCACCAAATTATTTCATTTATTTCATATTCCAATTAGAGACAAATATACTTTACCATCTCCATATAATTTTGAATATGGATCCTTTTCGGTATAATTATATTGTTTTGTATACAATCCATTGCTAGGACTAGATACCACGAATGGTCGGGTAGAATCTAATTGCTCTACTTCCGTTTTTATTAAATCTACATAAAGTTTAATATAATCAGTTTTATATATTTGAGAAGTCCCTGTTCCATACCAATTTCCATACAAAGCTGCTTCATTTTCATTGTTACCAGCCCAGAGAACAATGCTAGGATGGTTCTTTAATCTCCGTACATTTTGCACAATTTCTTCTTTGACTGATTTAAGAAATTTGTCTGTAGTTGGATACATTCCACATGCAAACAAGAAATCTTGCCAAATCATGATTCCGTATTCATCAGCTAAATTATAAAATAATTCTGATTCATAAAGTCCACCACCCCAAACCCTGAGCATGTTCATGTTTGCTGCTTTAACAGATTTTAATAAATGTTTAATTGTATCTGGTTTAGCACTTTGTTCTGGAAATACACTAGCTGGAATGTAATTGCTGCCCTTTGCAAATATTGGAATATCATTTATTTGAAAATAGAAACTTAATCCTTTCTTAAGGGGACGTTGTAAAAGTTCCACCGTTCTGAAACCAATACGCACTGATTTTTGTTTTATAATATTATTTGTTGTTGCAATTATAGTCAATGAATAGAGTGTTTGATTGCCATATCCATTCGGCCACCATTTATCTACCAGTTCCTGTAACAAAAAATTTCTTGCATTAATAACATATACAGTTGAAGACAAAATTAAATGGCCATATTTTAACAACTAATAACTTCTCTAAAATTGAAAATATGTTTTTAAAACTCACAACTTGGATTTTTATTAAAGCATTAGAAGGATTAGTTTAATATAGGTATCATGTAATAAAATGATTGAGATTGCTATTGCTTAGAATTTTGAAAGAAGCGGAGATCAGTAGTTTTCATTTTTTTTTTGTTTGTGCCTATAATGAAAATTTGAAATATGCCTTATGTAAGTCCAAGTAAATTATGCACAACCTTCTATCGAAATCACAATTTCGACCAATAGTAATTTTTAATTAATTCTATAAATACGTTATCATGTAAATTAATTTGTTCAATATGTTTAAAAAACAACTCAAATCGTTTGATTCAAATTTAAGAAAAGTTATTAGTTTTTAAAGGATTTTGTTCCTGACTGTATATTAATAACTTTTATATTATGACACATCCTTAAACATACCAAAGGTATTTGAAGAGAAATATTTGTTTCCATAGATGAATTACTTGTGTTTAAAATAATAATATTAGAACTAGAAATATTTGTTCTTTCATTAATATTCAGGATACATGAAATTTGGCAAGGTAGAAGTTGAATATTTTTCTGTTTTGTAACTTCAAGATATATTTTTGCTGTAATATTCCAAAATTTTCCTTCTTTACGTACATCAGTTGCAATATTTTTGATAAAGACATCATTCAAAGGAATGATTTCCACACTTTTCCTGCAATATCTTTTTATTATTATATGCTAGATTATATGAGATGAATGTCATAAAAAGAATATAGTACCAAATACCCATAGAAGGAAATGCTGGACCCCAATCCCATGAAAAGCTGGCTTGCATTTTTCTTATGTGGTTAACGTGACATTCTCCATTATAATTTTTTGGTACACATACTGGTGGAACAATGTACTTCAACGCTTGTGAATTATATAAAGCTTCAGCCTTTTTAACAGCAGAATCAAAGAGAACTGATAATAAGTTTTCTCCTTCCTAAAAAGCAAATATATATATTACTAATCTTTATTTGAAACTGGTAGTAAAATATATTTTTTACCTTTAAATAGTTTGTCACGTCAAATTCATACTGTACAAACATATTTGACGTCTCTCCAATTTTTTGTGTATTTATCGAGATTGTAGCAAATGTATCCAAGCCATGAAATACTAATATCACTTTTGGAGCACTTAATAAAGTCTCATTTACTACAAAACATTTACTTTAGATAATTTATATATAGTATACTGAATATAATAATATAATACTTAATTACCATAAAATCTTTTACTATAGGTAACTGATTGATTACCAATCCATCGGTTATTTACATCATTACTTCCCATAAAATTCTCTGATATAATGTTTGCTTTATGCAAATCCGTATAAATTCCTCCTGGTACAGAAGCAAGAAACATAATTTCTGTAAAATTATTATCTGATTAACAAACAATTTATTTTATATAATAGAATTATATATGTATACAAAAAATCTCACCATGCCCATACTTCTCTATAGTAATTTTACCTAAAAATAAGTAAAATATGTATGAATTATATGGTTAAATTAAGGTTATAGAAATCTTTAATGCAAATTGTTTAATATTACCTGACCATGAACCATCTAAGGTTATGGTTAAAACAGTTCTTGTAGTTAAAAATGTAATTATAAAAATGTATGACATTTTTTTAATATCCATGTTCGTCATAATGTATTTATCTTTTTTTTATAACAGTTTGATTTTATATGTTCTTACACGTTATAATTTATAAAGCATTACTAGACTAGTGAATAGGAGAATGAAAAAATTTGTTTTTTTATCTAATGAAATTTGATATCACCGAGATTCCTGTGTCTCAATATCTTTTTGAACTCTTAACTCAAGAGTCTTGAGATTAACATCAGCTGTTCGGATTAATTAAATAACTCGTCTAAATATAGTATTTTATTCGTAAACAAGAACGCTTATTTGTATAAAAATACGATCTATCATATAATACACATTTCACTCGCAAAAATTATAATTAACTGCATCTTACAGTTTTACGTTTCTTTTTTCTAAACGTACATTGTAACTTTTTCTTTTAATGAAAAGTTCTGATTCATGATATTAATTGAACTCACTGTGTGCGTATTATGATCAATTTTCGTTATATATATATATATATATATATATGTATGTCGACCATGAAAAAACTATACATTTTTAACGTATCAAAAATTTTCGCTGTTAATTTTTATTTTAACGTCGCTAGATTTTTCCAATAAAATGGATATTTTAATCTTAATCTAAAGTAATAAATATTCTTTCAACAAAACTACACATAAAACACATGTAATACACGGAATGTTAAATATATAACGTGTTGATTTGCATTTGATTCTGCCTTTCCTATATATCCATGTAGTATAAAAGAGCTTAAAATATACGCTTTCACTTTTTCAATATAACAGAATAATGTAACAGTTATGATGCAAGTAGTCAATCATTCTGTTTATAAATATGTAAATACATATATACAATACATCTGTCGATTTTAAGACAGAAATAATATCCTTTTAAAGTTTCCTTTTTTTATTGGAATGCATTTGTCTCCTGCTGTTCGATGGAAATTGTTTTCTATAATCTATTTCAGAATCTGTTTGTTCACTAATTGGTCTATAACAACGGACTGGCGAATTAAGGATTTTATCAGTTTCAGTACTTGTACATTCTGAAAAATATAATACGAATTAATGAATTTAAAAAAATTACAATGTACAGCTTCATAAGAATGTTTACCAGATAATGATTCTTGTTGTTGTTGTCTCTGTAAACAATTGTTTACATGTTGCTCATAGTTTGTACAATTTGTTGTCGTGTATTTTAAACACACACCACATTCAAGAATTGCTTCGTTGTTAGAATTTTCTGGCACAATCCTACTTTGACTAAAATTAGCATTATTCTCATCTTCATTGTCAGTTACGTATTGTTCACATCCGGCAGCATGTGTTTCTATTTTATCACTTGGGAAACATTGATTGCAAATAGGACAATTTACATTATTTGGTACATCATCTATCGTGACATGTGTTTTTCTAGTTAATAAAGCGCTGTTGTCCTACAAAGAAAATCTGTAATATGTGTATATTTTACTAAGAAAAAATATAGACAAACTAATACCTGTAACAATGTTTCGTTTTCATTTTGTTTATATAGGCCATATATTCTCTTTTTATTTTCTTCACTAACTTGTTTTTGAGACTTTATATTCGCCATACTTTTCCACTTTTTACTCTTTTCTTCTCTAGATTTTTCTCTCTCCTTTCTTTGTAACTGTCTTTGTTGCCTCTCTTCTACTTGCTTTTTATAAAATTCTTCTCTCTTCCGTTTTTCTTCATCCTTCTTCTTTTGAATTTCATTTTTTACAGTTTCCATTTTCTTTTGTTTTTCCATTTGAATTCTTTCTAAAATCATACATTCATTTTTTATTCTACGTGAAAGACCTTTTATCGGTAGTGGTTTGATTTCTGTATTTTCTGATGGAATCTTCATTTCATCTGCAGCATTGTCTTTTTCTAATTCTAAAAGGATTTCTTCATCTGTTAGGATATCAGTTTTTTCCTGGCAGTCTAAATTTATGGCACTTTGCTCCTCGTTATTATTACATGGTGATGAAGTGTTAGCAAGAATACTAATATTAGGTTTTTTTATCTTATTTAAACATTTCCTAGTATTTGGAGGAGTAATTTTTCTTGAATAGGAAGGAAGTGGTTCCGATGATAGATATTCACATTTTTTATGTTTTAAGTTCGAATTTTTAGTTTCTATAATAGTTTTTTTTCTAATATCGTCATTATCAAGATGTTGATCATTTTCCCCCACAGTAACGCACACTTCTTGGCAAGAACGTAATACTCTGTTCGATAGTTCATAAGGTTGTGTTTTCTTTTTTTTAATTATTCTATCATCTTCATCGCTGCCCAAACGTGATGTGTTAGAAGAAGAAACAACCAAGGCTGATTTACGTTTATTAGGTCGTTCAACATTATATGTGTCTGTACACTCCATTGGATTTTCTTCAGTTGTATTGTTTGTTAATGATTTTCTATCCAAACTATTTTTAGCAACTTCCACCTACAGAAACGTTGAAGAAGGATTAGAATTGCATTAGACAGAATAAAGTGGACAACTATTCACTTTTTTTTACAGAAATGTTGTTTATTCAAAAATGGGTTTGTGGCTTACAGTTTTAATCACTGTTTTTTATTTTTATAAATACTTATGTATACATATGTTTATATAAATGCAATCTTTACAACATTTTATTAAAAAAACACTGATCACAAATTTCAATTATTGTGTATATAAAGTATTAGCATTATTTTTCTCAAATTAGTAATAAAATCGATTATTATTATTACATAAAAGAAATCTGAAATTATAGAAGAAACTTTTTCCAAGTGCATATAATGTTAAAATAGGTGAAATTTAATTGTAAGTTAATCGTAAAAGATAACATTAAATACTATTTGTCTCAAATAAATCATATATAAGAATAAATAGCTTGCACGTTTTTAATTGGAAGAAAATAATCAATGATCTATATTGTACTAATTATGTTAGAAATACCAATATTTCAAGTTTAGTTTTAGCATATTAAACGCAATCTTGATTAACGCATGTGAATACAATATAACAAATATGTTTTCCATGGCACAATGTTGTACTGAGAATAGGTCAACTTGTTATTGAAAGAACAAAATATTTCCTGAAATTTGTTAATGGTATGATCTGTAAGAAACGGAGGTACCCACCTGAATGGGTGACCCCCATTGTAACTTAGAGTCAGCAGTACGATGCCAATTATACCACAATTCTGCTGTCTGTTTTAGATGCATGTTTAACGCAGTCAGTAGTTTCTCAAATGATTCAGATGTTTCAGCATCTTTGCACAATTTAAATAGCATTCGTTCCTGCACTAAAGGTCGCTCAGGCTCTCTTAAAGGCACATCATTTTCGCTGACACACGAATCGAGTGGATTAATCTGCCATCGTTCTAATTTTTGGCTATTGTTCAAATGTATGTCTACCTTTATTTCTGCATCGTTTGTACTATGAGAATCTTGCAAAGTGTTCTTCTCTTTCAAAGGAATGTGTTTGTTCAAATTGCAGGAATAATTATCTCTTGCATTTAGATTATCGTGTAATCCATCAAATATATCTTCATTGTCTATAGTTTTGTTTCTATAGAGAAAATTTTGTGAATCAGCAATACCAGGTGCAAATTCAGGACTATCATGATTATGAGATAATATTTGATTATGTATCGGCAAGGTGTGATTAGATTTACGCGGACGTATCAATCTGGGTATATCACTGTCTTCTTCAACTTCCAATTCTTGGGCTAAATTTGACTTGGACTCCAGTTCTGCAGAACACTCGTTAGAAGTATGTAATAATTCCTAGAAATTATAATTGTTATATAAACCTTACTATAAAATACACTTATTACTTAAATATGTAAATAAATTAATTATTACTTAACTAAGTATTACATTAACTACAAAATTTATTAACCTTTTGTGCATTTTTCTCATCCTTGCCCAAGTTTGCCATATCCTTAGATTCATTAATAAAACTTAAGATTTCTTTCATTTCCTTGTATGTGTACCATGAATCATACATTTTCATATCTGTAAAAAAAACCATTGTTTAACATAATTAGATTTTTAGAAAGAAATATTCATATATGAAATAAACTTTCAATTTACATTGTGACCCAATACATCTCTTATTAATGTATTTTTTAAAGTTTTAATAGTATTCTACAGTATATAATTGGAAAAAAACATTTTTTAATTGTATTAAAATAACACTTAATTACCAATAAGCTCTCTTTTCATTTCCTCCTGTTCTTCTTTTTCTTTAACTGTCAACAACTCAGGTTTATCTCGGTCCATATTGTTTGACATGTTTCCTTTGCAATTTCGTTAATTCGAAACAGCCAGTGTCAATAAATCGTTTTGTACAAGGTAAAACGTATTTGAAGTTTAAAGTTCGTATATATTTGCTGACTTAAGCTTTTCCACATCACTGCTTAATTGTAGTCTTAAAAGATATATATACGTACTGATAGAATCAAAAGAAAAATTTACTAAGAGGCGTGTATCGTACACAAATTACAATTTGAATCTGAAATCAGCATTACATATCTACATTATTATATTCGCGTTCCAATACTTTTGTTTAGAAAAAGAAACTATGTACGTACATATTACGTATATTTACGTTTAACAAAAGTTATTGAGAAACTATGCAAATTATGGATGAATATTTACTTTAATTATTTCAACTAATGTACTCGAATACTGCAATACGTTATTATGCACCGATAATGATTAATCGCGACATTTTTAATTAATATCGTAAGTTTCGTACATAAAAAGAACATACAGTAATTTCTTCACGACATCGCGTTTGGTGACCCTTCCGGCGTCATGTTTTCTACCCCCACCATTCCATGGCGCACCTGACAGTACGTAGGCCTTTAATAAAAAAAAGCGATGAACAAGAGATTTATGAAACAATCATTTGTCCTTCCAGACTTAGAAAATATAAGGATTGAACAAACATAGATGAAAAGCAGGGTGCGGTTGATGCCAGAAGGTAGGACCATCCACCATTTTACGTTGTTCTCTCGTAGCGGGAAATTTAAATCAAATAATATCGTAGCATACCTAAAACTTATTTAAAAAAGTTTACAAAAGTTATTTACTTAGAAATTATTTATTAAAAATCTTTTAATACATTTCTTCTTACATTTAGAAAACATTGTACACTGTACATAAAAAGTACATGAAGTACTCAATCAAGTTTTCCATTAATTTCCATTCCTTCCGACGCTATTGACTTTTTGTAATCTTATGACAATAAAGTGTAAAATTGTAAGGAACAAGATACTGAATCATTTTACTACTTTCACTAAGAAAAACATGTTATAAAGAAAAAAACTTTATTCGATATTTAGTTCCTATGTTTCCTACATCCGTGTTTGTCGCCAGTGTCACTATTTCGGGAAAATTGAGAGGAACACAGATACCCTTTCTCTGTCATTATCGGATTAATTACGTCACGTGACATTCCTTATGTCATGTGGGAAATGGGAAATTAAACTAGTAAATATGATCCCAATTATTTCGTGCTTGATGTAATTTTAATCAGAGAAATCTCATGAATGTGTTGGTAAGATTTTCATGGAAAAATGCTTAACAGGAAAGGGTAAACCTGTTGAAAAATTATGCATTCATTTTATTCATTCGATGATCTTAAAATATATTATAAAGAACGATACTTTGAACAAATTTTTCCTTTTCCATCTAGTGTCGATCGGCCTTCGTTTTAGATATCTTTGCGAAAAACTGTTACTACTATTACATTGGATTCTGTCTATATGATGCGGCACACGCATTAGGTAAGTGGTACCCTGAGTGATAGGTTATGTAATTTGTTTTCTGACTTTTATCGATTATGAAATCCGTCACTCATATTATTCGCGAGATCAGCTCGTAAGAGAAATGTGTAGAGTCCTTGCGTATAGGAGTCATTGCAATCAGCGAATGCGTAGTTTTCTGACAAGTTCACTCCAAAGAGTTTTGTCATTACATTAATTTGGTATTAGGTTACATTTCCTATGTACCTATACCTATACATTTACTATACATGTATATATACATATACATACATATATACATGTATTTCCTATATTTCCATGTATCTTGTAGTAGTGGAGCGAATTTTATTCCACTTATTGTGTACAGATTCGTAGCTTTTATTGGGACAATATTATATTAATATTGCTTTTTGGCGGTGGCTGAAATGATGAAGGTGGGGTGAGAGAAAAGGAAGGGGCCATTTTCAGGGTCTGCTAGAGAACTTGTCAGTAAGGCTACCTAGCAGACCATGCCTTAGACGCTGGGATATTGGAAGGTGGTTAAGGATGGTATATTGTGTATACAAATAAGTTTTGAGGGTTTTTTTTGTAACTTTGAAGCTTTATACAGAGAAATTGGTACAACGTATTTTATTCAAGGTATTATCCATCCTTAGTTACAACTTTTTCCCATCTTTCAGGCAGCATACAGATTCCACGGTGAAAAAATTCCTCGTCTTTTGAGTCGATCCAAGAATCGACCCATTAGTTATCAACCGGAATAAGTGATAAGTAAGTTGGTGGATAGTTAAGGTACAGGGGATAGGATGAGTAAGAGGGTACAGGGTGAGTAAGAAGGTACAATGTGAACAAGAGGGTACAGAGTGAGCAAGAGGGTCTGGAATTTTGAAGCTAAGACTTTTACGTTTGGATGATTCATACTGCGATGTCTATATGAGTCGGTCACACAACAATTAAAATATGAAATTTCGCAGCACCCAGCTTATTCACTGGATCTTTCACCAATCGACTTTAATTTTTTTAAATATTTAGAACCGTTTTCACAGGCTAAACAGTATGAAAACGAAGACAGTCTGAAAAATTCCATATCAGAGTTTATTGATTCAAAAGATTAGAATTTTTTTAAGATAGGCATCTATGCATTAAAATCTTGTTGGGAAAGCGTGTCGAAGCAAATCGAGCATGTTTTTATTAAATAAACGGCTTTCGAAAAAAGGTATGCAGATTTATATATTTGCTTAAAAATCCGACATTTCACACGCACCAACCTAACAGAAGAACTTGGTCTCGAAATACATGCAATTATTGAGGTAGATGCTGCATTAAATTGCACTTCCATTTTCTGTGATGATATCGTTTCTTCCTTTGTCTTTCCAACAGCAGATTATTAATGATTACCAGAAAAACTGTTGTTAATGGCTCGCAACATGGGAGCAATAGGATAATTATTACGATGATTTGTAAGCCTCAGCTTTCAAATTTTAGGGAACGAACTATAACACGTTCGGAAGAAATATCTTGACAAAAATATCTTTTTTAAATATCTCGATAAACTTCTCCGTCAGGATAACGGTATCAATTATAATCAGATTTCCCCTAGTTCGAATACCTATCCCTCGATAAGGTTTTAGCCGACGTCTAGCGTACAGAGTTTCCGTATTTCTGTTCGTTCGACTGTTCGCAAGTACCCCTATCTGTTCAAGATACCAATTTCCAAAGAACTTTGCTCGCGATATGTAAACATATTTGTTTTCAAAATTCACGTACTCGAGCCTTCGTTTCCCCGCGACGTCCATCCACAGTTTACGCGTCCATTGTTTCAGCCTGCTAATATCATTGTAGAAAGAACTGCAGAACGTTGTATCTTCACCGAGGATTACAAAAGCTTTTAACGGCATATAAAATACAATATGAAAGTGTAATGTACAAATGTTTCAAGCCTATATTTAATTCTCGAATGAGCCATCCTTTCAGATGAATCATTACAAGATAACATTATTTCGATGCATCGTTTTATTGCTTCGAAGGATCACCATCTTTTGAAAATGAAAGAAGGAACCGGTTGAGAATAGTAAAGTATATCAGAGTTCATTGATTCGAAAGATTTTCTTTAAGACAGGCAGCTATGCGTTAAAATCTCGTTGGGAAAAGTGTATTGAAGTCAAATGGGCTACATTTTGATTAAGTAAACAGCTTTCGAAAAAGCAGTTTTATATAGGGTGTCCCGCGCAACTGGAACAGGCTGTACCTCCTAAATGGTTGAGAATAGAAGAAAATGTTATAAGTAGAAGTTAAATGGTATCAGGCGGTGCATAATATGCAACTAATTTTATGCACTTTTGTGCATCGGTGCATCAGAAAAATGCAACTGCATATTTTTTTTAAATAGAAACCTATATTTTTGACTGCACCAATCGATGCAGTTTCTTGTGCTCTACATAGAAGTACTAACATACTTATGCCCTAAACTTATTCGTTAAGAAGTTATCGAAGCTAAAAGTTCTCTGAATTATTTCGGTTTTTCGGCAAGTGTTTCGGAGTACCTACGTTACAACAAGTGTTCAAACAGTCCTCCATTGAAGTCCAAACGAATAAGTTTAGGGCATAAGTACGTTAGTACTTTTATGTAGAGCACAAGAAACTGCATCGATTGGTGCAGTCAAAAATATAGGTTTCTATTGTTAAAAAATATGCAGTTGCATTTTTCTGATGCACCGATGCACAAAAGTGCATAAAATTAGTTGCATATTATGCACCGCCTGATACCATTTAACTTCTACTTATAACATTTTCTTCTATTCTCAACCATTTAGGAGGTACAGCCTGTTCCAGTTGCGTGGGACACCCTGTATATTCGCTTAAAAATCCGACATTTCGCATGCACCAACCTAATACTCTCATTGCCTGCCATTTTACGCGAATGCCATAGTAAACTGTCAATGGAATCGAATCTCAGAGCAAAAAGGTAGCAAACCAATAAATAAAAAATGTATTCACAATGAACTTAAATTCCATCATTATCATTGCATCGGCGAAGTCAACGTTTTATTCTTAAGAAACAACTTCTCGTTAATTGCAATATTAAAGCTTCGCTTTCTTTTATTGTATCCTTATACATAGCCCGAGTATATTAATAATCTATATGCATATATATGTATATAAACATATATATTCATATATTTATATCCATATTTATATAATAGTATGTATATCTTCGTCGTATGTAGGCGTGTTTTTCGAGTTTCCAACAGTTGTTGTATGTACAATGAGTTACGAAAGTATTTGAACGCTCTCAAATGAAAAGTTTGATGTGTAAAAAAATGCGATGCACATTAACAATTACAAAATATATTTATTCGTGTAATAACATACGAGTAGTACGGTTCTATATGTTAAATTGGAAGCGTCTTCGGTAACGTTATTAATACTTAAGAAAGATTTGTTGCCAATATCGGCCAAACAGACGCCACAAAAGTATTCGAACGATTAAACGAGTAATTTATTATTAACATAAAAATATAGTTTTAATATTTTTCCGGTCAACCAGGAGCGCTTATTATAGCTTGCAAACGTGGTTGCATACTATCAACTAAATTTTCAGTAATTTCTTTTCCTATATTATTCCAAACATCTAAAATCTTTGTTTTTAACCCTTCCTTGGAATTAATATTATATTTACTTCGTTGTCTGGCAATTTCTGCCCATAAGCGTTCAATGGGGTCGATATATCCGGACTTTGTGGAGGTGTTTCTAAAATGTGGGGTACATTATAAATGATCCATTGTTTAACAATATGTGCGGTATTGTTTAGGATCATTGTCCTGCTGAAAATGAAAATCACCAACTAGCCCTAATTTTTTCCGCACTTTGCTTTAAATTATCTTTTAACATCTACGTATACTTATATTTATCTAATATTCCATCGATAATGACAAGGTTTCCAACACCTCTGGCCGCCATACACCCCCACGCCATTATGGATTCACCTCCATATTTCACGGTTGGACGTAGTCTCTCTGTTTGGTTTTCTCTAAATTTTATGACATCCATCGGAGCCAAATATGTTAAATTTGCTTTCGTCCAAAAAAATAATGCGTTTCCAAATGCATTAGTTTGCATTTTGTCTTTGCTCGCATAATTTTTGGCGAAATTTAGTCTCTTCTGTTCGTTGATTTTACTAATAAATGGTTACTTTCGGGGAATACGACCATGAAAATTGTTTTCACGGAGGATTCTTCGACAAAGTTCGGGATAAACTTGTTTCCCAAAACTATCAGCGACTAGTCTAGCAAGTTCTGGGGCTGAAATTGTTCTGGGTCTTTTTTTATTTTACGCACAATTACATTCTCTTCCTTTTCGTTAATTTCTTGGGTCGACCAGAAAGTTGTTTTTAATTTTTTTACCATGTAACGAATTTCTTCCTAATAACTTTACTATTTCGCCATAGTTCTTGCCTTAATTTTGCCACTTCAGTATCAGTTTTCTATCAGCGATGCTAGTTTCGAACTTTTTTGCACACATTATTAACACAAATTTACACTCTTGTTAACACTTTCTGTACCGAACAGGGGAAGCGTGTAACATCGATCGAAGGAACCAACGTTTACAATTTGTCGAATTCAAGGATTATTTCGTTTAGAAGTTTTGTCGTTCGAATACTTTTGTGGCGTCCGTTTAGCCAATGTCGGCGACAAATCTTTCATGAGTATTATTTACGTTGTCAAAGACACTTCCAATTTAACATGTATAACCGAGATGGTTGTATGTTTCTACAGGGTGTCCCACGCAACTGGAACAGGCTGTACCTCCTAAATGGTTGAAAATAGAAGAAAATGTTATAAGTAGAAGTTAAATGGTATCAGACGGTGCATAATATGCAACTAATTTTATGCACTTTTGTGCATCGGTGCATCAGAAAAATGCAACTGCATATTTTTTTAAAATAGAAACCTATATTTTTGACTGCACCAATCGATGCAGTTTCTTGTGCTCTAATACTTATGCCCTAAACTTATTCGTTAAGAAGTTATCGAAGCTAAACATTACAAACATTGTAATGGAGTATAACGTAGGTACTCCGGAACACTTGCCGAGAGGCCGAAATAATTCAGAGAACTTTTAGCTTCGATAACTTCTTAACGAATAAGTTTAGGGCATAAGTACTTTTATGTAGAGCACAAGAAACTGCATCGATTGGTGCAGTCAAAAATATAGGTTTCTATTTAAAAAAAATATGCAGTTGCATTTTTCTGATGCACCGATGCACAAAAGTGCATAAAATTAGTTGCATATTATGCACCGCCTGATACCATTTAACTTCTACTTATAACATTTTTTTCTATTCTCAACCATTTAGGAGGTACAGCCTGTTCCAGTTGCGTGGGACACCCTGTATAGGAATAAAAGAATTTTGCAACTGTTAACGGGCCTCGCATTTTTTCACGCGTCAAATTTTTGATTCGAGAGCGTTCGAATACTTTCGTGACTCACTGAATGTGTTTGTCTAGTGTGAAATGTGGATATATCGGACTGAGAGTGTGTGCGTATTTGTCTATGCGTATCTATTAATATGTATACGTATATACAAAGTTCATCGCATTTAAATATTTCAATATAACATCGTCAACCAATAATTTATTTCGCTTAAGCTACACATATGGGGATTCGTTGCGCCCCTTTCTCCCACAATTTCAGTATTATGCACGCATCGCAAATTGCATTCTCGATTCGTAATTAATTTCCTCATACAATTACACATTCTCTCTCTTTCTCTTTCTCTCTCTCTCTCTCTCTCTCTCTCTCATTCACACACGTCCTTCTTTCTCTTTAATTAGTTAACACGAAGTCTCACTCGTTAAACAGCTCTCGAAGACTAAGAACACCCATAGCGGATCACAGTCTGTCTCTGCACTCGTCGAATCTTAGCGAAACTTAAGGAAATCGAAATCGAAATTAACATTACAGAAGAACATCTTCAATTCGTCACGATGAATCCCCGATATCTCTGCTCGGACAGCTTTGAACCGATTCAATCGACTTTGATCGAATTTGATCGACTCGTTGCGGTATCAAAGTCATCCATGTGTACGTTAACACTTTACCGACCGGAAGTTTATCAATAGGACTTTCAATAATTGCACTTAACAGAATAACGCTTAAAAAGCTACTTTTACATTATAGTTTGTAATGGAATTATTAGATAAAGTTACTGAAGATGCCTCGAGGATTCTCAATTAAAATTCCTGTCAGTGTTGAAAGATCGGTTAAAAAGTTTTCGATCATGGACCGTGGATCTCAAAAAATTCTGAAACAATCGCCGGTCGGTAAATTGTTAATAGTAATTAACATTTGTCTATTATTACTTGCGTGTTTCGGCACGAACGCCATATTCATGAAAAAATTCCGTAAAAACATTGTTAGTTCGTTTGTTTAGCGTCGAATGAAGTCGACTCGCGAATTGTCGATCGCGCGAGCCGAGAGATCAATCAAAAAGCGTTAATCACAGTATATTATTAATTACAAGTAAACGACGATGATGATGTCGCCGGTGGTGACTCTCTCATGGGCTCTTTTCAATAATTTCAAATTATCAACAACGGTCCGAGAATTATCAAGACGAAACTTTTGGTCCTAACGAACTTAGAATTCGGTGAGCTCCAGTGTTCGACGAAATTACTTATTCAACTTTACGTTAACCCTTTCCTGACTGTGTCCCGTAGAAAGTCGTTAAAATTAGAATCAGTATCATCCCCCGAAAATTCGTATCGTACAGTTCTCTCGTGTTTCAACTATTGAATGTCTTAATATATTTCTGAGCAGTTGCCATATTGCTCGTCGTCGAAACGGTAATATATTAATATATTAGTAAAAACTAACGGTATTCCTAAAATGGTGAACTGTAAATAGGTTCTGAGAGGAGCTTTGCTTCCATTATACTAGTCTCGCTCTACGAATATGAAAGATTGCATTGAAAGGGTTAAAATATGCGTGTATAGTTATTCGTTTCTGCAGTCGCGTTCACATCTAATCTCTGCGAAAATGGAATCGAATTGAACACTGGAGGGTTCTGCCCTTCAAACCTATTTGCGATCGGTTTAAATATTTGTTTAAATATGTACAACACCGAGGTATCGAGCGATTTTTTGGGCATCTCGAATTTCTAAACGGAAACGTAACGCGTAGACGAAGAAGAAGAAGAAGAAGAAGAAGAAGAAGAAGAAGAAATTTCTTTGGACGCAATTTCGTGGCATTTTCGATTGATTTGATTTTCTTTTATGCCTTAAACGATCATTCTACTATGACAAGTTCTTGGAAAAACGATGTCAAGGATTGTCTAGATAAACGAAGACCGGATTACGTTCGACTTTCATTTTGAAATGTGTGATCGAAGAATCTTTTTCTTCCCCGATATACTAATTAGCGATTACATTATCTCTTGCTATATGTTCGAATAACTGTGTCTAATAGATAGCGTGTACAATGATCGCACGCATGCGAATTCTTTCCACGAGTTTACATACGCAAAACATTAAGGTCGATCTGAAAATGGCGGCTCCGAAGTACACCGAACTTCCGGTTTCACATAGTTACACGTCGCAGTATCGCCGAAAAGAGTAATCACTCTTGTGTAATCACACAGCGGAAAAAAAAGCAATTGATAATTAATAAATTGGTCGTTCTTGATATACAGATTGATTTCGGCAGAATTCTGTTTGCGTATCGTTTTAACAAATAATTTTGATGATTACCTCTTTTGTCGAACGATACGATATAAATGATATGCCGACATGGTCGTGCCAGTTTTAAAAATATCCATCGATAATTCAATAGTTATTGCATTTCACGGTGGTCGTGTACGCTGCGAAAATCGTATAAAAAACATTTGAGACAATCGCTCGTAAAAAAGACAACGGTACATTCACGGAGAAAAATCGAATTAGAAGTCTTCAACGGCTTATCAACGGTTTTAAAATTGTAAAATGGCAGTTATTTAACGGTCAATTCATTCGCTAATCCACTATTCTACAGCAGCTGTTACGGTCAGTGTGAAAAGTATTCGCACACCCTTTGAAAACGAATAATTTTTTTTAAATGTTTGATCGATTGCATTTCTTTCTTTTTTTTAACCCTTTGCGGTCGTGTGTCTGCTCTGAGTCAGCACAGCAATGAACCATAACGATCTTATGCTACAATATATTAACCTTTCGCATTTGAAGTTGTTTTACCTTCGAAAACCAATTACATGTCTTCTGGGTTTCGAAAATTTCACTGTAGATTTATTTTTTCTTATGCATATTCAGATTTTTATTCGTCTTTACAACAGTGAAACTGTTATATCGCTTTCCTAGATGCAAGCATAGCGATGCATGAACATTATTCCAAATAATAGAGTTTCAATTGTTAGTGGTGACTCAGAGTCGCCATTCGAGTACAAAGGATTAAGCATTGAAGTAACTGTAGCAGTATAGAATATATAAATTTCTATTCTTTCCTATAATATTTTTCCTGATGAATATATAAGAGTAACTGTAGAATCAAAGAAGATGGTAAAGCAAGGGATCAAACATTGAATTATAATAAATGCAGCAGTATGAAATATATAAATTGTCTGTCGTCTTCTGTAACATTTACGTTGAAGAAGATGATAGAGTCGTTGTAAAGTCAAAGAAAATGGTGCAAAGCTTACTGCAGAGTTACAAACTTACAAATTATAATAAAATTGTTTAAACTGGCAAATTTCTTTTAATCTACATATATAGGTTTGCAATTGTCGATTTTCCGTTTCAGCCCATAAAGGGTTAATACGACCGCAAAGGGTTTTACAAGGACCAATTAACAATGCATCCTTGTAGCATCCTTACGATCTGGTATCTGCGGGGCGAGGTCCTCGATAAACTAAAATAGTGGGGGTAGCCTAATTTCCGTGGAGCTCTGCTTTACGATTGCCCTGAGAGGATTTCAGATGGTTTATCGGCGCAGAGGGTAGGGCGGAAGGGTGCATCATTTTATGGAATGTTTTTGCTAGCAAATAGACAGGGGTGAGAGGAACTGCGAGGCTGTTTTCAATAATCTTTCTTACGTATCGCTTTTGCGAAGCTCTTATTGAACGCGGTTCGAACATGCGAACACGAGACGCTTGAACTGCGTGCTGACATCGATTAGGTAAGTTGCGGTCGGAACGTGCACGATACTGTTTTCCACCACACGAGTGATATTACTTATTGCACAAAATAGATTATACGATAAAACCACAGATACTAGTCCGTTAAATCATGGGGATAAAGTGCAGCCGAAACGACAGAGGCACTGGATGGAGGTCTACAGTCGCATGTATCCAAACAACTGAGGAAGAAACTGGACAACAACGCTGAAGAATATATTGATTGGCAGTGTTTGTTTTCAATGACTTTCGTCAATGTTATGATTTCTTCTCATTGACATTTGATAGGTCAGATTGACAGAGGATGATCACTTTCAGCATTATTGATTGGTAATGTTTGTTTTCAACGACTTTTTCCGATGTTATGATTTCTTCTCTATTCCCTTCTAGATCTTAGATCTAGATAGTTCTTAGTTCAATAACCGCTATTAGAAAAGAGGTACCAAAACATAGCATTCTATTTAAAAAAAAATAAAGGTGACCTTCAAATCTCTATGGCGACTGCACCTAGGAAAACAAGATTAACGCCATATTACAGTCGTCGTTGTCCCATGCATCTTTTATTTCGAAAACTTTTCTGCTACTATCATACTTTTGGAGTTATCGTAGGTGGCAATAGTTACTGCCTCATCCTGCATAATTAATTAAATTCTAAAGGACGTAATTCGTCTAAAAAAAAACGTAATAAATTTACGCGGTTCGATAAAAATTGCAAAAGATATTGAATATTTCTATAAGTAAAATAATCGATTATGTAAATAATATAAAACAGGTAGAACAAACGGAGGGGCTATCGAATGATCATATAGATATATGAAGCATCAACGATAGTATCAATGGGAGGAAGGAACAAGAATGAGGCATCAGAAATATAATAGATTCCGAAAAAGAGGATGGAAAGTGGGGGACGATGTAACCATTACATCTTGTAAGCAGAGAACAAAGTTGATTCACAATCGTAAGTACAGACCATAAAGGAAGACCAAGGGAGGCCTACACAGGAATACAAAATTAAGAACAAGAAAATTATACACAATACACCACGGAAGTACAACTGGAGGAAGACACGTCTCAGCGTACGACACATAATATTCTACAATTTTAAGACTCTAAGATTCTAAGATTCCAAGATTCTAAGATTCCAAGATTCTAAGATTCCAAGGTTCCAGAATTCCAGGATTCTAAGATTCCAAGATTCTAAGATTTCAAGATTCCAAGATTCTAAGGTTCCAGAATTCCAAGGTTCCAGAATTCCAGGATTCTTAGATTCCAAGGTTCCAGAATTCCAGGATTCTAAGATTTCAAGATTCTAAGATTTCAAGATTCCAAGATTCTAAGATCTTAAGATTCAAAAATTCCAAGATTTCAAGATTTTAAGATTGTACGAATCCAAAATTCCAAGATTCTAAGATTCTAAGATTCCAAGATTCTAAGATTCCAGAATTCCAAGGTTCCAGAATTCCAGGATTCTAAGATTCCAAGGTTCCAGAATTCCATGATTCTAAGATTCCACGATTCTAAGATTTCAAGATTTTAAGATTCCAAGATTCTATGAATCCAACCTTCCAAGATTCTAAGATAATTTAAGACTCTATTTTTAAGATTCTACAATGGTATTAACGAATAAGCATTGGTCGGATGTATGTAAAAGAAAGAACATTGTTATAAGTAACCTTTGTTGATTTTTGAAAATCTTAATGCTGCACTTCACTAGCAGCTATCAGAAAACCCTCTAAAAACAATAAAAGTGGCTATAATATGACTCTGTTGGCCCATGCAACTTTTCTTTCAAATACTATTCTACTATTATCATGCTTTCAAAGTTGGTCTAGCTGGCAATAGTTAGTAGTTAGTTCTTTATTCTTTTAATGGAATCATATCACCTTGTACGCAAGATTTGATGCATCTACGAATTCTGAATAATACTTCTTTGCGAATCCCTGTTATTAGTACATAAATGTACACTCGTATAGCATTTAATAAAATGTAGGTAAATATGTCGCTCTAACCGCTGCGGTATAAACAAATATCGATGTCCCAACCAACGTAGCCAGAAAAATAAGCTAGATTTCAAGCCGAAGGAGTGAGAGTAAGAAACATGACGCAGCAACCCTCGGAGTGGGGTATGAAGAGTATACATTATAATTTTGAACTGTTAACTTGATGGGATGTAGAGTCTCTACGCGTTCTTAATTAGTAATTTGTTACTAAGCAAAATTGTCGCTTCTAGGGCGAGACCACTCCAGAAGAGACACAGGAGTCTCCGTTACATCCAGAAAAATGTACTGTCTTAGGTGGTTTATACGCTGTACTGTGGGTATTTGTACCGGAAAGCCGTAAGAACTCTCCAAGAAACTTTGAAATTGCGTGACGTAGCAGTTGCAGCAGGAAGAAAGAAAATAGGTGTCAAACTTCAAAACTTTGTCGACATTTGTTGATGCACAGCTGTCCTGAGAATAATATGACATCGTTAGAACAAGTGATAAATAATTCTGAATAGCATACAATGTTCTATGCTATACTCACAGGTTGTTCGGTTTCATCCCTACTACACAGATGCAGATGGATTCTCAATTGCACGATTGGCTTTAACCGAATTCGAATTGGGATGGGGGCTCATTCAAGGGGAATCCTAGTGTGGAGATCTACGATAATTAAGCTCTGTCCACTTTTTAGATTTAAAACCCACCATTCTTCCGATGCCAGACCATGAGGATGGCGTGCTAGATCCATAACTCACTATTTCAGTATTTCTATCGTATACATTGTAGAACATCAGATAAAAAACACTATGAAAATCACTTATAAACTAGACAATGGTTGATAGAGAAAAATCGAACTGTATAGAAGTCTTCCACGGCTTATCAACGGTTTTAAAATTATAAAATGGCAGTTATTTATTTAACAGTCGATCTTGTCGTCGTTCGTATATCATTCGTACACCCTTTATAAACGGATAAACGTGTGTTTTAAACTGTGGATCAAAAAGTCTGAATTTTTGAAAGATGTTAAAAGTTTACTAGCTAGGACTGAAAATTTAAAACGTGTCTTTTGTGAATTTAAGTAGAGTTATATACATGTACAAAGTTTCCTCGAAATTGGTTGATAAATAAATAAGATATAGCCATTCTTAGATGTAAAAATTTCCTCAAAAAAAAGATTTTGATGAAACTGTACACATGTGTATAATTTACTTAGATCTGCGAGAAGCACTTTTCACATTTCCATCACAAACACAGATGTAAGAAATCTAATAATAATGACTTTTACTTTCCTTAATTAGAAATAATAGTTTACTCATTCCTTGTTAAATTAATCCCTGTAACATTTTTCAAAAAGACTCAATTCATTCGAGCCAATTTAAAAAAATGTATACGTTTTTAAAGAGTGTTACTTTTCACACTAAACGTATCTATATCATTTGTTTTCATTCTGACGTTTCCTTGAGTCTAAGCTAATCGAATAAATACTGGAAGAAAGAAGTATTCCTAGGCTAACGCCGTCTCGTTGCGACGATGACTGCCTTCGCCACACTTGATAGGCCTTGCCAGTAAAGCATCAATAACTAGACACCTACACGCCGCAGCCTGATGCTGAAGTTATTCATAAAACGTATAACTACAAAACATATGAAACGCAGATCATAGAAAATATTACGTTTAAGTAATACAGGACTAGTGACAAACGAGTAGAATGAAACGTATATATATATATATATATACGTATACAGGGTATCCGAAGAAGTTTGAGCCTGACCGAAAGGGGCGATTTTTGGGGTGATGGAAACTACTTGTTTTTCAACAATTCACGGATCCACTTGTGAAATTACTTGTCAAAGTAAAAGTGAACATAAAATCACCCTAGGAATCACTCCTTTCAGTTACGTTCGAACATCTTCAAGATACTGTGTTCAATAAATTGAATACGAGTGAAAGGTAGAAATGTTCCATATGAGGTAACGATTCACGTATCAGGCCAGGCAGAAATATTACACCTAACGGATCGCCTAACTCTTTAACTAGCTTGCGATTGTATCACTGGAGCACCTCTATGTAATACCGAAGCAGGTCGAGACTTCCGGCCACCGGTAGCAGCCTGCAGATTCGCTGGTGGCGGTTGCAATTGTTGCTGAGCTATCTGCTGAACTATTGCGGACTCTCTCTTGGGTACCTCCGGTGGCGACTGGAGCACGTCCATGTATTCGCGGATCAAATTTGCTATTTGATGAGCCTGAATGATGATATTTAAATTTCAATTTCAGATCAATGATAGTCGTCAGGAGAATATCGCATTAAATTTACCTGAGATGTGGTAAGAATGACCTTGCTCTGCTTCTTATCAGTACCAGTGATGATCATCAAACAACTAACAGCTGGACTATAGCTGAGAATACTACTATACTCGTAGGTACAAAGAGCATTTCTGGAACGGTGCTCGAGAAGATGAAGACCTTGTTGGTCGACGGCCAGCCAAAGGACGCGTGGCCAGTTAGAAGTGAATGATTGCATCACATCAAATATCGTGGCCCTATGCAGCGGCCATGATTGAATTAAGTTTAAGAATGCCTTCTTCGCCTCCGGGGGTGTCATTCCCCTTAAAGATTGATGGTGTTCAAAGACACCTTCTACGCATAAATTTGGTACTAGTCTTGCGGGTAGGCAGTGGCTTGATATATTACGGTAGTCATGGTCGAACACAGCATCTTGGCAATCACCGAGTTCCAGTTGAGCTTGCAACGCTGTCAGCATCATCTGAAAATATACCCAGGGACTGAATAATGTTACGGTTCATACACGTGGACGATTGTAAACATAATTTCCTTACAGCCTCCTTCTCTGTGATGGGGAATCGATCGGCCCGCAAGTCGTGCAACACTTGATGATACAACAGCTCCTTTTCCACCGGATCATCTAGATTCATATACTGATCGAGGAACAAATGTTTCTTAAATAGGAAGAAGTGGTGTGCGTGCTTTCTTTGCGACTGGCTCTGTTGTGCATTCGCAGTCCTATAGCGTTCCCATTTCGACATTACGTCAGCAATCTTCTCTTCCGGTATCAGCGCTCTTTCTGTATTCCCCAAGACTTCATATATGGCGTAGCCTGTAAATTATCATTCAAACAGGATTAAAATCAGGTGGTGAGATCGAAATATAATTTTATAATGTACTGTTGACTACTTACCCATCGCTGTTTCCTCAAGACCAATCTTGGTTTTGATAATCTCCATCACATCTCTGGCTGTTGCTGATGGATGGAACTCCACAGCGTGATACTGGCCATCCATGAAGTGGAATCGGGCGTAGATAGGCCTGCGATTAATAGTGCACATTATTTCTTCCCTGCTGGGCGGCCATTGTCTCCTTCTGGTGCCCTGCGTTTTGTAAAGGCACTTCTCAGCAAATCTGGCGTACTTGCCCTCCTCGGTTACGTAATCGCTCGCACATCGTTTCAAATGCGCTATCAGATACTTTCGAATGACCTTCTGAGGCGGCAAAATGACGGAACAGGCTAAGGACAATAACGCCCAATGCCTCAAGTTCACCCGGCTGTTGGGGTCAGGATGATCGGTGGTTTGCTTAATTAATTGTAAATACAGATCGCCTAACAAATTCTCTTTTCTTATACACCGTTCCATGATCGTCTGTATCAGATTTACGTGCTCGTCCTCCACTCTTCTAACGGTGTCGCCATTCTGTCCCAGTCCTGCGTACGTTAATATCAACTGGAATACACTCAGAGAGATCTGCTCATCAGGGTCAGGCAGCTTCGAGAGACTCTGCGGTATTGCTTGTCTGCTGAACGCCCAATAGGCATAAGGGAAGCCTTTGTAAGTCTCGCCATGATCAGTGGCGCTACCATGTTCCTGTCGCAGCTTCTCTATTCTGTGCTTGGACAGCCTCCTAAGAGTATTCCTCAAGAAACCACCACCCGAATCCTGCGGTTTCCTCAATATCTCCGCGTCAACCAATGTCCTCCGACAATTCACTAGATTATGATAGAGCCTAATGCGATCCTCGTTAGTGATGCATTTGAGTTTCTTAGTAGGAACCTCGTTCTCTGTGATCCAACCCGCCAAGGACGGACAATAACTAACAATCAGGCTACCTATCTCATTTTTCTGCGCTGTCTCGAACACGAAACATTTGTGCGAGCTATCTGGGTTGTGTCGAAGAAGAGACAGAGTGATGAAAGAGTCGCTAGGATCCAGCATTATACTCTCCACGTCTTGGTAGCGATATTCTGATAAGACGAACTTGTCGTCCGGCTTGATCAACATCAAACCGTCGCAATTGATGCCGAGGATCAATTGATTACCGTAGGACCAGTATCCCCGGTAGGTGACATTGAACATCGTTGTGCCGTACAAAGGGTACTGCATTACGCAGGACAGGTACAACACTTTGGCTGCGAGCTCCTTCCGGCCAGCACCATATTGTCTGTGAGCTTGAGCTATTATCGGTACCCAAACGTCGTCGCCCCGGGCACGACTTATTCGATAAGGCAAAAAACTGTCCACTTCGCTGTAATAGTCCAGCCGGTCGTTATCTTTTGGATCACCCAGAGATACTTGAGCCTGCAGACCTGCCAGCTGTAGCGCCACTTTCTCGGACACGGGAAAGTCGTCGCACTGAAAATACGGTATTAGTTAGGAATTGATTAGAGACGTTACTAGGTGCGCAACGAAGTTTCCAGGTTTCACGTATGTACGGAGTTATATTGTTTCTATAGTGTAAACATTTGTGAACAATAGCTGTTTTTAATATTAAAAACTATCGCTACGCAGAAGTATTTTTTCTAACAACAGAGATGTCGAGTTTTGTGCGAGATAAACAGCATTTGCAGAAACTTCGGTTCTTCTATTTTAACTTTAAAAATCTAAGATTGTAAGATTCCAAAAATCCTAGATTTTTAGATTCTAAAATTCTAAGATTCTAAAATTCTAAGATTCTAAGATTCTAAGATTCCAAGATTTTAAGATTCTAAGATTCTAAAAATCTAAAATATTAAGATTCTAAGGCAATTCAAAAGAAAGAAAAATGGGTGCTACATAGGTTGATTGAAAGACAGATGGAAAATTGACATCATCCCATCACTGAAGTGGGATCTGCTACCACACCCGCCGTATTCGCCAGACCTGACACATTGACATGACACCAAAATTGGTTGGACAAATGGTTTTGGTCCAATGATGCGTCGTTTTATCGTCTGGATATTCATACATTGCCAGAGAGATGGCAAAACTGAGTAGCTAGCGATGGATGGTATTTTGAATAATTAACTTTTTGTATTTCTTTTGAAATTTTCTGTTTTCAATTGATTGAAAAGAAATCCGGAAACTTAGCTGTGCATCTAGTAGGTATTTGCTTTTTATATAATTCTTTTGTAAAGCATACTTTGACGACGTTGTAAACAGCCTGGGCATACAGCATGTTCACTTCAACAGGATCTTGAGAAATTTCTCGAGTGTTTCGGAACAGCCTACGTTTAAAAACGAATCGATTGTCACCGCTGCCCAATGTAGCATTATTTCCACGTCGCAGAGTTGAGAATGTCGACTGCGCTGTATTTAATTTACACTGCTTCCTAAAACCACCAAATGATTAGTGTTAATAATTCAGAAACGTATCACCGTTGGTAAAAGGAATTTGCTCAAAATTGCAAACACGGTGGATGACAAAATTATTTGGATGTTCTCTGAACATGGAAAAATATATCAAATATAATAGAATTAACTATATTCATGAAAATATCAATAAAATGATGAACGCTCTTATTCATTTATTAAATCTAAAAGATTGTATTGTTCACTTATATTTGAAGACTATAAACAACTTGAAAACCATTAGAATATTTCTTTATGCTTTAAATGATAATGACAGAAAGTATAACAAAATTTCCTCAATGATTAGGAATAAAAAACTCTTATATTGGGTTGTCCGGAAAATTGAGAATGACTGAAGATAAATCAATGTGAAAACCATCGATAGTAGCATTATTCGATGTGAATAATAAAATTGCTACAACAGAGAAAATTTATCATAACAGATGTTCAAAATTATTTCAAATGGCTCTTAAATATCTGTTAATATGATTTTGAAAACGGGATCCCACATCAGTGAGTACTTGTGGCATTACAGCCATATTATAATAAATTCTTCTTTGCACATCTGTTGTTTGTAGAGACTCCATTATTAGACTGCAGACTTAATGTATTTATCACAAAAAATGAATAGATGTAATACAAAACTGCAAAGACATTAAAAGAATCTAACAATATTATTACGCTGTGTTTAACTTATTAAAATTGTTGCAACACAAAATTCACTTTTGTCTTTTAAAGTTAGTCTTAGTCTTGTAAGTTTTAAAATAAAAATCCTCATTCTGTTGATTATTCACATTAAGTTCTAAATATTTGTCAATTTTTATTACTCAAGCTGACACGAAGGATTTCGTTTTAAAGCTATCACATATATAATATATATACAAAATATGTAATTACTTAAATATAATTAAATGTAATTAATTAAATATTAACATGAACTTTTCGGACAATTCAATACCAATATTTTCATTACATATGACACAATTTAAAATTTGCTTTCATCATTAATGAAGATATTTATGATATGTATATAAACATATCTAATGTTCGTTGCATTTGATCAAATACTTTTTGCCAGGGGTGTATTACTGTAATTCTACAACTATACATACATTTCCCAAGCAGCAATGACATCGTATAAATAGTCGTGAGCACGCACGTGCTCTTCTCCATCGGGTCTACTTTGATAAATTGCCCAACCCTCCAGAGACCGCAGCCCTAACTTTTCACCTAATTTTGCAACCGCATCTGCGGCGGTGTCGGTTGGGTGGACGTCAATCGCTTTAGTTCTCCCGTCCAAGAAGAAGAACCGACACACTATGGTACCTAATCGTCTCATCGCAGCTATCTCCACTGTTGACGGTGGGTGCTGTCTACAGGAAACCTTCATATTCTTGCAATTATCGACACACCATTGAACATACTGCCTCAACTTTCCCTCTAGGGCTAGATTCTTTTTCAGGAAAGACACGAAATACTTGTACAGCAGTTTGCTGGGTTGGAAAGCGACGATCGCTAGACAAAGTAGCAACCAGACACGTTCTGCCCATTCTGGATTAGGATTGTTTGTCGATTGACGCATGCACTGAACAAATATCTCATCTCGCAGTTCTTCACGTTCTATGCCGTAGCCAATTATGCTTTGAATGGTTGCAATCTCTTGATCCAACTTCATTTCTCCTCTGATGTACTTGCAGAGATCCTGAATATGAAAGAAACATATGTAAAAGTTGTTTACAAAAATAAATTCAATAATTAAGAATATGTTTACCCTGAACACTGAACAGGCAACGTTGACGTTATCCGGGTCGTACATATGAATGTGGGAATTCGGTATAGTAGACCCTTTATAGTACGTAACCATTTCATATTTTGGAATGTACTCCACGCTTTTGCCACGCGACTTCCTGGTCAGAGTAGCAATAATCGTCCCCTCGGGAGACCTTTCATGGCTGTTGAAGTAATTTTGCGCGAACTCCACGATATCATGATAAGTGACCTCATTGTCCGGCTCCTTCTTGTCTTCCAGTTCTAGAAGCTTGCGTTCTACTCTACATTTACGCCTCTGTTCTCGTTCGACAGGCGGTTGTTGGGACTGTTGCGTTTGCGCTTGTTGTTGATCGTGACCATTTTGTTGTTGTTGAGGCACCGACTGATGGTGATTGTGATGCAAGTGGTGACTAGTCGAGTTTCTGGATTCTGGCCGAGAAGGTGGACTGCCAGCAATTTGTTCCTTCATGGTCTTATTATTTGGCAGAGGAGGAGGGGATCCGCAAGCATCGCCGTTCACCAATGGACCAGAGTTACCATTTATTATGATCGGACTATCGGGGCTATTGTCTTCGCGTGGCAAAACGGATTCGTAAATGGGTTCTCCGTTGTCGGTGGAGGAGTCTCCATTTAGGACCAAAGGTGGAGCAGGAGGTGGTGGAGGCGGAGGTGGTTCAGTAGGTTCTGGAAGACTCGGTTGACCAAGCTTGCTAGTGGTACCACTGGCTATCCTCTGCTGCTGAGGCTGCGATTGAAGAAGCGGAGAAGCTTCTTGGCCGTTCGGCGTGTTCGCTTTGGATTCTGATTTCGCATTCATCTCCATCTCCAGCTGTATCACAGTTTCTAACTCCACGTCGAGGTCCTCCACCAGCTCATCCATTTGCTCCCCAATCTCTGCGATAATCTGATTGCCTTTCGTCGACTGCACGTCGGACAAGAAGGAGAACAGATTATCCAAGTCCACCGACTGCAAATCCGAGGCTGCCATTTTAGAGTTCATTTGCTCCGCCATTTGCGACAATGCGGCGATCTCTTCCTGCGCTTTCCTGCAAAATTAAATAATTCAAAATCAGGTCGAATTTGAGCGTCACTGCCAAGTGTTTTTAGTGTTCAAGCGCACAGATTAGATAGGGGAAAAAAGAGACGCGTGCTTGTGTGTGAATATATGGTGATTATCAAGCTCTATGTCTATGTTAAGAGCAATTACTTATTGCAGAGCTTATCATGCAGCAAGGGTTTCTGATATTCGTCTTTCAAACTACTGACGAACTTACCCAGGCTCCATTCCGACAATACCATTGTACTGTACGCTACAAGGGACACAAATGGAGAATTAACCCACCGAAGAACCATTATCCCACCTGAACGACACTGTATACTTTATCATACTAATAATTTTGGACAGAACTTAGAATGCTGGGAAAGTTTTGTTACACAATATCCATTATAAATGTTACTACTGTCTTTAATAACTTAACTGTTATAATGAAAACCGTTTTCATAAATACCTTTATGAAAAATTATACAGTTATAAATCTCGGTTATTACAGAATAAATCTAATAACATTATATTTACTTATCGTTAACTGAAACAGATATTTATCGTAAAAACAATTGCAGCATAATATACAAGAACATTTTATACAATCAATAAGTGTTATTACATGAACACTTCTTTTTTTGTAGGAAGCCCATTATGGTTCAATTACTTTTGCAGTAAATTGTTCTATTTAAAATTTTATGTGCACATTTATCTTTCATTTTTGTTTCTAGACAATTTAATTTAATAGATTATTGATTTCGTTTATTACTTTCAATGTATGATTTATATATCTATATTTAAATCTAAAATATCTATATCTAAAACTGTATGTTTTCCAATAATGAAACTTTGTAATTACAAATCGAGATCTATAACTGTATGAAGTTTTCTATAAATTAGTTACCCCATGACTTTGTATTCCATTTTAAGAGCGGTTTTCAATATAATAATTAAAGAGTATCTCAGTTGATCGTGACCAATTTATCTTGATAATTTTACATTAGATATAACTTTAAACCAATTATTATATTGTACGCACTCTTCAATACCAAGCAACGTTTATTTTAAATATTTCGTTACACAACTAACATTTTACAATGATTCAAGCTGATAGAGTTAGATAAGACAACCTATATTTTACCGAGATTGCTTTTATCGTCTAATTAGCTATGAGGTCGTTACATATGAAATGTCTGACTTTAGAATGCAAATGTTATGAAGTATTTTAATCAAGAAATAATATTGCAATCTACACGTTTATACCAATTAAAGATACAAAGCTAGTCTTACAAGTTCTATATTCAATTTCTATTTACATATCCAATTTTACTTTTCAATAAAATGTATTTCAATATCAGTGACAAAATAAACATATTAAATTGTCATTATATTAGGTAAAAAAGCTCTAAAATGATAATTTCATGAACAAAATAGATGGACGATCAAAAGATGCAATTTTTACCGTAGCATAATCTTACAATAAGTTTAATTCAGGGAAACTTATGTTCACTTAAAGTTACTGTTACGAGTAGAGCATTTCATATGAAACAACCTGATATGTACAATGCTAGTAGTCTGTTCTCGGACACTAGTATACGAGAAAACTTTCCCAGTATTCCATGTGCCATGAGACGTAGGCAACTTTTATACCTCTGGCTCTCTTCCAACGCTTTCTTGTCCTCCATGAGTCTCCTCTCCTCTTCCAATCTTTCCCTCTTCCTCATTTCTTCATCCACTCGCCTCATTTCCCTCAACGCCGCTGCCACTTCTCTAGCGAATACACCGCGCAAGTGACTCTGAATGACAATCGCTGCTCTCCTCTTCCTGATGAACATTATTCTCAGTTTCCAACCGCGATACGCATGCTGCACTTTGAGAGCAGCCTCTCTGATACGTTTGTACTCTACAATACAAACAAAAGCATAAGTTCGTTGATATCGAGCATAATTAATACAATAAATAATTTATGTGAGAAAAATGCAAGCACCTTTGCGAACAACGTAGGCTCTCCAAATCTTCTGAATCATTATCGCATTGCTGGTAACCATTTGGTTCCTCGAATCCTCCAGAGGCTCGTGCACGTAGCTCCTCAAGAAGACTTTCGTTTTTCCAATTTGCCACTCGGTCTCCGGGATACCTTGACTGCTGATCAGACACCTGACAGTGTCCTCTTCATCGCCAGACCGTGGCACGCGTCCCTTGTCGAGGCATCTATACCTAGCAACGAACTCCTGGAAGGCCATGTGTATCGGAAAGCCTTCTTTCCTGATTCTAATGATGTCCAGCATGCCTAGATACTTCAGCTGATCAAGCACCAGCTTTTCGTCATAGTGATCTGCTATTTTCTGCATGTTGGGCTTGATGCATCTAGCGTACCAGGGTGTGGTGGCTTGGAGAACGTCGACCAGGGCTTGCAACTGATGCCTGAAAGAGTCACAAAGGGTTGGCTTGCCTTTGGACGTTCCCCGGGACATCGTTGTCGAGCTTCCACTCGCCCTGGCTACGGTACACCCTAGCAGATCTTGGTAGACCGTGATCTCCTGTACGAATTCGTTGGTGCTTCGGGACATCAGGTCGAAGAAGACGTCTTGCTGCACGTCACGGTTCTTGTCCACGAAACCCTCTACCGTGTAGGTCACGCAGCCAGCGTAATGCTTCACGCCGAACTCCTTCTCCCATTTGCGACGATCATCGCCCTTCACGTAGCAAGGATGGTTCTCGAATTCGGCGTGCAAGTTCGTTAGGTAAGCTAGGTCCGAGCCTTTCGGCATATGGCACTGCTCCGTCAGTAATTTAAGAACACATCGTGGAGGTTTCTCGATTAATTCCAGGCACATGGTGTTGTCCGTGAAAGTGATATGGGAGTATTGGATCTCTTCCTGCCGGTACTGAAATTCGAAACGGTAGGAGTTAGGGTAATTGGCTTGGACGTCGCAGGGTAAACGTTCTTTTCGGCCTCTTCGACGTAATTTTCTCCTCTATACTTAATATTAAATTGAACGTATCAAAATCTTCATAACGTATACCATTAAGTTACCGAAGTTATAAGATTGCCTTCATAGGAATCGATTTAATAGATCTCTCTTTATTCAATTATATTTTGTAATGAAAATCGCAAATGATCCAAATAAATTAAATCGTGGCATTTTTATAAAACAATATACACCAGTCAATTTTAATGTTCTGTGGATTTAGCGTTGAACGTTGAATATTCTGGCAATCGATTTATGGCGATATTTTCTTTTAAGGTCATCTGAAAGCCATCGTATGGCAGGTCGTTGAATTCGTTTCGACGTCGCCTACAATATTATCAAGTTAAAAATACCTAGTTCCATTTAAAGATACGACAGTGACCTTGAATTTTTCTTGAAAATCGATTTTCTTTTTAATTTAAAACATTGCAATTTTTTGCAATAATATAATAGAATGGTAATTTTCAGTGTCTCCACAGAGGCGCCATTGGAGTGCTAAGGGTCAATAGGTTCGACTGAAACAGAAAAGCATAAATGGGGTAAGCGAGTCTTTTGTTTGCACAGGGATATATCTCTCTGTGGAGACACTGAAAATTGCCATTATATTATTTAACACTTTACCGATCGGAAGCTTATTAACAGGACTTTCAATAATTGTGTTTAA
>CM052092.1:19106093-19129698 GCA_028453745.1 Agapostemon virescens
CATTTAGGAGGTACAGCCTGTTCCAGTTGCGTGGGACACCCTGTATATAGTTCTTTGAAAAATATTTGACACGTGTTTTTTTCTATCGGCAACCATCCACTTTGAAAACAACCCTCAAAGTTGGAGTATATTTTGAGATATCTCGGAAACCAGAGGTCGAAAAACTTTGAATTTGTTTTTTAATGGGAAATGTAGTCGTGCAAGAAAATTTTAACGAAAGTTTTTTGTTTAAACAATAGCTTTCATTTCATTTAAGCTCTCATAAATTTCATCAAGATCGGATTTTCGCATATTAATATGTTCCCTTGTCAGTTCGTGTTACAACATCGTTACGATAGTTGCTACCAAACAATAGTCTGAACCTGTATGCATAACAATACAACGGTGACAACGTAAATACCAATAATGAATAAACAAATTAATAAATTAATTTAGAGTAGCTTTTTTAGACTCAACGACTCTTTGATGCTTTGCTCATTTTGTTGAATCAAGTAAAAGTGTAAAATTACAGATTTATGAATTAGAAATCCATGTAATTACCGATTATGTGTGTTTACATTTGAAATTCTGCAATTGAAGTATGCAATTGATATTACGATTTTATAATAGGAACAAGTTGTTAGGTCGTTACTAATCACGGACCATCGTTTTATTACTATGTGCATTAAAAGATTGTAACGATATAATATTTATTTTAATTACACTTAAGCGAGAATTTTTCATATTTACATTTGGACTCGTCCGAAAATTACGAACGGTTTCGCTGCGCAAAATTAAAATACGAAATGCATTAAGTAAAAAGTTTACAAATACGAATTGAATATTGATAATACAATTACTTCTGGTATTATCTGAGTATAGTGATTTCAAGAAGATTGCAGAATTTTCCATCAAAATTGCAGACCCTGACAATTTGTCTGATTCCCATTAAAATAATAAATGTATTAAGTAAAACGGTTATAAACAAGAATAGAATTTTGATAAAACAATTATTTCTAGTGTTGTCTATATGTAGTGTTCTTAAGGGGGTTGCGGAGTCGGCCATCGAAATTTGCGACTCCGACAATTTAGCTAATCCAAATAAAAATACAAAACTTAAAAGCCAAAAGAATTCACTTACAAATATCGTAATTCCTCAAAACAAACTCTAAGAATCGATTGACTATCAATGTCCGATAACCACACTGTTTCCAACCAAGAAAAATATAATTAACTCTCCATAATAAGGACGCCATCCATAATTAGGTCATTGCCCTACTCTGAATTAAACAGATACGAAGCTTTATTAAAAACCGTGGCACACGAGCGTTCGCATTTTATCGACCAGCGTGATAAAAGAATTCAAAAGAAACGATGTGGAAGATGGAAATCCCTGGACGTATCACTGCACTGCGGCTATATATATATACACACACATAGAGAGAGAAAGAGAGAGAGAGAGAGAGAGAGAGAGAGAGAGAGAGAGAGAGAGAGAGAGAGAGAGGAGGAAAGGTTGATGGATTCAGAGCGGAAGAATCCTCGCATACCATCGCCTGCCCCGTTAATCGAGCTTCTTTGACAAATTATTAATTAATATTTACATCGTTAACGCGCTTTCACTGGTTATTAAACGTACCCCTAATCGCATCGCAAGTTTACGCGTGCTCAAGTCCCACCAGATGTCGCAATTCAAGGAGGACGGGGGAGGGGTACGTAAAATTCGAACAACCTGTTCATTTTTAATTTACCAAAAATTTCCCTCACACAAAAATACAATTTCTTGCTCGCCCTTAATTCTCAGACAAAAGAGACCGCCGCAATAAAAATCCGTCGAAAAAATAATTCACTAATCAAACATATTCATAACGGACGAAAAAAAAGCGATAAGGTCGGCGAACACGCATGAAACTTCAACGAATTCCCGCTGTACGTTGACTTCACGCAGGGTAACGTTCCACGTTCGATACCGCACGCGAGAAGCGAGATTACAGGGAAAATCGATCGATCGGTAACATCGAACGTTTCAAATGCTGCTGCCACGAACTTGACACCGGTCTCACGCAAGCTCTCTTATCCCGGGACAATCGGCCAACGCTACGCCCAGACTGACAAGCTTCCTCTCGAAACACGATTAAAATACCAGCAATCTTTCACCGCCTATACATTTACCGAATCTTTCAAATTCCGCGTAACACGCGTTCGATCCTAGGCGAACGGAACAAGTGGTCGAAAAGTGACACTGTGTTATTGTCCGAATGAAACCGTAGAGAACGTACCCCGAACCGAGGGTATGACAATAATTGAAAGGCAACTCGCTCGTCCACTGGTCATGTTCCGTATAACCATGTCCAGTTGCACCACCCATTGTACACCATAGGTGCACCGTGGCGATTACGTGCGCGTACCCCTTCTTTTCGTTGTTTTTTCCCGTCGGTATAGGCGACAGTGGCACGCGTTACTGTCTTTCGTCGGGTAAGAAGAGACGGGGGAGCACGCGAGCTTAAGCACATCGGCCTCGAGAACGGTTTGGAACTTACCCTGCGTGAAGTGCTTAGCAACCATGATGCGTGTGGCTCACGGTTCAGAACATTATTCTCCACCCCCTCGAACGAGGCTGCTGCAGGGTAACGATATATCCGGCCAGGGAAACCTTCACTTTTCACGCACGCGATTCTCGGCGTTAACGAACTGCGCCCGCGATTAAAATCACATGTTCGCGAACTGTCTGCCGTTTGTTCGCGTACCGGGGTGTACATGCAATTTATGCACTGCCAGAGACTCGGGACACGACTAAGGAACACGAGGCAGGACGCACATGCTCGACAGTTGCCACCCGACTGGATGCTCTACCACAGCTTGCCTTTTCAAATGAACTAACCCTGACTACCTGCGCCACCATGTTGCTGCTTCCCCTCCTGCGCTCTGTTTTATCGGTGTAGCAGGACCGGAACCGCTTTATCGGCCGAGCGGGCGCGGTGGTACTTCGTACCGACGCGCCGCGCGGCAGCACTAGCTAAATCTTTTGAAAATTTAGTAGAAACAATTAACGTACCTTATGTGGAAAAACTCGGAAAGATGGCGGATCGAAGTGTTCGTATACAAGTTATACATTCGAAAATTAATTGCAATTTAGGTCGATTCTTTAACACCGGGTTCACGGAGATGTATATTTATCTTCGTGGGTAACCGTTGAATTGGCGGGTAAACGAAACCACGTATTTTCGTGAAAGAACGATTAATTTAAAAGCAATTGCAATCTTAACAGACTTAGTGTAAATTAATTAAATCTGTTAGGATTATATAAGTAATCACGAACTTGTACAAGCTTTTATTTTTCATAAATTTGTTCCTCGTATTTTGGGCATAACTTTTTGTGTTTACGTTTTAGTCACGTCGGTTGGTAGATAAGCACACTGACGAGTCCCTTGCTCTGGCGGATCACGGCGCATTGATATTGGGTTTGAAGCCATCGAAGAATAACTCTATTTTTATTTAATTTTTTACTTAGATTTAATTTAGCTCTTAACCTAAATTAAACCCTTCATTTTCTTATATTGTAGAAACAACATCTACGATATGGCTATTTTTACATTTGTCATCAGAAAAATAATTTCATGAAGAATCTATAACCAAGAAGTAACAGTTATAGAACCAAAGCTGACCTTACCTTATAACGGTTGCGAAACTTTTCGGCTCTCCATAACTGTTTCAGTCAGCAAGATATGTAGCAATTTGAAACGGTTATTTTCGGAACCATTTTAATGCTTACTAATAAACAAACAATGAATGATTTAATGAATTAAGTATCGCTTAAACTGGAAGTCGAAGGTAACAGTCATTTTAGAAATTTTTGCAAACCATATTAATTTGACTGCTCTTCCAAATTACACTACCTCATTTTGTTAGAAATATATAAAACCTACAATCTAGTTATTGTTCCGTGGTAATTTAATATTGTTCCAGTGGTAATTTAATATGGTAATAATATTGTTCCAGTTTTAAAATTAAAATATTTTCTCGTTTAAATGATTAAATTAAAACATATGTCATTCTAATAAACGGATGTGCGAGCTTTCTGTAGCTCTAGCTTATAAATAATAGTTTATTTACTCTGTAGAAGTAAATAAACTATTATATATAAAGAAACTAATTTAATATATGTAATTTAGTATAATTTACATAAATTATATGTAAATAAACTATATCTGTTAGTAATTATGTACATGTTTCTGTGGCACATTACTACCAGTTTCCGAAAGAATTAGAAAAATTCGATTATTTGTATGCGCAGGCAATATTTGCGCAGTTAATACATTCAGCTGTCTTTAAGTTCTGCTATTGATGTAAATTATTTTTCGTTTGCGTACACCTTGTCGGCTAGTATTTCCCAATGGATTCTATGAGGTTGAGGTCTGGAGAACGGTCGGACCACTGCATTAACTTAATACTATTGTTGCGAAACCATTCCTTGCTCAGTTTTAATATACGAACGGCCATGTTATCCTGTTGAAACATAAACTTATCCATAGCCACTCATTTCACGAGACGAACTAGATAAGTTTCCTAGATGTTATGTACGTTTCTAGAAATTTCTTTTTGTCGATATCCAACATGGTGGCGCTTTTGTGGAAAAGATAAATACAGTCCAAACTATAATAAAACTGAAAATTCAAAATTTCGGCACTTAGGATGGTTTACTCAAATCGTACCAATATTACTTAACTCGTGGAGCTATTTTGCTTAACTTTCACTTTTTATTTAACTTTAAATGGAACGAATACAACTGTGCATAAGCAAAAGACTCGCTTATCCCATTTGTGCTCATCTGTTTCGATAAAATCTATTACAATAGTGTGAATATTTTTTAATATTATATAAATTATATATAACACGTTAATCTGTGATACCGTCGGTTCCCTAGGGAGTGACATAGCGCTTAACGTTTTAAACACGTGTGATTTATACAGATTAATCTTTTTTGAAGGATAACGTATCATACAATAATATATAACATACATGTCATACGATAATATATAACATACGTGTCATACAATAATATATAATATACATATCATACAATAAAATGTAATAAACATATCATACAATAATATATTACATACATATCATACAATAATATATAATAAACATATTATATAATAATGTATAATACAAACAATCATACAAGAATATATATAGTATACATAATATATTATATATATACTTAAAAAGCATGTATAAACTTACTTAAAATTAAGGTTTATCTACTTTTTTCTTCCGAATACGAGTCGATTCGTCTACAGATGGTTGTGACTCTGTTAATTCCACACTATTCGTCTCATATATTAAGTCTTTGGTATCTTTTCCTAAGTATAGGAAACACTTATTGTGTAGAAACCTATACACGACATTATGTAGTAAGCTGATACGCTACCGCTGTATCTATGTATAGAGATTTCATAGGTGTAGGTGTTATGATCTGGGTTATTAGATACGACAACAAATTTAAATAAAAATCTCTTAAAAAACAAATGCCCATGCTAAAGAAACGGAAAACAATTTCGTTATGCTACGTCACAAAAGCAAATACAGCCGTGAGTTTTCCTTTGTAAAATAAAAGAAAAATATGTAAAAAAATTAATAAACTCCAAAGCTGCATACAATAAAACATTAGCGAGCCAACCATTGCATGTCAGTAATAAATTGGAATATAATAACAAATTTTTGGCTGTAGTAACGTTTCTGAAGACTGTAAGACGATATTTAAACGTTGACAAATTTTAGTTGGACCCAAGTAACATTATTATTTGCAAATTAATTGTCAATTAACCAACCATAATAATTGTAGACTTGACTTTGAATCTGTTGGCAAATGGTCATAATTTTTCCGTTATAAGTCCTACTTTGGAAAGTTTGGGAATTTCATAACTGTTTCAACCAATTCCGTCTATTGGAAGATTTTTATTACAAATAACACCTAATCTATCAAAATTATTTACTATATGATGAGACCTGCTTATTTTTAAGGCAGCTTTTCTATTAGAAAGTGCTGCATCTTTATAAGCCATTATGCTAATGTGCTTCTCCTCGTTTAATAATATACCTGAAGCATCTTGAAGAAAATTAAAGTAACTTATATGGCCACCGTTTTATATAATTAAAGATATATACAGGTTATTCGAATTGCAAATTTCTTTGATGTTTGCAATGCAATATTAAGAATTATCTTAATAATCAAAATCTTATGCGACAAATATAAAAATAATGAAGAAAATTATTTTAATCAAGCAGATAAAAACTCAAAAAGATCAAAATATCAATAAAAAATGCATGGAACTTTTAGCGAAACCATGGAAATTTCGCTGACTGTATACATCGCTACCTTGACATTCATTAACTATTAATAAAAAGGACTTTCCCGGTAAGAGAAAGTGAATGTCAAGTGCCATTATTTTTATTCCATTTTGGAAATAAAGTCATAACGGTCACGGTCGATAAAGTAGGAAACGCGGTTTAAGGAAATGTGTACTGTGAAGTTATAATTAATGCTACACGCAACCACCTTCAGACTGGTAATGACTGTAGTACTTTCAACGAACATTGAAAGTACTCAGACATGAATTGCAAGAGTAGGAACATAATATATGAATGGCGAACAACTGTTTTATCATATTCACCTATTTTCTTTGCAATTACGAACATTGTTGTCAACTAAACTATTTTTATTACAATTTAACAATAAGCCTACCTAAAACTGCTCAATGTATATTGTCCCATACAAGTAACAAAAATTAATGTATCTAAAGTTTGCGCAATTTTTATTACAGCGTATGTTGGTATAAAAATAATCCATGAAATCGATTTCTGCGTAGACAATTTTATAACTTCGGTATTTGCAAAATGGACAATCTGGAAAGGGTCGTTGGACCTCTTATGGTAGAAAATTAGAATTAGAAATTTAAGCAGAAGCTATTTCTTTTCAGTTTTACTGGTAATTCGAATTAACGAAGTAACAAAATAAATTTTAATTTTAATTATAGGAATCATAAAATAGATTAGAATATGCGTAATAAATGAGTTATCAGAATTTCTAGGATCACCTCTGACCCTCGGACAATCACAATTGTTTTTACGCAGAGATTATGGAACACGGAAATTTCCGTATCATCTTTGACCCATCTCTGTTCTCTATCTCTTATATACGTGATCGTGCACCTGAATACAATTAACACAGGAACGCAAGTATGGTAGGTGACGATCGCGAGACCGTATTTGGGCCCGCAGGAAGTCCCAGCCAAACAGAATCGAAGTTTGACACGTTTTTCTGTTACAATAGTCTTGCGCTATAGCTACTGCGTTACGTCATAGTCCAATCGGCTATGAATCACTATGCATCGAACATATCGTATAACTCGGCTTTTCAAGGCTCTCGTTCTATGACCGTTCGCACTCCTCGATATCATGTGCCGGTTTTGTAATTATCGCAACAGAATTCAATTAACTGCTCTTCATCCTGGCGCGGCTAACTGTATACTCTCGGACATGAATTCAGATCTTCTATACATTTTCCGCTGAATGACAATTCGTTTCTTTCGCGTTCTAGAAAATTGCAGTATCGCTTATAAACATGATTTTTACAACGTTTTCTTAAAAACTCCCATACGATCAATATACTTTTTTATTGTTATTGAAATTAATATAATCTTGCAAGAACAAGTATGAAAACAGAATTACCGACGCAGCTGCGAATTATATTAATAAACACAGCTGTTAAATATTCACGAGTTTTGAAACTTACATTTCAAATCATACTTCTTCTTCATTCTTGGATATCATGAAAATATAGTGAATATCGTGGAAATGTAAAAATGTTTACAGTTTTAAAATTGCAATTTCACAAATTAGGAATCTGTGCAATTAACAATGAAGTACATTAGTCTTACATTAGAAATTCCTTTGACCTCTTGCACTCCAAGGAATTTTAATTCCTAACTCGAGACATTTTTTGTCCTAGAATAATTCCATTGCACGTGGTTCGTTTCCTTTCGTGCATAGCAAATTTATTACTATTAATCGTTCTTGAATACAAACATTGTAATGTAAAAATTGTTTCGAATAATATTCTGCCAACTTTTAATGGCGCCTTAGAGGAGCTACTCTAGTGCTAAGGGTTAACTATTCTATTGATATTACGTTTCCACAATAACTACTAGTTCTTCAGTAATATTTTTCTTTGCTTATATAAATTAGCAAATCCAAATTAAAATTAAAATACGAAATTTAGTAAGTAAAAAAGTTTAAAACTAGGAATAGAAGGTAAAAGAGAATTATTTCTAGGGTTTTAATAAAACTGCGGAGTCGGCCATCAAAATTTCCAACTCCGACTCTTGATTTTATCGTTGTTTGACGACTACTGTTATCGCATTCTGAAAGACAAAATTTATTATCGCATTACCATGCGAAAAGTGGAAACAATATTCTCATAAATTCTCCTCCCACGAAACAAACTACGAGTTTCGTTTTAAAACATACTCCAAAAGGTTTTCCCTCTCTATAATTTAGTTTCCCTTCTATAAAAATGTGAAAAAAAGATATTTTTATTTTAATTTTCTTCTATATATTCTTCTACGTTTGACAGACTCTATAAACCTCGTTTTTTTAATGTAGAAAATAGTATAACATGAGTTAGGTCTATCTATAATCGGGTGATTAACGTCGCGTGCTATAATCAGAATTTATTTTCAGGAATACTCGAGGCCTTCCATTAACGTTAATTGGGGCACGTTTGTTTACGCGCAGCTAGCGAAAAGTATCAATGATCACCCACGTAAATTCGTCTAGAAGTGCAACAGGCTTTGAATTTAGCACAGTCGGCGCGAGAGTTGCGTCAAGAGGGGGAGCTAGACGGTGTTTGTGCTGTTGGCCGCGGACCTTGCCAGTTCAGATCGAAACAAATTATACGCAGGCTCACGGTAGAGTTGCTGAACCCGTTCCTGGCAGACAGTAAAATCGTAGGAGGCATAGCGGACAAGAATGAACAACAGCAAGATAAGTAAAATCTACTCCTCCATGAAGTTATGCCAAAAAGGTTCAAACGGTCCGTCGACCTGTACGGTCGTACGTATCAGCGCCGTCTATGACATTATTTTCTATTTACGAAAGACGGTAGGCAAGGTGGCCACGACTCCTACAGTCTTGTCCTGGATCCGTGCCCGCCGATGATGCGTAATCTCCAGCTGGATAACAAAACGACACGAATTCCCCGTACAACCGCCGTTACGCGCTAAAGAAACCGCAAAGCGTTATGATTTAGCTCCGTCGGTTTGCTGCGTGGGAGGCTCGCCACCTCTCCGTTCACTCTCTGCAACTGCTTTACCACCAACAGATCCTCTGGTGACGTCACATTCCGTAGAAGGGGTATATAAAACCTGTTCGACCGTCCATTTCTTTTTCTAGAAGTTTCCGTGTATGATTCCTTCTAACCTGTCTCGCCTATTCTATCCGAACCTCAATAAAATAACATTTCAAACAATCAATAATATACTTTAACGTTAATTGTATTGCGATTCTTAAAATGGAGGATCTTACTTATACACCGCCATTTTTCTTTAAGTTTGCCCTGATTATAGTTCTTACGGTTATGCAAATTCTATTTCAAATACCAGTTTAACAAAACTGTATTGATCGTTACGACACAACAAAATGCAATATTACTGAAATCTGGAAAGACAAAATATAGTATTTAATATTATTATGGCAACTCGGTTTGTGAAAGTAGAGGGAATAGTTATTTGTTTACTGGTCACAATGAAAAATAAAACAGTCCGCGTGTGAGTAAATGTAATAACTTCTGTTCGTTGTTGTTCATTTATGTGAACTTTCGACAAATACTGAATAAATAATTGCTGATTTGCTTCGTGATAACGACATTCATCACAATATAAGTTCTTACAAAATTTACGAAGCAGGAAAAGAAGCTTACAAAAGAAGCTTACAAATAATCAAATATTAATTTAAAATATTTGTTTGCATACAATAAAGATTGTTTCTTGAATATTCTGTTTAAAATTAATCTGTCATTTTATACTAATTTTGGTTTACACCAATACGTGTTTTTTCATGTAATAGTTCAAAAGTTTATTCTTCTATACAATTTTCAAGTGGTCACATCAATATGGTCAGGACTAGAAATTGGATGCACTTATAATCAGTGTAAAAAGTATTCGTACTTTTGGTATTTTGATTTTCATCTATTACAATCTTAAGCGTAGGTGTAAATATTTATTTTATTTCTTCTCGATTCTATTGATCCAAAATAACTAAGAACTTTTTTAAATTTTAAACCAAATGGTTTGAATGCTTTTGAGAGATTCAATTAATTAATTAAGCAATACGCAAATAATTATTTTGAAAAATTACTATTCGTTGCAGTCGCAAAGAAAAAAAGAAAAGGTCACAATTTTAAAGTTTCTTATCTGTGTTAAAAATGTCTAATACACATTTCGTAGATTTAACAAAATTCTATATAATGTACAAAAATTTGTCACAGTCGACCAAGGTTACAATACACTATAATCTAAATAAAATTTTTACATTCTGCAATGGTTATAGCTTTTTTCCGCGTCGACCGCTTTCGATGAAACTGTCCATGTATGTATATACGTATATATGCATGTACGTATGTGTATGTATGTTGTGTATAACTTACGTAGATCATGACCCCGAAAAATTTCTACACATACTTTTTACACTGACTGTCTGTAAATACAATAGGTCAATGGTACATTAAAACAACTCAAAAAATTACCGATATTTGTATAAGATATTCGTTTCGCTCGACGTTTACCCAGATTAAGTTATAATTGAAAATGACAATCTCATTTACCATAAGGATGGGATACATGACCCAATTGCAGATGGCGTCCTTATTACAGAGCGTTATTCCTATTTTTCCAGAATCGAAAACACAGTATTTCTACCACGCCGGAAAGAATGTTTTTCTTAAATAAAATCAAATTTCTGAATCAAATTGAAGTTATTCAATTTCATATTTTAATTCGATTCAGCCAATTTGTTCATAATTCTCCGACGAGTCCAAGCGCAAGTGCTAAAACGTACCTACAAATAAATAAATAAATAATGTGTAAATAACAGCAAACATTTCTTAAAGAATCAAATTATTCCCAATACAAAGTTGCTTAACACTAGAACTACCAAAGCATTTTGACTGGTCCCTAGTTTTGTCTTTCGCAATTAGTGAGGTTATAAAAATGTTTTCATCAGACATTTTCGGATGTACTTCTTTACGTATGCGTATAAATTTACATAGATCTATACCTTACAATAAGAATTGTACAAAATCTTAATAGATGCAGTCTCATTATTATTATACAAAGCAATGTGTATATCGTTGGATTTATTGTTCGGTAGTTCGAGCGTTAAGTAACGCAAGCGGTAGTCCGCGATCGGTAACCAATCCAGGGACTAGTTCGGAATCAGTGAAAAGTCGTAATCGCATAGATTCCTAATCTGTAATTGAACCGTTTATTGCGTAGCATATCTTTCACTTATTTTTCCGAGACATACTAGCCGGATTCGTGGTAGTTCTCCCTTTCTCCAGCTTCTATCCACTGGCCAGCAACGTTTTTTCTTTTCGGCATCCATGCGTGTTTCGCTGACCGCGCGACGCCGTCACGAGCAACGGAGCAAATGTGCTGATCACTTGAAATTAGGAATCCGCGCGCGCACGCGCATGCGCGGACAGGGGATTTTTTGTCTCGGACTCGAACGACGGTTCGCCAGCAGTCGTCCGTCTGTCGAGAGCGTGTTAAGGACGATGTTGGTCGTGGTGTGTGAACCGCGACGACGACGACGACGTTTCGTAGCACGGCGAGGCCTGTCGACGTGCCTTGTCTGCGTAGCGTCGCAACAAGCTTGGTATTCGCGTAACGCGAACCGAAAGCCGATAAGTTAGTGAGAAAAAAAAATACACGGTGTACCGTAAGCAGTCCATGCGCTCCTCATAGCCATGGCTTCGGTGAAGGTAGCCGTGAGGGTTCGTCCCTTTAACAAAAGGTGCGTGTCGACACGATCAGTGATTATTTCGAACGTTACGTCTACGTGCGGCCAATTGGACGGTTCGATTCTCTACGCATCTCCCGATCGTTTTAACGAGTCGGTCGATGCGATTGGGCGGTCGACCATGGCCTCACGAAATTCTTATGACAGTGTCTACGATATGGTTTTGTTCGCTGAACAACGCGGTCGCGATGCCTGGATCTTCGAGACAAACTCGAATTCGGTTGTACGATCAATCTTATGCTATCAATCGACCCTGGTGCGACGTGACACGGCCGTGCGACAACATTTCTGCCACCTGCTGTCATTCGACAACGCGTTTATCGTGTTCCTTCTCGTTACCCGTTTTTCTCTATCGAGCCTGCTCGCTCTTATTCTCTTGACGAATCACGATCGTTACCGAAAATGTCCAAGTGGCCGAGCTACGTGCGTGAACCTGTTCCGATTTGTATTGCAGGGAACTGGCGATGAACGCGAAGATGATTGTGCAAATGGATGGGAAGAAAACGCGAATTTTCAACACCAAGGTATCGTAACCTTCCAAAACAATCGTTTCGAATGGTTGTATAAAACCGTTGCTTATTAAGGTTAAACGCTTCCTTTGTAACGGCTGTATGTATGTGTGTACTTGGCGCACTCTCCGCGGCGAAGCGACTCCTGCCAATCCCGAGCTTCGTCCTTAACGACCACGAACCAACGAACGAACCAACTTTCTAAAAAGATTTCTACACCAGCACTATCCTTTTTTGCCAATTTGTTTTATCGTTGTTGTTGTTGTTGTTGTTGTTGTTGTTGTTGTTGTCGTTGTTGTTTCGTTTCTAACGAATTACCGTTCACCGCCAATCTACCCTTCGCAATGGATCCAATTTTCCAATGTATTTAGAAAATTCCAGCAACAGGGACATTTGTCCCTATTGTTTAAGTCTTTGAGGCACGGTAGAATTAAGAGTGTCTACCTTTTGAATGCATGATTATACACGGTGGCGTATTTTTCACACGAAAAGAACAAGGGCCTTTTTATTTTTTTAAATCCGTGCCTCAAAAGGTTAATCACGATTGAACGAACAGTGAAAATTATAATTGAAAATAAGTAAAAGTAAAAATTAACTTGCAACAATCAATAGAGGAATTATTTTTTTTATTTAATGTGAACTAGTATAGAAAAATAAAGAAAATATTTTATTTTTTAACGCTTGAAATACGTTAAATATTTTTTCAATTGTACAGGTTATGCTCACTTTTGACAGTTTTTTCCGAATGCGCTAAAAACGAAAGAAATAGAAAATAAGTAATTAAAGTATTACACATTATACAAGGTGTACAGTGTGTCATTAATAATTATGTGACTATGGTTTGAATTGTACAGGTTATGCTCACTTTTTACAGTTTTCTCCAAATGTGTTAAAAAACGAAAGAAATAGAAATTAGGTAATTAACGTATTGCACTTTGTACAAGGTTGTGTCATTAATAATTATCCGACTATGGCAATGAAGTGGCTTTTAAGTGGTTCTTGCGTTTTTTAAAGCGAATCCAATACCATCGAATAAGTGTTCCGTATCGTTCGCCTGTTTCTGCCAAACCTAACCCTATTTTTATTTTCAAGCAGTTGATACCAAGTAATATATTTACATGTTACTGTATCGCTCGCGATTGCATACTTAGATTGTTATAATGAAAGAATATTAAAAATTTAGAAAACGGCAGAACAATTTTTACTGGTGCAATGTTTAGACGGGTATACTGTGCAATTGGCGGCATACGAATATACATATGCGAGCACGATAACTGAGAGCACACTGATTTGATCAAATTATTGCAACAAAAATATATTTTTCTACTAAAAGAATTATTATAGATTGAATTGTTAATTCCGTTGTTATAAAATATCAAGATTTTTAATTTGAAGGAGTATTTTAATAAGAAGGATAAATTAATGAATTCATGAATTAACGAATTAGCTCAGTGGCACTGTAATTGAGTCGAATAGCCTAGGGTAAATGACCCATTTACGGACGGATTAGCGAACCTCTTTATTGCTAAGAAATTACAATAAAGCAAGAGTTGGTTGTTGTACTTTTCGTGCTATCTAATTATTCCGGAATTGTCAAAAATTATTGAAAGCAAATAAAGAATATGTTTTTGTAATTACTATGGGCCCATAAAAACAAAATGGCGTATATAGTGGAACGCTAATTATGGTTGGTCTGCACCAGTATGAAGCCTTAGAACTAAATTAAATTTTATAGAGACCCAATCTTAATGTTATTGAGTTTTATTTATGTGTTTACTATAATGGCGATAACGTAATTGCCAATAGTGAATGAATAAATCAACAAATTAGTTTAGGGTACTTTTTATAGATTAGGCGTCGCTCTGATTGTTTACCCATTTATCTGAAGCAAGTAAAAGTGTAAAAATTACAGTTTTAGAAATTAGGAATCCATATAAAAACTGATAAAGCATATTTACATTAGAATTTGAATAAATTGTTATTACGATTCTGTAATAGGAACGAATTATTATTGTAATTAAGATTAATATTAAAGGAATATTATATATTATTTATTTGACTATTTATTATGTTATTTTTATTCGTTTATTTGTTATTTTGCGACTGAGATTATTAGATCGGTTCCGATCACGGACTATTTTTTTTGTTACATAAAACAACGTTACTTTGAACATTATTTCACTCTTTGATAAATATTTATTAGTATTTGCTTGAAAAAAATTGCAATAATATAATATTTATCTTATGCGCAGGGGCGATTTCTTAGCATTTACATTTAGACACTTTGGAAAATTACGAACAATTTGGATGATCAAAATTATAATACGAAATTTATTAAGCAAGAAAATTAACAAATACAAATTGAATTTTGGTAATACAATTATTTAAATATAATGTTTTTAAGAAGATTGCAGAGTTGTTCATCAAAATTACCAACCTTGACAGATTGACTGATCCAAATTAAAGTACGAAAATAGTTAATTAACAGGTTGAATGCCACGCGAATTTTGCATGCTTCGAACAAGTTCATTTATTTCATTTATAGAAATGATCAGCGTTATTGAACAAAATTGTTAGTTACTAAAAATTAAAGTTTTCACCTCGTACTATAATCTCATTAATTTTGGCGGTACTGCGTTAATGTTCAATGCTATTAATTTATTGATAATCGTTCTTAAACGATGTAACGATGCCGGTCACCGGTGACCCCCGTTGCATTCAACGTGTTAAGAAAGTTTAAAAATACGAATTGAATTTTGGTAATACAATTATTTCTGGCGTTGTGTAAATATATTGTTACTAAGAAGATTATGGAGTTGTTCATTGAAATTACCGACCTTGACAATGTGACTGATTCAAATTAAAATACAAAATGTATTACATAAAAATTTTGATAGAACAGTTGTTTCTAGTATTGTATAAATACAATGTTTTTAATAAAACTGCGAAGTTGTACATAAAATTTATCGACTTTGACAATTTGGCTGATCCAAATCAAAATACAGAATTTATTAAGTAAATAATTTGGTTAATAATTTCCGCTTGATTGAATACAGTGATTCAATTCAGAAAAATATAATTAGCCCTCCATAATAGGAACGTTATCTGTAATTGGGTGATTTATCTCATTATAAATAAAATAATATTTTGAAATATTTGAGAGCCATATTTTGACCGATTCCTTTTACCCTATCTCGCCTATTCCATCCGAACCTGAATAAAACAACATTTCAAATAGTCAACAATCTACTTTAACGTTAATCGTACATGCGATTCTCGAAATAGAGCATCTTACTTATACCGCCATTTTTCTTTACGTTTGCCCTGATTACAGTTCTTACGGTTATGCAAATTCACGTTCTGTTTCAAATATCATTTTAACAAAACTGTATTCACAATTACAAGATAAAACAATAGGTGAAACAATTAGTGAAATCCGGAAAAACAAAATATAATATTTAGGTGATACGTGTACAACCACTGGCCATATTGATGTTATCAATTGTATGCATTAAACAAAGTCTAATTAATACCAATTTTGTAAAGTATAATTGTTATTTCTTTATGCCAAAGCTTTTTGATATTATTACGCATTATGGCAACTCGGTTTGTGAAAGTAGAGGGAATAGTTGTTTGTTTACTGGTCATAAAGAAAAATAAAACAGTCCGCGTGTCAGTAAATGTAATAACTTCTGTTCGTTGTTGTTCATTTATGCGAACTTTCGACAAATACTGAATAAATAATTGCTGATTTGCTTCGTGATAACGAAATTCATTGAAAATATTTCTTTGCATATAATAAAGATCGTTTCTTGAATATTCTGTTTAAAATTAATCTGACATTTTATACTAATGTTGGTTTATTCCAATACGTGTTTTTTTTATTTATTATAATAGCTCAAAAGTTTATACTTCTATACAATTTTCAAGTGGTCACATTAAACTTTACAATACAAAATTTATGAAGTAAAATAATTTTGGTACAAACATTTCAATTTCTCGATTAATATAGAAATTGTACTTTCTAAAATAAGAATTATTTCTGCTTGGCTACATACAGTGATTCGATTCAGAAAAATACAGTTAGCCCTCCACAATAGGAACGTCGTTTGTAATTGGGTGATTTATCCTATGATAAATAAAATAATATTTTGAAATATTTGAGAGGCATACTTTGACTAGTAACATAAATACAATTTTAATCATTTAAAAGACTGCAGAAAAAAATATTTTATTCTCACCCTTAGCACTCCAATGGCTGTTTTCAGGCGACACTAAAAATGACCAAACTATTATTCAAAACAATTTATACATTACTACATTTGCATTTAATAAATCGGTAAAAGTTGAATTGTTGCATGTACAAGTGATAGTCATAAACTTCATATGCACGAAAGGAAATGAACCATGAACAATTAAATTATTACATGTCAAAAAATGCTTCGATAGTGGAATTAAAATTGCTTGGAGCGCAAAGGGTTAATGTAATTGCTTGTATGTAACAATTAAAATGATTAACGTTTCTTGTTCCTGAGCACATTTTGCAAGTTCAATAGCCTGCCAACAGGGACATACGATGAAATTACACGCGCATCCGTTCTGTGTACGCATAGTTATAACTCTGTTTTCAACAAATAAAATATAATATCAATATAAACCTCCATTATGTTCAAAAGCCTTTGAATTTATCACTGGTTTCAAATACCGATCCATAAATATTTTCAGGTAGCCGCGAATTTCTAAACGCGAAACTCAATCAAGATCCGATACCTGTTCGAGATTCGATGTTTAATTCAAAACTAAATTCGTTCCAAATCGATGAATGAATGATGAATTATGATTGCGACAAATGAACGGTACGAAAATAAACCGTTATCAAACTAAAAGACCAATTTCAGAATATTCCGAATCAAATATCGGACCCTGATCGACGCTAAGCTTACCGAGTATTAAAATTGGCTGCTGTATATTGTTAAACATTGTCTTTATATAGTATACCATAGTATGTATACTATTGTCTATATAAATGTGGAAAAGAAAATTATGACTGTAACTTTATGCAACTTATGCGATCTGGCGTGTATGTGCTGAATGACGCGGAGACAACTGTCTCGACTTCGCACATTTAATTCATTAAAATCATAAAATTGCCTTCATAAATATCATCGGAAGCATTTTTATAATTTCAAGTACTGTGGAAGAAGAGATCAGTCACAAATCATTTTGAATCGTTCGGTAGTGTTAACGCTAAGCACAACATAAAGGGTCAAATGATCCTTTTCAGATTGTTTAATTTTCAATTATTGATGTTTTAAAATTGCCTTCGTAGGAATCATAGGAAACATTCTTATAATTTCAATTACTGTGAAAAAAGAAATCAGTATATATTTTTATTTTCACTCAGAACTTAAAACTGCAAAACAAGATCTAACTTCTAGAAAATATTTCCAAAACTCCCTCGCAGTCTTTAAAGTTGCAAAGAATACGATTTAATTATTGCATCACCATAAGATAAGTGTATATTTGAACAATATATTTTAAATATTATGAACTTATAGCTTTCGAACAATACCTAGCTTTTAAAAAATAGTTTCGATATTTTAAAGAATCTTCGACCTCAAAGGGTTATCCTCGGGCATAACAGTAACATAAAAATATTGGTATTTCGTAGGAATTCGAAATATATAATACAGTCACTGTTAAAAATCGTGTCACGAATTTCGATGGTACGAATGCGGCTGTTTGCGGATTAAATGTCATTTGGTGTGCGACTCTTCGTTGTCCGTGAACTGCAGTATCTTCATCCAGCTGAGTTTATTTGTTATTCCCTGTTACGTCATTGATATCCAACGCTTGTCAAGCGAGAAATCTTTGACCGAGATAGCGAACGGCACGTCATCTGATCGGAGAAAGTGCGAAAATCGTTTCTGCACCAATCCCGGACTAGTCGCTTTCCGTTGTGCCGCACTGACCAACCATACCGTCGCTGACGCACGTTTTCTTTCTCATAGAAACGCAGAGGGCCCCAGAAACGGGCCCAAAGCATGGTCCACCGGAGCAGAGAATGAAAAATTGTCTAACCCTTTTAGTGCCGAGCAGAAGTAACGTACCTATGCGTACCTAAGGGTTGGCACACTATAGCCCTTCCTTACTTCGAAACTTATACTCTCTTTCTATAAGAGTGAACCTTATTTTTTAATAAGTTAAATCCAAATCAATTTAAACATTTTTTTCCGAATGGAATTAAACCATTTGTAACGTTTTATAAATTTATTTTGAGATAGAGTTCGCTCGCAATGTTTTCGCAAGTGTTGTGAACGACGATACATCGCCGTTCGGCACTGAAAGGGTTAACAATGCTCTACGAACGATCTACTCGCGCAAAATTGTGATAGAAATTTTGTTCGGTTTGCGATCAACTGAGTCACCTTTTCCCCTTCTCCAATGACTCAACGATATAATAAGAAATCACTGTTCTTCGCGATTTCTCATTATTCACTTTGAAATCTGTTGGCAAAAACATACGATCAGGTGGATAATAGACGTTCCGTCGTCCATAGAGCAATTTTTATCGCAATAATTCCTGCGATGCGTATATTTATGCTGATTCAAATCTCCATAAACAAGCCTCAAAATAAGAGAGCTACATAGAATATGTTATTCTCTATTGCAATACACCGCCGATGCAGGCAACTTAATGTAGAATTGCGTTAATTGATCCTTGCATTTTACTGATTTATTTCAAAACTCGTGCGAGTTTGTGCAGATTCGCAGCTCGGTGATTACTTTAGTTAATATAAACTGTTTGTGTAATCGTGGCATTAATATATTGCGCTAGATTGATTTTAATATTAAAATCTGTACCAGATTGATTTTAATATTGTATAAAAATTTCGACTAGATTTATTGAAAATATGTACTAGATCACATTCGAAGCAATCTTAAAAGTAAAATTAGCAATTGAAGCAACTTTGATATTAAAATTGGTACCCGAAGCAATTTTAATGCTAAAATTTGCACTCGAAGCAATTTTTAATGTCACTAAAGTGGTGTTATTCGATAAATTGACTGTTTTGTTTGTTCTGGTATAATATCGAATCTTCTCAATGGTCAAATAAAATTAGTCGTCGTCAAATAAAGTAATTTTAAAGGAAATTACCGTGGGTTGTATAAAATGAATGTAACATCCTTCGATATTATTCTGCTTTATAAAACTTTTAATTAATTTCTCATTTTCCAATGATCAACTGTTTCGACTTATATCATTTTTGCACAAAATGATTCCTTTAACCCTTTGCACTCTAAGCAATTTGAATTCCTGACTTCGAGGCATTTTTTTGTCCCAGAAGAATTCCATTGTACGCGGTTCATTTAGTATCGTGTATATCAAATTTGTTGCTATTAATTATACGCGCAGCACTTTAATTTTTATTAGCTTCTTAAATACAAGCATTGCAATGTAAACGTTGGTTTTGCATAATAGTCTGACGATTTTTAGAGGAGCCATTAATGGCCTCAGAGGTGCCATCGGAGTGCTAAGGGTTAATGTTCCACGGACTGCCATAAGAGCTCGAATAATCTGCAATGGCCAGGCGTCGTTTTTGAGGAATCAGTTTCGTTTCCTTAGAATAATAGCGTTTCTTTATCAACCGTACCGATCTATTTGCGTGCTCGTAAACTGGCTATATTCTATTTTGCAATTGAACGTTTAATAAAACCGAGGGAAAAAAAGGACAGTGCAGAAATATCGGTTTCGTGGAATGAAGTATCTGGACTCTCGAGCACGTAGCAACGTTTCATTGAGAACCTCGAATTTCTTGCTGCATTGAGCACACTGAGTGCAGCTCTCGAACGATAATGATCCTCACCTTAGCTCTCGCGCTTATTGTAGGTTGCATGATGGGCAAACATAAGGAGTTTTACTTTTTAATTAGCCGTTCGTTTTGTTGCGTAATATCGCTGTCTGGCTCTCGATAGTGAGCGATTAGTTATGTGGGATGCAGCCTAACGAATGCACGTGACATAACGGGTTGTAATTTGCCGGTTGCGAACGGTGCAAGCTTCCTTCTGTCATCGTGCAGACCGCTGCCAACTATTGCTGACAGTAAGATCTCTTTCATCGAGTCGAACGATCCTTCTTAAGAATAACGTTATGACGGACGTATGCTAACTGCACTCAATATCAAACACCGTTATCAATCCTTGTCGCTCGAGCAGTCCGTTAAAGCGCTGCTAAACATTCTATTATTTAAACGACTTTTACATTGCTAGGTTCGCAGTTAAGAAATTTATACAATTTCAATGCTTCCAAGTAATGAGTAGCAGTGTAATTAATATCACGTACGCGAAATGAAATAAACTATGTACAATGGAGCGATTATAAGTAAAAACATTGTTTCGATTCTGGAGTGGCATTGCTTCGAGTGCAAAGGGTTAATACGAGAGACTTGTTCCATTTCTTAGTGTAGAGAACCTTTGTATAAGGTATTTTCCCAATTACTGCGCCGCTAAACTAACTCGTGAACCCTTGGCATCCGAATCTAAGGCTAAGGCGCCTCCAAAAAGTGCCACTCTATTTTTTAAACAACTTTTACATTGCTAGGTTTATAAGAAATCCATAAAAATGTATAATAATGGTAATAGTAATTATGTTCACAATCAGCTTCACCATCCTAATCTTCTAGTCGCTTGTCATACCACTTGCTTTGTAATTAATGTTATTATAACATTTTCATTACTAAAAATATTACAGAAGGGAAAAGACAATTTATATCTTTTACACTGCTATATCTTTTTCAATGCTTAAATGTCGATTACAAATGAGCAACATTTGATTTCGTCTTTAGAAACGACATTACTTTCGGTTTATCCTAATACATTCATGTGTCGATATAGAATATACGAATCTAATGTTGATCCTGTTTTTCTTTTCCAGACACCGGGTAGTTGCAGAGAAATTGACAGGGAGAAGTACAAAGACTTCACATTTGATCATTCCTATTGGTCCTACGACACGAACGACGACAACTATGCGTCACAGGAAGAGGTACAATATGAATATTTCATTTTCTTAAATAAAATTATTAACCTCTCCATAAGACACACTGGTAGGTTTACGATGAAAATTTCACTTTTGAACCTTTTGAAAAGAAAAGGCGGGGAATCATCGTTCTTCAAAATTGAATCCCCAAAATTTTTATATTTGTATCGATAACAATACATAAGCAAATACTTGAATAAGTATCCTAGAATTTTGCCAATTTTTCAAAAGTGGTAAACAGTAAAGAAAGGTATCTAATCTGCCTACAGAAAGTCTATAATATATACAGGATGTCCCACGCAACTGGAACAGGCTGTACCTCTTAAATGGTTGAGAATAGAAGAAAATGTAGTAATAGTGTTCCGGAGCACTTGCCGAGAAACCGAAATAATTCAGAGAACTTTTAGCTTCGATAACTTCTTAACGAATAAGTTTAGGGCATAAGTATGTTAGTACTTTTATGTAGAGCACAAGAAACTGCATCGATTGGTGCAGTCAAAAATATAGGTTTCTATTTAAAAAAAATATGCAGTTGCATTTTTCTGATGCACCGATGCACAAAAGTGCATAAAATTAGTTGCATATTATGCACCGCCTGATACCATTTAACTTCTACTTATAACATTTTCTTCTATTCTCAACCATTTAGGAGGTACAGCCTGTTCCAGTTACGTGGGACACCCTGTATATATATATTAATAAATTAAATATCGTCATGATATTTAATCTCTTGCTATACCATTTTCTTTCTAACTAAAGTTATTGTAACATCTTTAGAATGTTTCAATAAATTTCAATGAAATTACCACATTTATTTTTTAACTTTGATACCGTCAGTCCCAGCGACCGACGCTGTTCAAACGGAAAGTGCACTGTCGGTCCCCGGGGACCGACGCCGGCTAAACGCGTTAAGCTCTTCCCAATGTTACCGCTGATCTCGTATCGTTGCATGTACGATGGATGTCTCATAGTAAGGCCCACTCGTAGACGTTGCCGTGTCACAGCTGTCCCCAATGTTACTACTAATTTCATATCGTTACACGTATGATGAATGCCATACAGCGAGGCCCACTCGACAACGTTGTCGTGTCGATGAAGTTTTCCCAATATTGCTACGGATTTTGTATCGTTGCAAATATGATGGATGTCGCGCAGTAAGGCCCACTCGATGACATTGTCATGATTATGCTCTTCCCACTGTTATTGTTGATCTCATATCGTTGCACGTACGATGGATGTCGCACACCAAGGCCCACTGAATGACGCTGACACGATTACAGCTGTCCCCAGTGTTACTACTGATCTCGTATCGTTGCACACCCGATGCTCAGACATCGTCGAAATCGTAGGAGCTTCTTCACTGGTCTCGTGTCATCGTACGCATAACATTAGGGCGTTATCGTAAGACTTCGGTCGTTGCGAATCCGTTGCTCAGGCAGTTGTCGCGATGAGGCAGTAAATGGCCTTGGAGCCTTCTCGAACCTTAGATGTTGTTATGCTAGTATGGCAGTTTGAAGAGGATGCAGCATACTCGGCGCCGATGATCCTCCGCGAATTCTCCGAGCCTTCTCGCCCCGTAGATGTTGTGCTAGCATGACAGTTCGAAGACGATGTGGATTCGGCGCAGATGATCCTCCGCGAGTCGTCCGATCTGTTGATGTTGTCGTAGGTCCAAGGTTTCGTACTGTCTGGATGGCTGGCGTCTGCAGCAGTTCTATGGTTGGCTAGGAGAGGGGTTGCGTATTCTCGGCTCTCACCGAAAGACATCCGCTCTCCTGCTATTGATCCCTAGGTTGTTGCTGTTGCCTTCTGGTTGTAGCTGTTGTCGTCTCTTTCTGGCGCCGTGGTGCATTGTATTCGTCGTTGCCGTGGGGTCACCAATTTCACGGTGGCTGAAAACTGTGTTACAGAAGGGGCGGAGAAAAGGAAAGGAAGCAGTTCGTTCTGGGACTGCCAGAGAACTTGTAAGATTAGCTACTCTGGTTTCCCTTCAAAACAC
>CM052092.1:19142451-19160994 GCA_028453745.1 Agapostemon virescens
GTACCACGTCATTTTTTATCAAAATCATGCATTTTTACAAAAATCAATATTTTTCGAAAACGTTGCCTGATGGAGCAATTCTACTTGCGGATTTGGTTTTAGGATGACAGAGTGTATAAGAATCACCCAACAAGTATTGCAAAACTCGAAAAAAGTTTGATTTTGTTGGACAGTGTAATCAATAAATGGCGTAGTCGTCCATTGCAATAAAAGAAGACGGTCGCTGTGTAAGTAAGTGCATGTATAACGTATTAGTAATAGACCAAAATGGCAAAAAAGAAGTACTGAGTTTTTACTTAGCGGAAAGTGAGGGAGCTAGATTCTGGTTAGGCGTATTAAATGTCTTGAAAGAAAAAGGAATAGAAGACATTTTGATAGCTTGTGTTGATGGTCTAAAAAGCTTTCCTGCAGCTATAAATAGCGTATTTCCCAATGCGGAAGTACAACTATGTGTAGTGCATTAAATACGGAACTCTCTGAAATATGTATCGAGCAAAGATGTAAAAGTTTTCATGAATGATTTGAAAAAAATATACCGTGCTATAAGTAAAGAAATTGCAGAAAATTATTTGCTTGAGCTGGGGGAAAAGTATCCATTAGTTGTGAAATCTTGGCAGAACAATTGGGAAAGTTTATCTGGTTATTTCAAGTATTCAGGTCCTGTTAGAAGGCTAATTTATACCACTAATCCCATCGAGGGGCTACACAGGCAAGTTAGGAAATTTACCAAGACCATTCACCAGCATAAATGCCTTGTACAAGCTGGTATATTGTGCTATAACGAAGGTGAAAGAAAAATGGACGATGCCTGTACATGATTGGGCATTATCTATATCTCAACTCGGCATTTTTTTCCCTAGTCGATTAAAAATTGAGTTGAACTAAAAATTCGGTTTGACACACTTTTTTGAACATCCCCTGTGTAAGCTAGTGTTGAGTTTCCGTTCGCAATTTTTCCACAATCGCCTGCATTTCTCCAGCCAAGCAAAAGATCTCTTAACAACCCATCTTTTCAGCAATATATCAAAGGTATGTAATTCGCTGCGCTTTATCACCTCAACAGTCGCACCAATAGTTGTTTTTATTTGTGTTGCAAAATTTTCTCCAGTGTAGCCTGCATCAATCAGTACGGTTTTTACTTCAGAGAGGTTTTCTTTAGCATTTTTAACCATTGTCACAACACTGCTACGGTCAGTTACTTCTCCTGTTGTCACATAAATTGCATGTGGCAAACCTTGAGTATCAACTGCTATATGGCGCTTTATACCTGAAACCATTTTACCTGTATCGTATCCCTTTCTTTCAACAGTATCTGCATTTTTGACGCTTTAAGCATCAATGCTATTCCACACTGTACATTTATTTTTAGAACCAAATATGTCGAATTTGCTTTCGTCAGTAAAAATTACTTTATTCCAATGTTCGATTGGTGTATTAATATGTTGCTTAGCGAATTCTAATCTTTTCTTACGGTTAGTTTCGTTTACGAAATGCTTTTTTCGTGCTACTCGACCATGATATTCGCTACTTCTTAAATAGTCACGCACAGCACTAGCTGACACACTTATGCCGTTGTTGTTTTTAAGTTCTGTTGCAATTTGTTCGGCAGTTATACGTGGATTCTGTTTCACTTTACGAATAATTAGTCGTCGATCATACTCGTTTATCTTACGCGGACGGCCACTTCTTCTCTTATGTGAAACAGTTTTTCGTTCTCCGAATCTGTCAATTATACTTTGAATAGTAGACCTTGCTCTACTCACTATAGAAGAAATTTCACTAAGTGATTTACATTGATTGTGTAATCGAATAATGATTTTTCGCTCTTCTTCCGTCGTTTCGCACCTTTTGCGACCCATGTTGTAGTATATTACAAATTTGAAAAACTTGTTTCTATTAGTACTCTGTACAAACTAATCATCTTTGTTGTTGTTCGTCACATTCAGAAGGTCATATTATGTTTATATCTCAAGTAAGCGCAAGAAATGAGAGACGTACGAATACTTTCTGTGCGTCTATTTCTTACGTTTATCAATGCTGGATGTATATTTTTGTTAATCTTGAAGAAAATAAAATTTAGTTTTCACGAAATCGTTTCTACATTTACCCAAGAATATTTATTAATCATTTTTTTCGCTTAAAATTTATAACTGAAGTTTACGCACACAGTTTTATTTGAAATTGGTAGCTGTACGAATACTTTCCACACCGACTGTATGATCTATGTTTTTATAAATATAACGACGAAATACAATACATTTTCGTAGTTAGGTAAACTTAATTATTCTCAGCAGGTATTTCTTTTAACATTCTCGTGGTAAATTACATAATTAAAAAGTAAATATTATCTAAGATTTCGAAAGTTCGTTACATACCAGACAAATACAATTGTTATTTATTATCTTTCTTGTTTGTCTTACAAACGTAAACCGTCTTTTATTTTGAACATTGTTCGAGATACAAGGTTGAAAAGCGTGGAATACGAACGAAAATTTTAACGAAATACGAAACCTAAACACGATCAAATGTAAATAGCCATTATGCTTTATAATAAATAATACTAAATAAGATGTTATGATGATCATACCTATCGTTAAATGAACGCTTGCTGACTTGCTAAGCTATCCGCAAATGGTGCAACGATTACTTTGGTTGCAAAGTAAAACGTTAAACCAAAAGTAATGGAGATTGGCAAAGCTGGCAATGCTTTCCTAAATGTAGCCAGCAAAAGAGTTGTCAAACCCAGTCCCTAAAATAGAAAATATTTTTAAATTATATATTATTATTATTTCTAATTATTTCTAATTAAAGAAATCTTGGTAAATATCTATTTGATAGATTTTTATGGACTTGAAATATATTATCAAGATCATCATTCTGAATAACCTTATACCTTTTTATTTGTAAGATAAAACGAACAGAAAAAATCAACGAGTCATCAATATCACTAAGTTCAAGCAAAATGATTATTTGTGAGGTCTGAACACAAGTATACTGAAAATCAATATGTATATGTCTTTTTTAAATAACTGATAACTGAATTGAGTTTATTTTTTTACTGCAGCATACTCGAACATTAATTTTTTTTCTTTCGATACGAACTACTGTTACGTCAAAGAAAAATTAATTGCAGCAACTTGCACCTTACTAAAAATTCATCAAATTTCAAAGACATGTAATTTCTCAGAAACAATTGTTCCAGGTGTTGAGGAACTGAAGAAAAAAAACTAGAATTATTCAAATGTTTGGATACATTTTCAACTATTTAAATACTAGAAATATTGCCAAAATAATGGAAACCGTCTAAATATCTAAAAGGCTAAGGTCGAGTAGTGACAACATGTATAGGGATAAATTGTTCAGAATAATGATCTTGATAACATATTACAAGGTCATTGAAATTTATTTTGAGTCCTCTGTCTAGATGTTTACCGAAAACTTGTCCTAGTTCAATGATTGAAACTGTTTACAGTCAGTATTATGTCTAGGAACTTTATAAAGATACAGTGAAGGCATACATACAATTAGAATGGCAATGAAACAAGCCAAGGTAGTATTCCAGTCGCCATAACTAGAAGCCTTCCCGACCAAGACACTGTAGAATATGAAGTCTCCAAGACCCAATTTGAATCCCCGTTTTTCTTCTGAAGGCGTAATCATATACCTTTGCGCTGAGTCTTGTGTCGCCCTATTATCTTGTTGCCTTGAAACTTCTGGCAGTGATGTGGAATGTTGAAGTACTTCTTGTGCCCTTCTTGCACCTCTGTCACCTAAAAGTGAAACTACATGTCAATTATTATTAATCATCGGGCACAGTGGACTCACTTATTTAATACCATGAGTTTCTATCCATTCAGGAGTAAACCCGCCTTCTTCTGCATCTCTTGAACCAGGATTAGTTTGATCTTCCACTTGACCATGTATAGGATTTGTTGTGCCATCATTAGTAACAGAATCATTGCTGTTTGTTGATGTTGTATACATCACAGTTGATGAGTAAAGCAAAGCAGCGAACATAGATTCATTGCGTTCTTGAGCAGTCTCTACCAGTATCCTCAAAGGACCTTTCCTTGGCAATACAGCTATCACATCTATAGATAAATTGATGATGAATAAATTGTAATTTACTTTCAAGATTAATCTTTAAACATGGGATCAAGTATATTATAAGAAATTGATTTGGATTCATAACTTACCCCAAATACTAATAGCACCTAAAACTACCCATGCTGTCCATTCAGGTAAATACTTAATGAAGATAAGAGCCGCAAGAGCAGAAATAAAAATAAGGTATGCTTGCTGCAACTGCAAAGGACCTTGCCAATGTATGCATATCATTCCAACAATTCCAAAATTCCATGAGATTATACCTAATGTGAACAAATCTATGGGAATGTTGTAAGCTTTTAATATTTGCCTGAAAAATTTTTTTGTTAGTAGATAAAATGAAAAAATAAATGCTGGTAATATGTACATACAGAGTGTTCCACTAACTCTGTTACAATGCGATATCTGTTATTGTTTATGGTACACAAATTATTTAGTTTCACGAAACACGTCTTATAGAGGAAATAATTTTTTCTCAAGATCATTGTATTTATGTGTGTGTAATTATATACTATAGGAAGGAATATAGGTAGGAATTTTGGAATCTTCGAACCAAATAATTTGTCCTTCAGAAGATACATGTAATAATAACATGTAAGATTAGTGGGACACCCTGTGTAATATAAGCACACTTACTCGCAATATAGTATAGAAAACATGAATAGCAATAATAAGGAACTTATAATCAACCATGTACGGAGTACTGTATAAAATTTGTATTTGTATAAGACTATAAGTATCATAGTCATGCAAACAATAACACTTATCAATATTAAGGCATTGGCAACTGCTTGCCAAGCTTTGGTACTTGCATCTACAGTATCTTCATGGAACGGAGTATATAATCTGAAAGAAACAAAATACCATTATCTTTATCTATATAAACTTATATATAGTACACAAAACATTCTATTTGAAAAAAGAAAACTTACAAATACATTCCTTTGGTTGTGTAGAAATGTATAGAATTAATAGTAGCAACTACAACTAACATACAAAGCGATACAGGCACAAATAATTTAATAACATGTGCTGCGCCATATTTTAATTCCTCTTCCTCTTCATCCGTATAACTCCTGGATCTCTCTTGACTCCTGTTCAAAACTGCATTATTTGATGTACCTGGTGACTGAATATCTGCATTAGGAGCACCATTTTCAACCTATAAAGAATGTATTCTATTAATTTATTGTTTATAGAAATTTGTAGAAATGCAATGTGAGATGTTCAAGAAATTGAAAAAATTATTTATAGATTTCTTTAATAATTCTAATTCTTTAGTAATAAGATAAAAATTTGACGCAAGGAATGCCAGAATATTATTTCAGTGACGTTATACCAGTTACACGAATCACTTGTTTTGTAGCAGGTAATCCTGATGTTTGCTGTACAACATGGAATTATCATTTAGTTTTTTGTTTAGATATTACTAATTTTCTCACAAATGATTGAAAATATATTATTTGTGCTTTATACTGTAGGTTCTACATCAAACTAACACTAAACAAAAATTCTTATTTACAAATACTGTTTATAGAAGAGAATTGATTTTTCCACAGTTAGGAATGATTTTTAATGAATATTGTTAGTACAATTTTCAACAAATCTTAAAACATAATTGGCATTGATTTATTTTCTCTTTATTTCATGTTTCTTATATTTCAAATTTGACTACATTGCATCATATTATTTTGGTATTCTTTGCTTAGGTACAATCTTTCAATTCGATGCTAAATTACTTGTTATATAGATATATATTTCTCTATTTGCGAAAGCATAGAGGAAAACACAAATTGTTCTCCTTTAACACGTTCCGTGTCACATGTACCATCAGTGGTACACGCTAACATATTTATTTAATGCGCTAAAAAGATATATTTTATAATAAGATTGTGATTAAGGAATATATATCCACCGAAAGAATGAGACATTATAAACAATGCAGTACATAACAAAACAAATAGGTTTATAATAGTATATTATTCTTTAATCATACGTCGAATGGCCTGAACGAAGATGCAAGCAAACACAGCTTGGCACGTAACGTGTTAATAAAACATATAAAAGTCAACTTTGGTTTGTAAAGATAAATTGATAGTTTTTATTTTTATAGGTTTCTAGAGCAGATGCAAAATAATGAAGAGTATTGTTCTTTTGTAGAAGTTATCGAGTTGCCGAGGTTCTAAACGTCAAGGGACTATAATGAAATTATTTACAGTTGTGGAAAAATGGAGAACTATCGAAAGGCGTTAGTTTACCTCGTCACTGTTACGTTGCGAACGCCTTTTTCGAGCTGTGACCAACCCCGGATCACCAGAATATGATTCTGCTTCGTGATTGTCCATGAGACTCGTGTATTCGTCTGCCGAATCGTAGCTATCGCTGTCAGACATTCATCGACGTGTATACAAACGAATTACGTTAATTCAACGAGTCTCCACATAAGAACCGTTTGACAGCTACTTCTATGGTATTGTACTTCTGCGCTTCAATTCGTAAAAGATGTGATCAGTCTACCAAAACAGTGCATAAGCATTTGATCGATTTTTGCGTGTTAAAAAGTCTATACTTTCGGGGAAAAGTAACACGGAAAACTTTAGAACACGTGAGATTGCACTTTCTATTGGTTTACATTTGTTAAAAACCCACAATAACTAATGGTGGTCGATTAAAAGATGACTCACTGCACTGTCCTCTACAGTTGCGTCACGGAAACTAAAAAGAACGCGAGTACACACCATAGACTGCATATCTCAATAGACCCAGTCACCCAATGTATTTTTCTGTCACACGTCCGTGGGATCTCATTGTTACATTTGAGATCCTTACAGACATTATATTTTATTTGTTTTCTGTCTAGACCTCGAGTCAACTTCGTTTTATTAAAACTGCTCTATTAAATTAGTGGCCGCGCTGCGACAAAGTGTAGTCGGTCCTTCGAACTTTTAAAATCGTTTCATTGTTTCTTCGCAACTTGATAGTGTTATGCCGTGAAAATGGAAAGGATGGGATTCCCTTAGGAAACAATTCTGCGTCTTGATAACGTGAAATTTTTTGGAATAAGTCACAACAGGCGCAGGAACCGTGTAACAAGGATTATATCGTAGGACTATACTATCAACTTCGGAAGTAAAAATTAACTTCTCTTTCAGTAAAGATTCCCCGCGTCACCCTGTATCGACACCCTGCGTGAAAAGGGACAAGCACACGACCAGCCAGGTATTCCCCAACATAGAAATACAAAATCATAAATGGCCAACGGTATCTAATTAATTAAGTTTCCGTTCAAAACTTCTTAACATCTGTGCATCACCTTTTCGATCTTCTTTTACCATTCAACACAGGTTTATTACTTTAAATTGTGTATCTATAAGTGTAAGGTGTCGCAATTTTAATTTGTAATCTTATAGTATGAATTAATATGGCGCACGGTGTTAAAGAGTAACTACAAAATTACGCTCGAAAATTTCATCGTCCATTACACAAGTAAATATTATCGGGATTATATTTTATTTGGTGTCATTTTCATCAGAAAATTGCCACGAATATGTCAGTAAATATTTCATAAAAAATGAAGTTTTGTTATTGAATTAGTAGTGGTGGTCTCAGAGTATACTCGATTCGGATTATGTTACATTTCTCGGCGACAGAGACTTTCCGAGCTTCGGAGCCCCTTATATTTTCGGGACAATTATAGACTAGATACTTGGGATGTTTACTGTTAAAGTACTGTATTGTATAAAAGCTATGGTTACACTGACAAGGAGAGTGCAAGGTCTTCGGGTCACCGATTCAGTTGAAACTTTGTACATTGGTAGAGATGTTCTTCTGATTAAGAATATATATGGTTATACCCGCCAACACTGAATAGTTTTTTAAATATTCATAAATAAAGATTGAGAGCCCTTAAATGAAGTTCTATTACGATTATTCATGAAATGAATGCTTGGCATGGTGGCAGCGTGCTAAAAATCACTTATTGCATTATATACATTCTTTAAATTTGCATTTCCTATGGAGTCTGATGGAGTATCTACAGTGACAAATACTACTTCTGTATTGGGATTTATTTGAAAATACGAATTGAAAAATCTTATCCTTTGTGACTTTATATTATTCTCTAAATAATCTGCTAATCCAGGTTCATATAGAGGAATTTTCCCTGATTTCAAAAGTTCAATCTTCTTTGTATTTATTCAATGCAATTGACTTTATGGCCCAGTTCCGATAACATTGTACCAGATACTAAGCCTACATACCCTACTCCTATAATAGTTATGTACATTTTACTACCACCTTAAAAACGTAGCTTAGCATTTAAAATAAACACCATTAACAATTAGAGTTATAAACTTTTGTTGTTACATTATTTTGCTTAATTGCCTTACCTTCCGAATAAACTATAAATAAGGTTGACAGTATTAATATCAAAGTACCATATAAAGCACTTTTATTAGGTAATTCATTAAAGATAACACATGTTACTACTGCAGAAATTATTAGCTCTATGTATCTATAAGGTGCAAGTGTAGTAGCATCAGTGAGAGTAAAAGCTTTTAACATAAAGAGCAAAATTAGATTTGAATTAATTCCCAAAATCAGCAGTAATATTAATTCTGACAAGGAAAGCATATGCCAATAAAATAACAAAGGTGGAGTAGAAAAAATAATTGTCGTTAGAGCTGAATAAAATAACATACTTATTACTGATTCTTTTATCACAAGTTTCTTATTAAGTATGTCTAATATAGGAAAGATTAATGCAGATACAATAAAAATATGAATTTTAGGATTAAAGTTTTCACTATGAGCTTTGGTAGTAATAGCAATACCGACAAAACTAATAATAGTTACTATCCATCTTTGCCAAATTATATTTTCGTTTAGTGAAGGGATTGCAAGAAGTATAACAAATAATGGTAAAGAAAAACTTATAATCGTTGCAGTTACTATGGGGAAAATACACCTCTAGTTATTTGAATAGATATTTGACTTGTTTTAAAAGCTTCTATTCCATAGTAAAACATTAAAGGTACAAGGGTAATAGTGGTAAACAGAAAGCAGAAAAAATTATTTCAAAACTCTGAAGATGTAAACTTAGATATTTTAATATAGTATCATTAGTTACACTACTAAGTAAGCTAAGTATAAATCAGATAACCCCAAACAAATAAGCTCCCGGTCTGTAATCCATAAAGCTTCTGATTTAATAGATACGATGTACTCATATAATTTTACTACAAAACTAATAATATAAAAGTTTTCTGATGTATGATCCCAGAATGTCATTGTGAGGGTTAATTATAAATAATTCGGGAAATTTCGTCTCTATAGACATATTAAGAGCTATGTAACAAATGTTTATATTTGTGAGTAATAGTAAGGTTCAAGGTAAGGAAAATGGTAGTGAGGTAAAGTAGAATAACGTTGATTTGATAATTTAAGCTCATCTTCCCTCTTGTTACATCTCTCTTTATATCTCCTCTTTTGCAGCAAGTCTATGTATATATGTGGAAAAAATTTTGGTATATACCAAAATTCAAATCTTGGCACTCCAAGCAATTTTAATTTGCAAAATCGAGATATTTTTTATCTTAGAATAGTTTTATTGTACATCGTTAATTTCCTTTCGTGGAAATTACTTTACTACTACTACTCGTACTATTATTATTAAATAAATTCTTAAATGCAAACATAATGAAGTAAACGTTGTTTTAAATAATAATGTAATAATTTTTAGTGTCGCCTGAGAGGATCCATTGGAGTGCTAATTGCATATTTGTTTATTGCACTTTTCTTATGTCTAACACGCGCTCTATCGTAGAATAGAGTATAATAATAAATATAAGTATAGTAATAGTATAGTATAGTAATAATACAATGTTGTAATACAATAGTATAGTAATAAATATAATAGAGAATAATAACCATACGCGCCCTCTATCGTAAAATTTGAAATTGTATTCAGATTGCGCTAACGAGTTCCTAAAATCGTCGCTGGATGGCGAATATTTTTTTTTTTCTAATAAAGCTTTAAGCCTATCAGTCATTAGCTGACTTGTAGATTTAACCTAGTAACAGTATGTAACAATATAATTCGTTCTAGAGTATGTATGCCTATAAACTATAAACTTATAAATGTATTAACATGTTTATGACTATACTTCTTCTTTCCTATAGGGAATTTGGTTTTCGTTTTATCAGTTTGGTATATAGTTGCTTACATTATTATTTTTTCTTTCATGGTAACGTAACCTTAGAATTGCAGAATATGTATTCCTAGTGTATCTAAATACGCTCTTATGTCTATTCAGTCTTTATACTTTCTACTGTTTCTGTGGAGTAGGGGTTATTACTTTGATACGTATTATATTGCACTGGTTTAACAGGAGGATTCTTATAACTATTCTTATTCTTATTTTTAGTTACGTAGCTATCTTCCTATACTTAACCTGTTCCTTCACCGTGCAGCAATTCTTCATTATGGCGACTCCATATGGACAACCGGCGTAACAATGTAATCCTGACCAGTCGTGTGCAGAATATGATATGATTGGTGAAACGGTTCTGTAACAGAACATGAAATGTATTATTAAACATCGGGGGCGGTGTCTAACACGAAAACGATCGAACCTGAAGCTTCGTGAAGATAGAAATGTTCGATCATGCACGGAGTCTGTGCATTTATGTCCAAAAAGAAACGGTGACCAGCTAAATACGGTACAGGCTTGGTATATTGAACGCGCCGGGTGCGCGCCTCGATAAAAAAAATTCAGAAAAGCAGAGCAAAATTTCACTGGCCTACATTTCTCATTACAGCAATCTCGGCATTAAGCAGCGGAAATAAATAAAAAATCCGCGCCGAACACGACATCTGCCTTGGGAGCAGGTGTGTCGATACGGTCGCGCGCGATGTCCGTTGAGCAATTTGGCAAATAATGTAAAACGACGCTTTACATTCAATCACGGTGAAACGTTGTTACTTAACATCTCTCCCCCTCTTCTCTCTCTGTCTTTCTCTCGTTCGTTTCGAATTCATATCGGGCATAGCCGCATACAAATATTTCGTGTGCATCCGCGTACTCATTCTGCGATTCTTTCATTAATGACAGACTAGGCTAATGGATCTAGCGGTGCACAAATTGTTAGGCTGGATCTAGTCCTCCCTGTTTCCTAGGTTTCATTTGAAATACTGTTAGTACACCAATTATAAGTAGCATGGCGCGCATGCTAACAATATATTAAAATTTGTTTCAATAATAATCATCTCAACGAATCGCTACTTTTACTCGAGTGGAATTTGTAGTTTATGTAGATATTTTCCTTTCAGCGGCTGATTGGCGGAAGACTGTGCTCGCTGTGCTGCCTTCTTCGATGATGACCAAAATCTCGTATCGAAGACGATTCGTTAATTATTCTCTATTATCACATTGCGTATGGGTGACGAGATATGTTGTCTACTTTTCCTGTTTTTCTTTTGACTTAATCGATGCCCTAAGGAACTAACAATAGATTTTCTTTCCCAATGAAAAAATGTACAGTCTGCTTGTCCAGTGGAAAAAGGAGCGAATAAGAATAAGTGTCGAAGTAATAACCCCTACTCCACAGAAATAATAGAAAGTATAAAGACTGAACAGAAATAAGAGCGTATTTAGATACACTAGGAATACATATTCTGCAATTCTAAGGTTACGTTACCATGAAAGAAAAAAAACCAAATTCCCTATAGGAAAGAAGAGGTATAGTCATAAACATGTTAATATATTTATAAGTTTATAGGTTATAGGCATACATACTCTAGAACGAACGAACGATATTGTTGTATACTGTTACTAGGTAACATGTACAAGTCAGCTAATGGGCTAATTAGACTTAAAGTTTTAATAAGTGACATTTCACTCTACAATTTTCATGATAGACAGTTTTTGTATTTCGTAGATCGTGTCAAAAAGTGGTACGTTATGTGTCACATGGTGGTATATTCTGGTTTATTCTAGTATATTCTGGTTCATTCTAGTATAATCTGGTATATTCTTGTATATTATGGTGTATTCTAGTACATACTAATGAATTTTTGTGTATTCTGGTACAATCTAGGATAATCTGGTATATTCTGGTATATTATGGCATATTCCAGTACATTCTAGTGAATTTTTGTATATTCTGATTCATTCTAGTATATTCTGGTACATTCTAGTATATTCTTGTATATTATAGTACATTCTGGTACATTCTAGTATATTCTTGTATATTCTAGTACATTCATTAAACGTAATATTAGTGTGAGAATGAATGAAATTTCTAAAAAAGTTCGCTATGTTTTGCAATTTTACTACGAAAAAGGCAAAAACGCTGCACAAGCCTGGGCAAAAATTTGTTGTGTTTACGGTGAAGATGCTTCATCAAATGCAACAGTATGTCAATGGTTTGCTCGCTTCCGTTCTGTAAATTTCGATATTAAAGATGCATCTCGCTCTGGTCGACCAATCGCTGACAAAGTCGATGAAATAACGCAAATGGTTGAGCAAGATCGGCGTGTGAGAAGTCATGAGATTGCTAGGGTACAAAACATTCACCGTTCAACTACCGGGAAGCACTAATTTTTTTCATTTTAACCCATAATTACCCTTCCAGTCGAAGTTCAGAATTAAAATTTTACATGAAATTTGTTGTCCTTGACGTGCTGTCGTACGGTTGATTCACCTTTCAAGTTAGTCCAAAGGCTTCCTTGACTATATTATCCGGTTATGCGAATGTACGAATGTCTTTTGGAGCCAGTGCAGACGCGATCGCGTTAATATCTTCCAAATGGATTTGAAATCACAATCGTTCGCCGCCTTCCTTCGAGTTACAGTGAGTAACGAAAGTATTCGAACGGAAAGGATTCGGACGGATGAAAAGTTTGACGTTGAAAAAACATAAGTCATATTACGAATTACAAACTACTTTTATTTCTGTAATAACACATAAGTATCATGATTATACATGTTAAATTTGAAGTGTCTCTGATAACGTAAACAATACTTATAAAATGTTTCTTGGTAACGGCATCTAAATGAACGTCACAAAAGTATTCGAACGACTAAATTAATAGTACATATTTTAAACAACTATGGTGTTTTAATATTTTGTCGGACTACCGTGAGCACTTATTATGGCTTGCAACCGTCGTTGCATGCTATCAACCAAATTTTCAGTAATATCTTTTTTTATATTGTTCCAGACGTTCAAAATTCTGGTCTTTAATGCTTCCTTGGAATTAATACTATGTTTACTAAGTTGTTTGCCAATTTCTGCCCATAAGTGTTCTATGGGGTTAATGTCCGGACTTTGTGGGGGTGTTTCTAAAACGTGGGGTACGTTCTATATCATCCATTCTTTAACAATACGTGCGATATGTTTTGGATCATTGTCCTGCTGAAAATGAAAATTGTCTACTACCCCTAATTTTTCCGCACTTTGCTTCAAATTGTCTTTCAATATTTGCATATATTTATATTTATCTAATATTCCGTCGATAATGACGAGGTTTCCAACACCACTGGCCCCCATACATCCCCATACCATTATCGACCCACCCCCATGTTTCACGGTTGGTCGTAGATTTTTAAGATCCATCTCTCTATTTGCTTTTCTCCAAATTTTATGACATTCATCTGAGCCAAATATGTTAAATTTGCTCTCGTTCGAAAAAATTACGTGTTTCCAAAAGTCTTTATCCTTGTTGACATAATTTTTAGCGAAACTTAATCTCTTCTGTTTATTGCATTTGCTAATAAATGGTTTCTTTCGAGGAATACGACCATGAAAATCATTTTTACGGAGAATTCTTCGACAAAGTTCAGGATGAATTTGTTTTCTGAAGCTATCAGCAACTTGTATAGCAAGTTTTGGTGCAGAAATTGTTTGGTCCTTTTTTATTTCACGCACAATTATATTCTCTTCCCTCTTCGTTGATTTCCTAGACCGGCCAGAACAGACTTCATCCTGAAGGATTCCAGTGGTTTTTAACTTTTTTACTATGTAATAAATCTACCAAGATTTACTTTTCCCTAACAATTGTGCTATTTCGCCATAGCTCTTGCCTTCATTATGCCACTTAATTATCAATTTTCTATCAGTGATGCTTGTCTCCGATTTTTTTCGGTACATTATTAATATGAGTTTTACAATCTTATTAACACTTGCAGCACTGAACAAGGGAAGTGTGTAACACCAATTGAGAAAGCCAATCTTTACTGTTTGTCAAATTCAAGGATTGTTTTGTACTACAAGTTTCGTCGTTCGAATACTTTCGTGACATCTGTTTACTCGACGTTACCAAGAAATCTTTCATAAATAATGTTTACGTTGTCGGACACTCTTCAAATTTAACATGTATAGTTATGACACTTATATATTACTATAGGAACAAGAGTATTTTGTAATTCGCAATATCACTTACATTTTTTAAGCGTCAAACTTTTCATTTCAAAGCGTTCGAATACTTTCGTGATTCACTGTATACCTAGAAAAGCGGAAGGGAAAGGGCAAGGATGACCAAGCCTTAGGGCTGAATCCTGACCGTCGTAATTCAGGGTTCGGAGGTGATTCAGTGGCGAAAATGCTCGAAAATATCTGAGTCATTAGGCCAGCGCGGTGTTGGCGGTTATCATGGATTGGTCATCCAACAGCACAGTTAACCAAGGCTTAATTTTCTTCATGTTATGTATTTGCATTATTGTAAAACACGTCTCGCATTCTTTATATCAGCATGTACACCAACGCTTAGAGCAATTTGCCTTGCAGTCATCTTAGAAATTGATGCTGCTCTTACAATTAGTATCGCACGTCGTTCCCGGGTATTTAGACTTTGCGGATGTCCAGGACTCTTCTTTTTATCGTAGTTTTCCGGATTTAAAGAACAAAATTCATTATTACTTCTCGACTTCTATTCATAATTGTTGGAATTTATTTTATAAATTTTATCTACAAAATAAATCTATTATTTCTTTACTAGAAAGGATCGAATAAATCGGCTGTTGAACCTATATATGCATACATTGTATATTTTCTCGGCATGGGACCCTCGATCTTCAACTGTTTATATTCGACCGTTCCTCCTCAGTATCGATCTCTTGTGTCTGTCTGTAGCAACGTTTCTTTCGTAAAGACACGTGTCTCACAACGTGCTTTTAGAGAAGCTATTAAAATATATAAATTTTATTTCATATTTTACAATAGAGTGGCGTTTTATTTTATACCCATATCCCAATAATAATTTTTGCAATTTTTCTCACTGAATATCGTTCATCTTTCAATTTTTTTATAGTGTCAATCTTTCATAATATTTCGCCTTTTTGGACAAATATACAACACGAAATAATATGACGGACTTTATTAACACTAGGTTTACGGACGTTTCTTATATACCTATCTCTACGGCACCCGTCAAATTGACGGGTGAATGAAAATACGCACTTTCTTTAAAAAACCGATTTATTCAAGTTAACACTTTTTACAGGTATATTGCACTTTGCAATATACATATATATTGCGTATACATATACATATATATATATATTGTGTATATATTGTATATAATACGTATACATATATTGCGTAAACCTGCATCGAGCTTTCGTCGGAAATAACTGTTCATCTATTCAGATGTTTTCGTGTGGCTTATAACAAGCCTGGCTGTAACTTATAAATTTCCTCCATACTTCGGATATCAGCGCAAATTTATCTGTTTGTAATCTTTCGAATCGTTGGTTTTTTTTTATCGAAGAGTATGAATCTTAAAATTTCTGTAAACTTATCTCTGCTCATTGTGTTTCTGAAGAAAGGGGGCCCCATTTTTTCGACCATAGATAGGAAGCTTGCAACGATCTCGCTTCATATGCCCCCCGAGCATACAGAACTCCTATAAAACTTGGTAATTCTGCAATTGTGATTGTCCAGTCTGTTTTCAAGACGCGACGAGCCTCGGTTTCAGTGCAATCTTTTATATGTTGAATTATATGTTTGTCAATTATCAAATCGAAAGCGCTAAGCATGCAACCCACCAATAATATTTCTTCTAGTTTACGTCGCTTTAGTTTACACTATCGAGGCGCGATTGAGATAACGAATTGGAAACGGAGAACATAAAGACATTGCTTTCACTCTTGTATTTCCTACTGGATGAATAATGTGGCGAACGAAGCGAAAATATAAGGATTATTTTCGAGATAAGCGTACCCGTGAATTTGACGGGTCCCGTAGAGATAGGTATACCACATACGAATCTCAAAAAGTAGAAGGCTTAGGAAAATAAAACTGTGTGTATAAATTCTTTGGAAGAAATGATTAATTTACGATGCAAAACGGTTGAAATCGATCCAGCGGTTTTCGAGATATTTCATTGTAAAGTTTGAATTCCGTCAAATTGACGGGTCCCGTAAACCTAGTGTTAACTATGTTCCGAACTTGATGTTCGCAATTCGCGAACTTCGGTGTAACTGGAAAGCGTAGATTTACTACATGTGCTATCATTTTGTCCCGCTTGCGAACAATAATATTTACATTTTTTGTGTTAGTTCTTGTCGAAGTATATATTGTGGACGATATTTCGTAAATTGTATACACACACTCATGCTCTGAGTTATCGGTAAGAGAAAATATGTATCTTAATCAGCTTTTAACAGAAAATATGGGAAAATATAAGGTGTGCTATCTTTTTGTCCCGGAATGTACAAGCTCGAAAGCCAGAAACCAGAAACCAGAAACCGGAAATGACTTTGTAATATCCTGTTCCGGGGTACCGCGAGAGACCCTTCCGCTTCGTTATTCCCGACTACTCCTGAATCGTTTTTTGCCTGCGCTTTGGAAAGCATCCATTGATACCGCGCGAACGGATCGCGTGCGAATAAATAGCGAAAACGTTGATGCACACTAGGTAAAACGAACGGCAGGAACGTCGACAGTGTGTAATTCTAGACACAGTCCGGGCAGGGAGACGAGCAAAAATACGGTTGTACAGTTACGTGTGTTCGAATCGGAATGGCTAGAACGAGATGAGTGCGTTCCGATACCGATCGCGGCTTCCCGTTCGCCCTTTTAATACCATGGCCTGCGAAAACTTGTACTCGCGCGTGAACGCACTTCTTCCGTTTGCGGAATCGCAAGTGTAGGCAGAATGTGCGATCGCCATCGCAATGACTATCACCATCGCTGTCGGGAAACAACGTTCTAATGATGCTATAATCGACCACGCGTTTCCTTTTGCTCGTCCGCCGTCTATTTGCCACGTGAAACCCGACACGCTGTTATTAACTGTTATCTTCTAGTATAAGTTTAATTCGATTTACACGTTTCTTTCGACGTTGATGATAGCGGAAACGTATGATAAAGCAACAGGGAATTACAGACCGCGACGACACTATCGGATCAATACGAAATCGAACAAAAATTCTATCCTAGCTGGAATTTTGTTTTTTCTTTATTTCTAATGCTATCAATCGCATATTATAAGAACACTTTACACCGTTTTATGCATCAGTTGCATACTTTCGTATTGTAAATCGCTTGCAACGATATCGAAGACCTAATCAGTGTGTGCGACGCATACACGGAGATTTCATGCAGACCCCTTATAACTATCGAGCCGCGACCCAAATATTCATTCTGAGAATTCTGATTGTCCTATACGCGCATAAACATACCAAGCGAGATTAATACTTTGCTTTAAATAAGCAGGAGCTATCGACAATCGCACTGGCCGAAATTTAGCAAGAAATTCCTTTGTCCTGAAAATTGATTAGTCAACACGAACATGTTGAAACTTTGCAAGAAAAAGTTGAAAAATCTCTCGTGCGTCTTGATAAAGAGAACAAAAACCGTTGATCCGATTTGTGGCTGGTAATGAATTAGAGTTAGCCGATATCCCTCGACGTTGTGGAAACACACTGTAGACAATCCCGTTACGTGCGCGCAAAAATCAGAAAACTCCGCTAAAAAATTAATGAAAGGTCTCATACAGTTTAAAGAGCTCTTAACATATCGTTTCTCTAAAAAAAAAATACACCTCTTTCCTCGGCGGCTCTTTCAGTCTCGTTTAAGCATTAAGCCGGGAAGAACCTGATTGTTCCGTTTCACTTTTGCTTCGAAAATTCGCTCTTCCTTTCACTTGTTCGCGGTGTAGCTGCTCGGCCCGTTCGAATCTTTTCGGACCATTGCGATAAATCTTGAACTTTTGTCGGGCAGTCGCACAAACAACGTGTGCACGAGCTACTATAAAAACACAGCAATTGTTGATAAGGTAACATACCGTTGGACGGACCAACGCTGGGCGACGTTTTATGGCAGGACGTCGCTATTGTGACGCATCTACGACAAACATCCATGACGAATCCGCACATCATACCTTTCCTATCTATCCGGCCCTTCGAACCATAACACTGTGACGCATCTTGC
>CM052092.1:19161494-19284892 GCA_028453745.1 Agapostemon virescens
GATTTTTTACATAAATACAAAAATAGGGCGTACAATGTACCCGCGTCGGCACATTTTCAAACTTTAACAACTATTTACAACTATTAGGGAGTACATCAAAATATAATTGGCTATATGGATATGTAGAGGAGAGTCCCCTCTATCTCCTGACTCAAAGTTAAACTTTTTCGCGTGTTTAGTTTTTGCGTACCACGTCATTTTTTATCAAAATCATGCATTTTTACAAAAATCAATATTTTTCGAAAACGTTGCGTGATGGAGCAATTCTACTTGCGGATTTGATTTTAGAATGACAAAGTGTATAAGAATCACCCAATAGGTATTGCAAAATTTGTTTGGTGTTGGACAGTGTAGTTTTCGAGAAAGTTTCGAATCTTTTTCCACCTTTCACTCCCGTCTTCTTTTCTTAACCAATAGGAATAATAGAGTCTAACAACTGAGCATTGATTCGTTGGCCGACCGTTCCTCCGATTGCAACTTGACTGTGACTGATAGAAATGCCTCGACGGCGTGCGCAGGAGGATGTACATATCTAACAGTCGCCTAGCATGCAACGTTAAAAGCCCGCCAAAACGAGGAATGCGAGGGTACAACGCGCGAAAAAACTTCACAAAAACTTCGCAAAAACTCCAAAGAGTCTTTCACTGAGAATTTATGACTTCCTATCCTAAAGGGATTCAGAATTTCGACACGACCTGTCTACTTGAAATTGGAGAAGGTCTTTCGAGAGGCTACCTGCGTGAGTTCTCATACATTCCCAATTAGCTAACTAGAATCCTATCGAGGATTTCCGTGAGAACTCTCTCCCACTCGTTGTCTCTTTATTTGTTCTAAACAATTGCGTCTGTATAAAATATGTATACATCTATAGGTTATGGCTTAAATATTATATTATATATATGAATTTCCCTCCCATCGCCATATTCGATTCTTATTATACGTTGTAGTTGCAATTTATTACATAAATACTATGTATATAGCTATATTCTATATATTATTTAAGTGCAATATACATATGTATTATATCGCATGATTTCAAGCTGGGTTTACAGCGTTTTATTAATAAAAAGAAAAAATTAGCGAAGTCGGCATTTTGAATCGTGTGATACGATATCCTATTCGGTGATTGGTCTACACCTATACCTCCCTGTGTGCATGACTGTTTCTACATGTTGGCGTTGACACACCTGTAAATAACAGTGCTCATCGCGATCCAACGTGCCGTAACAGTATTTACATTTAATCTGTGTTAATGTGAAATAAAATATTATAATGAAGCAACAACAATATGGTTGAATATAATATTTGGTTAGAACTAGAAAAACATCAAATTATATACAAACATTTAGATCCTCTGTCAGTTTTAGCAACCTAACTTAAACAAATTTGACAAAAGATCGAAGGGATAGAAAGCCTTATTGTTTATTCAGATTACTCGCGCGTGAAAATGAGCTCGAAAAATGAATATCGCAGGTCGATAGACGAGTATAAACCTGCTGTTCCAATAAGAAGGAAGATCGGCCCGTATTGGTTCTTAGCTATTTTACGAATTATTTTGACTTTTATTCCTCAAACGGGGTACATCCATCCTGACGAATATTTTCAATCCATCGAAGTTGTAGCTGGTGAGTTTATTATTAACTGTTTATAAGAATGATTATTATCCGTATTATATCCTTTGAAGTACATGCTTTATCAGCAAAAATTAATATTACTCATAAAATTTCATTATTGTTATAACGAAGTTGTTATGTGATGTAGAACCGTTTAAAATTTTTCAGGAGATTATTTTGATATCGATGTTCAGAAACCATGGGAATTCAATTCCACGTTTCCCATAAGAACTGCTTTAATACCACAAATTACTGTTGGCATACCATATTTGATCTTAACAATACTTTCACAGTATACAGTTTTCTACTTTGGCATGTCGTTAAAGACACCATATTTTCTTCTATTACTTCCGCGTCTATTGATGTGCGGCTTATCCTTTATATCAGACTATTGTCTATATAAAATATGCTACATGTATGGACAAAATTATAAAATAAGACTGATCACTTATGCCAGTTCCTATGTTATGCTTATTTATGCGACTCGGACGTTATCGAATACTATTGAGTTGGTATTGACTGCTTTATTACTCTACTATGCATCATATTGTATGGTATATTCCGAAAAGGTACAAATATTCTGCTTTAAATATATAATCAAATACAATTAGGTATCTAATTATTATACCCTATTAACCAAAAATTAAAACATAGCTCATACCTTCTTCATAGTTATAAGAAAGAAACATAATACAAAATATATTTATTATTTCAGGTAGTTGTTCAGAGCGACTATCTTTCAGAGAAATATAACAAAGCACAGACTGGAGCAGAGAGAGTAAAATATTATAAACTTAAAGCTTCGCTACCCCCACATTCATTGAATCATTGCTTTAAAATTGCAACGATTACAGTAGTTGGTATATTTAATAGGCCAACATTCATTGCATTTGCCTTTGCCCCTATATTTTTTTGGTTGCAAAGAGGTCTAGGGTCAAGGAGCATAGGTTTTGGAGATTTTCATATTCGAATATTCACTTTTATAGCATGTGGAGTACCTGTGGCTTTCTTCTTTATTCTAGTCGACAGTTTTTATTTCGGTTATTTAACTATGGCAGAGATAGGTAAACCTAGTATTAGTATGAGCAATTTCGTAGTTACACCACTCAATTTCTTCAAATACAACGCAAACAGCAAAAACCTACAAACTCATGGGTTGCATCCATATTATGTGCATTTCATTGTAAATGTTCCTCTTTTGTTCAATGTTCTTGGAGCTATTGGTCTCTTTACATTTGGGAAAATGTTATGCAGGTGAATGAACGATTTATCAATACTACTTATATTAGTTTGAATTGTTGATATGTAAAATTATTAACTAAAATTACTTACAGTGGCTTGAAAGCTCGCTGGTTGGATTTACCACGCATACAAAGCGTTGTTGGTTTGATGACCACATCTTTTATTGTACCTATTGTAATGCTGTCTATTTTCCCACATCAAGAGCCACGATTTATAATACCAACAGTGCTACCTCTGGTTTTTTTGTATGCGCCAGATTTGAATCAAATTTCGGGCGTTGATACTATTGCAAAAGTTGCTAAAAACGATGACAATAACTTTGCAGCAAAAAAGAAATTCACTAAATTGCAACTATGCTGGTTTATCGTTAATATTACACTAGCTTTCTTTTATGGGTTTGCTCATCAAGGTGGAGTTCTACCATTGACATCTCATTTAGCTAAGGAATTAAAAGCCAAACCAGAGCTGACTCATATACATCTATTTACGTCACATACTTATTCTTTGCCAACTGCGCTTTTACATTTGAGAAATACTAAAAGAACTTATGTAAGTAGTGGAAATCACAAGTACAAATTAGTCAAAGATTTTCATCTCTACGAACAAGGATCAAAGTCTGTAAATGATGTATGTAATATTATTGCCTTAAAGATTCATGATTGTGAACAGAAATATGTTGCAAAAAGAATACCTTATAGATTATATTATGCTCTTCCTGCCACTGACATGGAAGAATTTATTTCTATTCAAAATAACACAAATCTATTTACTTATCAAGTTGTAAAAAAATTTCAACCACACGTTACAGTCGAGAAATTACCACTTTCAAGAATTTCGAATGTTATTATACATTTAACAAATATAAACACTGTTTCAACCGAGACATTTAGTGAAATTATGAATAACATGTTTAACGCATTTCAACAATTACAATTAATTTTAGTACGAATAGAATATGTAATGCATAATAAACAAAAAAGTATACGTTTCTAATTTTGGTTACTCATTTATATAAAATAAAATTAATTTGCACATATTTACTAAAAAATTATTCATTCGAATTAGTACGTTTGTTACAACAGAATATAAAATAGAGAAGATAGTAAAATATTTATATATTTAATAAATATTCTTATAAATTATGAGCTTTACGAGATCACCAATTTAAAATTTATAAATAAATAAAACAAATCTGTAATGGAAACATCTAGTCTACATATGTACAAAGATTTGTTTTAAATTATCAAAGACCGTATTCAACTGCGTAAAATTTAAATTATTTACTGTCTTTCAAGCTACAATTTGATTATCATTGATCTAATAATTGTTAGCCTACATAGAAAAATAGAATATAAAGTTATTGCAATTTTCTATTTTACTTTAGTAAAATACGCCGTTAGCAAATAAAAAGTTTAGGTAAACTTAAAATTGAGTTACAAGTAGTTTGATTATTTGAAAATTAAAGTTTACACATTTACTATTTGTTATTTACTCATGAACATGGGAGTGTTAGAACTACTTTTACATTAATGATTTTATGAACAAATTCTATTACTGCTCGTCTCGATGCATTCCTAAACACAAATTATAATATAATTGAAATTAAAGAAGACGTCAATTAGCTCTAACGTAAAATAAGTAAATAACAAATAGAGAAACTGTGAATATTTCTATTGTGTAATATTTATAAATATTGGAAAATTCATATATAGTTCTGATGACCAATTTATCAAATGCTTTATCGCAATTCAATTTCACTGTATGTCCACGGTAATTCCTCGTTAAACTTGCTTTGATGTACAGCGTAGCGAGCAGCAAATAATCGCTAAAAGAATAATTTAAAAATTAGAAATTACGATTATTTATTGTCAAATTTTAAATTTGTTGACATAACGAACATTGAAATCGTAACTTACAGGATTGTCTATGTATGCTTCGCATTTATAACACCACACTGACAAATCGGTAAAACTTAAAGCCAATGGGTGGTCCAACTCCTCACCGTGAAAAATACCATGCTGATTAACAGTACGTGCACAATGTACAGTGTAACATTGCAAACAAATCCAATTTTCAGCAGTACTGCCACATTCTCTACAAGGTGACTGTATATCTATTCCTGAAGCTGGTACATCCCTGACACTGTCCAAATGTGGACAATCCTTTAAGGGCACTACAGCGAACATGTCACCATCAACTAGTGCCTAGGAAAATAGAAAAACAAATGCATTTATATTTTCTATATAACGACTTTACAATTACTTTTACGGATTTTAGTTTAAATTTAAGACGAAAGATTATGCTACTTACTTTCATATTCTGAGATAAATAGTCAGATAAATTTGTAACACCATCAGCTTGACCAGCAGCTCCTTCGTTACGTGCGCTACTACTACCTGGGTCAGAACTATCAATAATTTTGTCAGGAAATGATCCTTTTTCAGGATTATTTACGCACTTCCTTTCACAATCAAGAACTAAAAAAAATATGAATCGTGAATTTTTATATTTATATATGGTATTTCTAATTGGCTGTTACCTTTATTTCCACACGTATTAATAGTTTGCACATTCGTTGACTTATTATGTGTTCTTTCAATAGCTTTTGATACGTCGTCATTGGACGAATTTTGTATTTTAATATTTTCAACCTCGTTCTGTAATTTGACTATCTCCTCGTCGGTCACAGAATTTTTATCGATTGATAGCTTCAGCGCCAACTTTTCACTTTCTACTTCCTCTAGCGCTATTTTCGATTCAGACTGTTTACGAGGCTCGTTTACAGCTTTCATTTGTTCATTGGACGATGTATGTTTTAATTTAGGCTTGGGTAGCACGTTCTCTCTTGGCAAAGAAACATTAAATAGTAAATTTGACCAATATTGTTTCTGTGTTTTTAAAACATTGTTTATGGAATTGAGGGCGCTGGAACATGGAATCAAACCACTTTCTAACATCGGTAAAGGATCTCCGAGTAACGTTTTTGTACAAAGTGCCATTGCATGTGAAATTGAATTAATATTGTATCCTCCTTCAAGACTAAGAATTACACGGCCATTAGCTAATGATGATAACCAGTGTACCAAATGGCCATACATTTCTGGACTTACAAGACACCCTGGAAGAAGATAATATATAAATAATCTTCTTTTATATTAAAAAACATTATTTAAGTTGAAATTTATAAATAATTTTATATACCTCCAAGAGGATCACCGATGCAAGCATCAAAACCAGCAGAAACTAAAACTAGTTCTGGGTTAAACTGGTATGCGATTGGCATTACCAGTTGTTGAAATGCTGCTATGTATTCAGCATCGCCCATCCCTTTCTATATAATATCGTTACAAATACATATATTCATTTTTTTTTTCTAAATTCGAATTATATTGTCATACAAAAATTTGGAAACACTAACCTTGTTCCAAGGTATATTGACATTAAAACCTTCTCCTGCTCGACAGCCGACGCTAGTGTAATTAGCATTTTTGGAATTTGGGAAGAAACTACCGTTGTCATATCTATGAACAGATATGTAGAGGACTCGTGGATCTTCCTCAAAAATAGACTGAGTTCCGTTGCCATGATGCACATCCCAATCCACTATTAGTATTCTAACAATGATAATTTAACGTTCATTTTGTAACAAATATATAATATAGTAAAAGCATATTGTAGATTCTCTCTTATCCAGCCAAATGCAATCGTAGTCGATTGTTATTTGTCTACAATACTAGATGTTGGAATACATCAACAATATATTTATAGAATATTATATTTTACTACATTGTATCTAGATTTTATGTATACATATATACGTTCATAATAAATATTTTATATATTGCTTATTTCATTTCAAACTTGCATGTAGTAAATCCAAAAAATTGATATGATATTCTTGTTAGACGTTTTTGCGAACTTCGAATAAGAGAGTAACATAATACCAATTTTTTATCCGAAATTGTTGAACTGTAACGTTTAAATACTTTTTGAATCCACTGTATATATGATTCAGATTAACTTGCTTGAGGTTCAGTCCTACATGGACCGGTTAAGAGGGAATCTACTGTACAAATGAGATAAGTACTTTTTTAATTGATGAAATTCTATGGCATATTTAGCTGCTACAGCAATATTATTAAAAATGCAGAAGCCACATGGCATATCATCTTCAGCATGATGTCCTGGTGGCCTTACAATAGCTACACCTGACTGACTCTCCCCAGTCAGCACACTACTAACGACTTGTAACAACGATCCAGTAGATACGCTGGCACTTGTCCAAGTTTCAGGATGTAAATAGATTGAATTGAAGGATGAAGCTAATTTTTTTAATTCTTTAGCTTTTGTATGCGCAGTTCCCTTTATCCTGTCAATATGATCTTTTGAATGAGCCAGTAATAATTCTTCCATCGTTGCACTTCGTCCCTTTTTCAAAATAATTAGTAATATTTCAAATAAAATTGTGTCAGTGTACATACTCCTTTAAATGTAGTATCATACCTGTAGCATATAACATCGATCAAGAATGTTGTATTCCTGAAACCGCTTATAAATACCGCTAATACGATTTGGTTTTTCTGGGTGGGTTTCATCGCTTATATCAAAATGCTTCAACATTCTTTCATCATAAACAATGCATACTTTATTTGGAGCTTTAGATAAATTGGTAACTACAAAAAATAACATTTCTACATATTACTTCAAATCTAAAATATATGTAAAAATGAAATGTACAACTATTACGATTTCAAATTTCTTTTTCCCCCTGAGAAACAAACTATAGTTTCATGCGACTGAGATATGGGTTATGAATCATACTTAACAGTATAAATAATACAGATACTTACATTGTATGAGATCATTTAATTTCGAATCGAGTATTTCAAGAACTTCTTTGCTGTGAACTGGATAACAGTCAGAAGTTTCATATATATCTGGTCTCTCCTCAGTTCCTCTATAACAGATACATAACATGTAATTCAATATAATAACAAAATTACTATTAAAAATCTTTAAACTTCTTACTTAAATGTAACTACAGGCAAATGCTGATTAATACTTTGTTCTCTATTATTTGTTGTATTATTAATACTGAATGTATCTTGATATTGATAACACTTCCAATATGGTTTATGTGCATAAATTGTATTTAAAATTGAATTACGCATACTGAAATAATAAGAAATATACAAATTAATTTATTAACTCTTATTGTTTTAATAAATATTATATTTTTACTTTAATGATGGCAGTTCAAGATTTTCCACCATAGGACATGGATCACCTAATAAAGCACGCAAAGTCAATGCTGCACTTTCAGCTAATGACTTTAAATAATAACCACCCTGTTAAAAAACAATGCATTAAATGCAATAATTAAACCACTGAGCACACAATATTTAAAATTCTTTCTTTGTACCTCTAATACAACAGCAACTTTTCCAGAAGCCAAACTCATTAGGGATGATACTAAATGAGCATAAAATGCAGGAGTCACTAACATCTGACCCTAAGTACAATAATAAATAAATTTGAACATTAAACATGTAACGTATCAAGAACGTATAAATAGAATGGAAATCAAAATAGATAAGAATAAAAAGAGTCGTTAACCTTTTCATCTCCAAATGCTGAATCAAACCCAGCCGACACAATGACAAAGTCTGGATTAAACTAGGATAAAACAAAAAATTAATAATTTGTTTTTATTTACCTCTGGACAGCCCAAGGCTGCATCATAACCAGCTGACACTATTACGAGATCTGGTTGAAACTATAACGATTAAATTTATATATTTTATCCATATATGACTCACAGAAGTCTCTAGCTTAAAAGGGAAGGACCTGAGGTGGTAGTCTTTGATTTTAATATACTTTTGTATGCCTATAACAGGAGTAGATACTTCAAAACATTAAAAGTATGCACAGTTACATACCTTCAATACACAGGACAAGTATAAAATGGTAGAATTCTATTTGCAATATAGTATTGATGTAGCTAATTTGTAGTAAAATTTTGGTTGTTCAGAATGTTTATTAATATTTTTAACAGTTAAAAATCATTTAGCAAAATTTCAAAACGAAGTGATTGCATTCATTTACGTGCAATTATTCACCATCAATTTTAAACACCAATATTGTTCAGTAGTAGCCAGCTACTTAAGTACATTCTTTAAAAATTATTATTAGATGGAGCTTTAAAAAAAAGTAAAGATCATAATTTTAACTTCTTAAAAATAATAAAATACATGATTTTTAACATTGTAGTAACATTGAAAAGAGAACTCTACCATTTCATACTTATACTGTGTATTTAAAATACGTACCTTTTAATTGTTTATATTTTTAATATTGTTAAGTATCTATCAAAGTACATTCAAATCGAAGATAACCACCTTGGATTCTTCTCTTTTTAGCAAAGTAAGTCTAATACATATTCAAAATAAAATTTGTCATTATGCAATGCTACTTACTTCATAAGCCATTGGTAGCAATACTTGCTGAAATATTGCCAAGTAATCAGCATTAGTCATACCAACTTTATTAAGTGGTACATTAAAATTATATCCTTGACCTAAATCATCTCCAACAAAGTGAAAATCAGATTCTCTGAGGTTAGGCCAGAATTCGCCATTCTCAAAACGGTGAATGGAGAAGTAAACAACCCTGTAATGAAATTTATATATAAAAAAGGGGCAGTTAACCACTTATAAACCAAACCTACTTATAAATTGAACCACTTATAAAAGTAATACTAGCCGTGGGTCATTATAAAACATTTGTTGAGTCGCTTGACCATGATGTACATCCCAATCAACAATTAAAATTTTATTGGCCCAATTATTATTTAAAGCTTTCTCAGTAGCAACTGCAACATTGTTAAAGAAGCAATATCCACAATATTCTGACTTCATGGCATGATGACCAGGTGGTCTAAAAAAAGGAATAATTCATTTTTTGTTTCAACGTCAACGTCAAAATTCATTTACCTAATAATAGCCATTCCATTTTGAATTTCTCCTTTGCAAATGCTCTCCACTAAGTTTATGGTTGAACCAGCAGCTAACAAAGATAACTTGTACGTAGACTGAAACAATGTTGAATAATTTTGTTGAATGTGTTAAAAAAGAACTATTTTCCATTTTAAAAATATTCACATACAGGATGTACATAAATTGCATCATATTTTGAAGATAATAACTTCAGATTGTGTGCATCTGTAGATCCATCGGTAGCCTTTAAAATATCAAAAGCTTCTTTACTATGTTTTGTAAGTATCTCATTTTTTGTAGCTTCCCGTGGTGCAATAAGTTTGCATCTATCTATTAAACATAATTCTTCGCATCTTTGTAAAATGCTTATCATTCTAGCAGGACATTCTGGATATTTCGGATCCCAAAGACATTTGTGTTCTACCATAGATCGATCGAATACCAGTCCAGTTTCTTTTCTCTTTAAAGTGTAAGCATCTATTGCTTTCTGGTATATATCGTGTACAAAATTGTTATTAGATTTCTTTCCTTGCAACATTTGCCTTTGGGCTGCCTGTTTTTTGGCTGCTATCAAAGCTGTAGATGGACAAACCTAATAAAAGCAGAAATAATTAACTTAAATAATATCATTCATTATTTAGTTTTTAGTCATAAACATTCAAACTACTACTTACGTCAGATGTTTTCCCATACTTCTTGGCACCTTTCTTAGATGACATTATACTTGTATTATTTGTTATCCTTGCTTTCTTTGAATTTTCTATAACTTTTAGCAGTTGGATTTCACTATCCGCTAACTGTTTAGCAGCAGCGAATAAATTACCACTAATCACAGAATCAGACTGGAAGAGATATACAAGTAATTATTTTCTTCTTTGTCTTTGCAGTATACAGAAATTTAAAAAACACGATAAAGGAACAAATTTTAATGTGGTATCCAAAAGTTTTTATTGTTTCATTTGATTCGATTAATTAATATAATTAAATAATAGCTTTTTGACTCGCACTTAAATTACATCGCTCATTGCAGATAATACGAAATGTTGACAAGTAATATGTGGGTGATGGTACGAGACATATCCATGTATAGATATCGGTACCCCTTCCACTCCATAATGTCTTGTCACGCGTAATCTCCACGAAAACAACAATAATCTTCACTTAATCACGCCGGAATCGAGGAAAGTTAGTTTGTCTTTAGATCACATCCTCACCATTGGTATTTAATGAATAACCTCGAAATCTTTTATTCCCTTCGACCCTACAACAAACGACCTTTACAGTCGAATCATGCTACTCGGGTAATTTTCAAATTCAGATAGTTGAACGGAAACTCCTGTCCGTTAGAATTTGATCTTCGTTAGAGAAACAGAATTGTTCCGGTAGTTTTATTCATTTTGTACTTCCAATTTTCTTCTCAATCCATTACAACAAAAAGTTGAAAATTGCTGTAACAATAGACTGCGGCTACCAATGACAGTAATGCCATCGCACCGTGAGAAATAGAATTACGAATTCACGGCAGGATTTCGCTGCAATGCAATATTCCCTTCATGGCATCCCACAATTTCGGTGACAAAATGCGAGACTGGAGAAAGTGGTGAGAAACTTTTTTTTGCCCTACAAATTTAGGAAATGTTCAGACTAGACATCGACTGGCGGAAAATGAAGCCAAACGAAGAGAGCTTCCGCCATCTTACGTTGCCCCTGAGTTGTATTATAATTCAAATAAAATATTATTTTAAATATTCTACAAGCAGAATGTTATTATTATCATAATCTAATACGTGAAATAAAATATTTAAATGTTCCGTTAAATAGTACTTAACATATCTTTATTTTGGTAATCTAAAATTCTAAAACTTAAAATAGAATATTTAAATTTTCCGTTAAGTAGTACTTAAAATATTTTTTTACGACTATTTTAAAAACTTTAACTTTTCACTAACGTTACAAAGTTTTACTCAAATATTTTATTATTAAAAGTACTCGTATAATTTCAAATAAAATTGACTATTTACTGATTGCAATAGTATTTCATCCAATTCTAATAATGGTTTGTAAGATGGTTCAAATGTCTACGTATCTTGTACAAAATTGTTACACTGATCACTGAAAAAATTCCAACGATAAAAGAACAAGATTTCACAGGTAAACGATTAAAATAATTATTTTAATTTATAGCAATTACGTGTATCCTAACCTCATTAATGAAAACCAGTGATTAGAAGAGAATTATTATTCATCCGTTTGGAATTCATAATTAATAGAATACGTATTCTGTTAACGTGTACAAGATTCTCTTTATAACTCACCTTGATTTTATTTAATTAAAAAAAAATAAATAAAACGGGTAAAACGATTCAGTATCATGTTTAATCTTACATTTTATAATCATAGGATGCTAAATAAAACAATCTAAAATTTGGTGGAAAACGCATAACAGATAAAACATTGATCTATCCAAAACACTTTACCAAAGAAATGTTTTACTATACGTCAGTAAATACTTTATTTATGTGTATATTTTGTACAGTAAAATGTAAGACTTGTCAAATGTATTAAAAGAGTTTCAACCAAAATTTTTTTTAAATATTTAAAAAATATAATTTCGGTATTGATACGTTCAAAAAGAAAATTGTTACATGCGCTAGTAGTACTGTCTTATTTGAATTTCCCGCGGTGAAAGAACAACGTAAGACAATCGATGGTCCCCCGTTTGATTTCCGATAATGTCCGAGCTTTATATTTCCTAAGTTTAGATTCCGTCCTCTTTGGCTGACAAGTTACTATTGTATAAAATACCACTGATTTAGGAAATGTGAATTGGCACGACCGTCTTTATGACAGTATAAGGAGAATAAATGGTTCAAGGAACCGTCTTGAAGTCTTGAAATCTATGACAATTATGTTTAGTGTTTCGACTAGCCATTAAAACATAGACATTTTAACTATCTTAAAAACCACTATTAACACTATTAACTAACGGCAACGTAAGATGGCAGTTGTTCTTCCCATTTGGTTTCACTCCCCGTCTAACAATCTTCATTCCCTATATTTTTTAAATGTATGGTAAAAAGCAGGGTGTAAGAAGAATTTTTATACTGAGGTAAAATACAAAAGCATGCCTAAATGTTTGTACACTCATCCATCATAATATAACTAGTTTTCAACACACTGAAATAGTGGGAATAGAATATATGACACTAGGGAGGTCGCCAAACGCGACACTACGGAGGGAACATTGCAATGATATTCGTATACATGGTGAACGAGAAAGCATGTGGTACGTGTAATGTTTCGGCCTCTACGAAATGCAATTTTCAAACAGTAAATAGTATTTCGTTTTCATTCTAATTAAAATATAGTAAAAATTCAACAAATTTCTATAATCCTTTTCTGCTTTTCGCGTTTTTGTAACTTGAAATACATATCACTTTAACAGAATTAATTCTTTTAAATGAAAGTATTTAAAATAGTGTTTGAAATAGTGTCTGTATCAGTAAACATTGAAATGATAAAAAATAGGACAGTTTTTAATTTAACGTTTATAATTGTTATTAATCATAAAATATTCTATGAAATATGTAACTATTAAAATACTAAAATAATTCTATTTTTTCAGAATGAATATTATTTTTGTTAGTAAAATTAATTTGATGGTATATAAAAAATGATGAACTTTTGGAAGAAACAATTAATAAAACATGTTAAACATAGAGGTGTTAATACATGGTCTCCACTTGCAACGGCATTTAACTCTATAACCAAAGATAAATATGGTTCAGAGTTACCCAAGAAGGAGGCTGTAAGTTCTCGTTTTTTACATTTAAGTGAATGTTAATTAAGCCAACTATTAAAGATTTCTAAACAATTTGCAGGGTTTATTTGGTATACCTGAATTAAAAACTGCACAAGGATTCAGTATTTTAAAACATCAAGCTATGTCTCAAACAGATATGTTAATAGAAGAAGCCACAAGTCCAAATCGGAAACGTAAGATGGTAGAAATTTTTGATGACATGTCCGACACACTCTGCAAAGTTGCAGATTTAGCGGAGTTTATTAGAATTGCACATCCAGAGGAACAATATGTTAAGGCTGCAGAAGATGCTTGTATATTTATTAGTGATATAGTAGAAAAGTAAATACTGCTATAATATTAAATGATATAGATTTTGACTTGGTAGAAATTTAAAAACTTTCTTCTAGTGATACAATTCATTGGGAGATACTGTAAATATTTGAATATTTCATCAGGTTAAATACTCATCGTAATTTGTATAATGCTTTAAAACAAGTTGTACACAATGGAGATGTACAAAACACGTCTGCTCTAGACAATCATGTAGCCAAACTGTTTCTTTTTGATTTCGAACAGTGTGGCATACATTTGCCTGAAGCAGAAAGGGAAACGGTCGTACAGTTAAATGATTATATATTACAAGTATGTAACTGATTTTTATATTTACTGTGTATTGAAAAATTAGATATTTTAATCTTTAAGCGACGTATCTAAATGCTAAATTTTCATGATATAGGTAGGTCAAAAATTCATGGCAGGTGCAGGCAATCTCCGAGCAGTGGATGCTAATATTCTTCCACCAGGTGCAAAAGAGCAGTAAGTAATACATAATAAAATATTTTAAATAGTATAATTTGTGTTGTATTGAATTTAATGAAAATGGTTCCACAGTTTTGCGATAAAGGATAATCAGATAATAGTACAAGGACTTTATGTAGACTCCTCCAACAACTTAATCAGAGAGGCTGCATATCGTGTATATTTATATCCAGATAAAGGACAAGAATATCTTTTGCAAGAACTTTTAAACTCTAGACATGATTTGGCTAAAATATGCGGATTTCCATCATATGCTCATAGGTAGATATCTAAAGTACTAATTAAGGAGGGAATTGCTTTTCTTTGATCAAAAAATATAGACCCTTTGTTACATTCTATTAAGAAAACTATTGTACAATTAGTTTGAATCTTTGTACAAACTTTAATTATACTCTCAGTAGGTTACAGAAATTTTTATACCTAGGTTTTGCAGTACAGTTTGTATCACTCATGGTTTAAAACGCTCCGTTTATTATGATCGGCATGATATCTCGGTTTTAATTTAAAAATTTCGGAAAGTTCGGTTTTATTTTAAAAGTTACCCAAACTTTTGGTATTGAAAAAATATGATAAAACATTCTCTTTGAACTTACAGTTAAAATTTTTAATTAATCAGTCCAATACTATTTTATTTTATATTGTCCTAATATTTAGGATTAATTCTGTCAATGATATATTCTCATAAATCAACATTATTGTTTGCAACATCTCCATGAAGTGGTGCGTTATGGTAGAATTCGTCAATAGTACCTTCAGCTTTGGCTTTACACTATTTACACCAACTCTCAAGCTCTTTTGGACAATATATGTGGCAAGAATATTCATTTATTCATATTTTGTGGGAGTAAGTGCCTATATAGCTTTCTATATCATCAACAAAGTCTAAATATTTTCTAATGATGTACTGTTCATTGTTTAATTAATTTATCGGTTATACAATGGATGTTATAGGTACTGACCACTTGAAATAAGATTCAAATAATTGACAGATATATCTGTGCTCCAACAGACTATAACTTCATCAATTTTATGAATTCTTACTTAAGATTTCATAGAGACGGTTTTAACAAATTATACTACAAAATTATGTAAAAAAACAATCAATTTTTTTACAAAAAAAAGTAATTATCCCCTTAACAACTTATAGACAAAGATAATTCCTTATGATTTGTTTATACTTGAGTAAACAATATTTAGAGCTGTGAAAGGAAGTACGGTGGAAACACCAGAAGTAGTATATGACTTTCTTAATATTTTGAACGATAATCTGAAGCTTAAAGCAGCACAAGATTTCCAACAGATGCAGGAAATGAAAAATGCAGAATCCAGTACTAAACAGGTGTTTACAAATTTATTTAAATGTAGTAAAATTCTATTTGAACTATTTTTCTAAATTCCTGTACTTTTTATTCAGAAAATAATGCAGTGGGATACTGCTTATTTTATGGCAAAAGCTAAAAAGTCGTGGTTAAACATATCAAGCAGTGAATTCACTCCATATTTTTCACTTGGTGCTTGTATGGATGGAATAAACATTTTGACTCAATCATTATATGGTATTCGGCTAGAGTCTACACCAACCTCATCGGGTGAAGTTTGGGCAAATAATATACAAAAAATAGCTGTAATTGATGAAAATAACTCAGTATTGGGTTATATATATTGTGATTTCTTTGAACGGGAAGGGAAACCTAATCAGGATTGCCATTTTACCATTAGAGGAGGAAGACAACTTGTTGATGGAACTTACCAAGTACAAGATATATTTACAAAGGCATGATTCTGAAGTGACATCTTCAAATTTTAATAAAACTTTGGGGTTTGGGAATTAATCCGTTCGTGATCCCCAAATTATTATTTATTTAAACTTTTACAATAGTACTTTGTATGCAAGTTCTTAACACAAAATCAATAGAAGGATGAATCAAATGGCAAAGTTGCGTATCTTTTTATAAGGAATCCAATCGCTCAACCTAATTTTAAATATCTTAATTTGTATAAAAAATGTATTACAACTTTTTTGTTGACTTTTCTATTTAAATGTTAATCTTTTTTTTAATATTTGTATGTGAAAAGTGCATATTCAAATACAAAATTAGATAAAATAGAATTTAAAAAAAGTTATTATAATTTAAATAGTTTGGTATTTTCTAAGATAGTAGTGTAAGTGTTAGTGATTAATTAGGTAGAAGATTTTCACTGGCGGTTATAAGGCATTTATTGAGAATAATACTGGATCAGAACTAATTGTAACGTTTTGCGTCTTCGCAAAATTTGTTATATTGGTAAATACTTATTTGAAACTATTCTAATTTAGCAATCAGAACTTCTTATAACTGCCAGTCGAGATAGAGCTAGATAAAATTCTATTTCAAATAATGAATAGTAAATAATCTTTGAAATTATACTGAAGACAGTTACACAACTCTGTTATCTAAACCATCCATCTAATTCTAATAGATCCAAAGATATGCTACCAAACATGGTTACGTTTTCCAAATTTCAACCTACGAGTACGAAGGATAGTCGCTAAAAAAGAATAAATGTCTAATATTTTTGTAAGAACTATGTGCTCCCAAAATTTTATTAAAATCTGGGAATGTCACTTCGGGAGGATCATTTTTTGTTAATGTAAACGATCAATTTAATAGGACTTCGATATGTACATGCGTATATCTTTTCAGACTCCTATAGCAGTATTAATGTTATCATTACCTGCACCTAGATGGTCCAATCCATGCTTATTAAGTCCAGCTTCTGTAGAAAATTTATTTCATGAAATGGGCCATGCATTACACTCCATGTTAGGAAGAACAAAATATCAACATGTAACTGGTACCAGATGTAGTACAGATTTTGCAGAGGTTCCAAGTATATTGATGGAATATTTTGCAAGCGATCCAAGAGTAAGTTACTCATTATTATCACCGCAATAACTGATTTGTAGAATGATTAATGGTAACCTAACGATTAACTATGCATTTAAGGTGATTTCTACATTCGCACGACATTTCCAAACTTTAGAACAAATACCAAATTCTTTATTAGAAAAGTTACACACCTCAAAAAACATATTCTGTGCTTCTGAGTTACAAACTCAAGTATGCTACAGTATGCTGGATCAAGTTTATCATAGTGGAAAGTTAGAAAAATCGTCCACTACCATTTTAAAAGAAATACAAGGAAAATACTATGGGCTTCCCTATGTTGAAAATACAGTATGTATTTCATTTTATATTAAATTCATACAAAGACTTGTATCACATGTGATAATTATTGTAGGCATGGCACTTGAGATTTTCTCACTTAGTCGGATACGGTGCAAAATATTATGCTTATTTAATTTCGCGAGCGATTGCCTCGTGGATATGGCAAACTTATTTCCAAACAGATCCTTTTAATCGCACAGCAGGTGATCGATATCGAAACGAATGTTTGGCACACGGTGGTGGCAAACCATCGTCCAAATTAGTTTCGGAATTCCTAGATAAGGAAGCTAGCGCTAACAATTTTGCGAAATCTTTACTTAATGAAATTGATATGAGAACTGAACAAGTAAAAAGTGTAAGAGAAAGTAAACTAAAATGTAATCCATGAAATATATAATTTTTATAAAAGTATAGTGGATACGTTTGTAAAAATAAATATTTTTAACATGAATGATTGTGAGTAATTCTAATTTATGTGTTATGAACAAAAGATAAGTTTGAAATTTTTGTCATGTTTTATTACAAGTACGAAAATCTTACCGTATTTACAGTTTAAGAAATTTATGAATGATTTCACAAAATAAATTTTTCAATGTAATACAGAGGAAACGCAGTATAAGGTAATTTATAAGAAGACTAATAACTCTATAGACTTAGTTACAATCTGTTTCATACGATTTGTTACTCTCTATTTGTAAGTAGCAAAAGATGAATTTAGTTTAACTCTTTAAAAAAATGAAATCAAGTACCAAAATATGATATGACAATACTACTATTATGTTATTTTTATTTCATTCAATGATCTTTAAAATTATTGCTTACATAAAATTATCATATACTGTATTTAAGTTATTTTTAATTCTATTAAAACGCTCTGCGTTAGGGCTTTTGTTAGAATTAGCTAATGGTTCATTAACATTCTTTGTTTTTATATAAAATTCTGTTATTAAGCTATTAATAATTATACTGACATAAAACGACTGAACAAGTCTAAATCTTATCAATACTATTAATAGTACATGTACATTATTATAGTTCCTATATTATGCAATTCTTCGCTTATGTATTTTTTTTAAGTTTTAATTTCTTCAAATATTTACTGTAAATAATAACTAGACATTTTGTATTCACAAAAAAGCACTGGACATTTTTTACAATAGTCTCTTGTCTCCGTTTTCAGATTACACTAAAAATGATTATACGAAATCGTGCATAATTCTGACAATTTCAAATTTACTTTTGCCTCATAATCGACCGATAATCCTCAAAGGATAGAATTATACTCAGCCTTTATATCAATGATAAAGTATTTCTTTAACAATTATTTGTAAAAACCTTTTAATACAGAGTCAATTTATGATTCTATAGATTTTTTAATTGTTTAAGATTATGATCATATTAAGAAAAGAAACCTTATAATTCAAATTAACATTGTACACATGTACCTAGTCAACATAAAATTAAAATATGAATTCATTATTTTGTAATACATATAAAGTAAAATCAATCTGTTCAAACCCAGCCAAATAAAATATATATATGTACACACATACATGGCGAGACATCTAATTTGATTACCTCAAATAAACTGGTATTAACTAATGTATCGAAAAATGATTAGTGTAGCCAATATTTAAAAAAAATCTTTATGTCGCGGTAGTATTAGTTATGAATAGTAACTGAAAGTTATTTAGTAAGAGAGCGAGATTTCCTTCACTCTATGTATGTATCTCAACTTTATTTCGAGACATACATTATAATTATAAGTTTTAATAAACTAGTATCTCGAGTAATCTGCAATAGTGCAATAGATATCTAAAAATTTATTTATTTTTGTTTAATCTTATTTCACTATATGAAATATCCTATAGCTAATGGCAGAGTATTTTCATTACAATATAATATGAAACACTTCCACAATAATTTTTTATATATAATTTTATTACAGAATATCGAAGGAAAATTGGCATACATTATTTCAGTTTCATCATAAACTAATGGCGTGTATTAAAAACGAAGTGTGTCATTTATTTATACATAAAACTATATCTCGTAGTGTCAATATTAATATAGATAAGCAGTCTTAAACAACATAGACAATATTTAAAAAGTGCTTCATATTATTTTAAAGTTAAATTTATGTGTTTTGCTTTGCTATTTTTTTTTCTTTTTGACAAAAATGGATGACATTTGTACAATAACTATCTTATTTATAAACTCTGTATTATAAGGTAATGTACAAAAATTTGTTACAGAAATACATATTGTTTCCAATGAGATTCCTCTAAATTCTAAATCTTGCAGCATTCATACTGTGCAGTGTGCACACATTCTTTATATATTATGTTCTTTTGGAAATAGTTTTTGTTTAAATTTTGCAATGGCTTAAATATTTTTAATATATTATATTAGGATAACATAATGTGCTTTCTCGTTTGAAATGACTGTAGTGAGCCCAGTTCAATGTTCACAACAATACACTATCTTATGTATGCCATAAATAATGAGTTTTTGTTCACTTTCAGTCAAATACATGATTTCTTATTCTTAGAATAGTCTTACTATATTATCATCTTAAATCTTTAATATGCTGTGAAAAACTGTTTTGCCTAAAACATTGTTGATGTACATGTTTTTGTTAAATGCTACACTGTTAAAGACATTTTTGCACATGGTCCTTTTTAGCGAAATCCAGAAACAACACAAGAAATAACAACAGTAAAGCACTGTTTAAAAGGGATCTCAATAATTGTCCAGTGTCCATTATGCACTACAAATACCAAGACAACAAGGTCCACTCTAATCTTTTTGTTTATCAACTGACCACACGCTGTAGCATTATGCTGACAGTCAATCAGTTACGAGTTCTTCGTATTTCAGTATGTCACATTCACAATAGACAAACACCGAAATGAATTGGTTGGTTTCTTTTACTACAAAACATGGCGTCATCCCAGTCTGCAATGACTTTGGCATTTGGTTCAATTTACGCAACATAATTGTACTCATTTGCATTATCTTTATCTCGCTCCATATAATCCCTATCTATAAGAGATTCAATTCGTTTTTTCAAATCAGCAGGCTGAAACAATATGTGTATGTTAATTATGAAATTTAATTTAATATATCCATTTATCAGAATTCGAACTATGTTCACTAACTATGTACCTTGACAGGGAACTTTAATTGATTGTACAGTTCACTAATTAATAAGTTATGTGTAAGTGTTTTCCTCATTTTCATAATTCTAACAACAGCTGCATCTATTTGATATTGTCTATCCTGATAAACCCGTTCTTCTGTAGCTTTCTGTTCTTCGTTCTAGAAAAAAAAAAAACAATAAATTAGTTAGTATAAATTATTCCTATAAAACATAAAATCCCATTTTGTAAAAAGCCATTATTCTTTACCGTTTCCTTCATTTGGATTTGGTTTATTTTAATTCGAAATAGTTTGTTCGTGAAATCTGCATTGAATACGAATCTATCGTTATCTGCAACATCTCTTCCTCTTGGATTCTTTTTTAGTACTCTAGCCTTTCCGCAAGCTAAAGATTGCAATGTTCTTCTAAGTTCGCCATCTTCTATATTTGTTGCAGCCTTTATATCTTCCAGGGATAAGTTATCAGAATCATTAAACATAATTAATACCAATGCTTGAAACAGTGATACTTGAAACTCTTTGTTACCCTATTAGAAAATTGGAATAAAAGAATGTACACTATTTGAAATAAATACCATTGAAGTATTATGAATGGTATTTATTGAATATTCGAAATACCTGATTAAACCATGCTTTTAGGACACAATGACCTAGAGTAGGTTGCCATTGCAATTTTCTACCACTATGTTTTCCCAAGTAAAATTTGTTAAATACATCTTGATGCTGAACCATTTCTGGCGGTAATGTTACTTCCATTACAGGGTAAGTTGGCCAGTAACCCATTGTGAGTATTGACACGGTCAAATCCAAATTACTTGCTGACAATTCATTTTGTAAATTTCCTGCATACTAGACGAGACAAATATTTCTATAATTTAGGAAACAGATAATATTTCTAGATATTGTTGTAAATCACCGTTACCTGTTTGAAAGCAATGTTAATATCTTTACTGAGCTCCATATCTTTAAACATTCCTTCTAATTTACTGGTAAAACCACCCCCACATTCTTGTTTTAATTTTGACAACATGGACTTCTCAGCATCAACAGAAGCCGACTTGCCCATTAACAATCGTTTTGCCAAGTCTTTCTTATAAAAAGCTTCAAATACATCTTTTCCATGTATAAATCTAAATAGTACCATAATTTTATCTAATAATCTTTCTAGTTCTTCCTCAGTTGCTTCTTTATTGCCCGCTCGTAATTTGCAATCAATAAACTTGGCTGCGATGAAATAAAAACTACATTTAAGATCGTTGTCATAAACAATTAAGACATTCATGTAAATACTCAATAATATTACCTATTAATTCAGCTGGTTTATTTGCTCGTTGATTAATGAAGGCTTCAAAAGCTTCCTTTAAACTATTTGCAAATTTTTCATTTTTGTGAAAACATGTGTTAACTATGTTATCCATTTTATCTTTAAAGTCCAAAAGTTCTTGAACCATAGTCTTATCTTTTTCTGGATCTATAACTATGGTTTTACCTTTTTTCTATGAAAATTTTACGGAAAAATATAAGTTTAGTTTAAATAATCCACTGTACATTAAAAGAAATTATCATATGCATGTGTGATACATACCTTTATATAAGAATTGAAACTCAAACGAAGTTCTACAAGGCCATTCTTAACTCGACTATATAAATTATAAAGTAAAGATAAATCACTAATTCTATTTTCATCCAACAAACCACTTAATCCTTTTTGTAAAATGCTGGTAATGTGCTCAGACAACAATTGTTTTTCTACTGTATGAATTAACGACCACCTACAACATTAAATTCCAAATATTATATACAAAAATTGCTAATAACCAGCATAAAAATAATTACTGCATACTTTGTAGATGCATCAAGATAATGCAATAAACGTTCATTTTCCTCCTGAAGTCGTTTGTCTACGTGTGCTAAGTACTCTGGGACATCATGTTCGTTCATTAATCTTTGTCCTTCTGCAGCATATAATCTTTCTGTAGCTATCAGGAATCTAAAACAAAAATTTAATACAGAAGCTAGAAAATAAACGTTAACTAATAATGCTTATGAAAGATTCATACTTATTGGCAAAGGCATCTTGGTAAATTTGTAGATCGGATAACATTCGTAATAACGACTTAAGAAGTGTTCTGTCTACTGTGTCACCTTGGCGTTCTTTCTCTATAAGCATAAGTAATCCTTCTACTGTACGCGTCTGAACCAAATTGTTCAGAACAATATATATTCTAAATAGATGTAATCCCATATCCCTAAAATAACATTTAAATTAAGTGAGTACTTTGTATGATATATTAGTACAGTAAATATTTGCAATCGCGTATACTAATACTTACCAAATGGACAAAATTGGATTTTGTAATACATATGTTCTATCCAGATATAGAAAAATACTCCTAATCATAATCATTTGTCTACAATGCGACTGCCAACATTCGTTCATCTTTTTCAAAAATATATGCCTGTCCATGGATTCTGCCAAGAATTGTTCTATATTAGCCTGAACATGAGCTTCAGTTAGCCCAGTTAGTTGTGAATATAATGTAGGTGCCATTTTATGATTACACATATTTTCAACAGCTTGGTAAAGTTCTTCCAATGAATAACGAATACTTTTGCTGGTTTGAATGGCAATTACAGCCTCTTGCAGCTTCCCCCATGTTTGTTCTTTATAATTTTCTGGTAATTTAGGTTTATCTAAACAAAATTTATAATATTAATATTAACATGCATCTGTGTATTTCCTATATAAGATCTATTTATAAAAGAATAAATAAATATAAGAAGGCTGAAAATAATTCTGCCCTCTATTTCGAAGATACAATATGATGAAAATCAAAGTTAAATTTGTGTTTAGCTATTAATTCATCCATTTAAAGATCATTACAAAAATAGTCCGTTCATATTTATTTTTGCATTAGTCATACGAAAAAGAGGGAAACGAAGCCGTACAAGCGGACATCTTAAATCATTTACACAATCGTAGAAAACACGAAAGTTCTGGAAACCGTACAAAAAAACGAACAAATAATGCGACTTAAGAATATTTATCCATTTTCAGTTCTATTTCATCTTCAGGTTAGGTTATGTCAATCTTGTATTGTTAATCCCTAACGAGAAGATTTTATTCTTCGTTAAATTCATAAATACGCATTATGAAAAGTAAAAAAAAGAGAAAAATGTTGCAATACTCGGTGTGGCACAGTGCCAACGATAAATTGTATATAGGATGAATCTTGTCACGAATCATCACCAGCTGACTTTGAGGTTAGGTGGTCTTGTGATGTCGCTTACTTTTGAAGTTTTTGATGACAAGTTTTCTGGCAGTGCCTGTCTTCACACTCGCCAGACTTGTTGAAATCTTTTTGTTTGGGTTCCCGACGGTCAACGCCGAGAAATTAGCCCTTTTCTGCGTGTCTGTCGTAGTGGCCGCGGCTGTGTCCGTCATGTTTTCGATCCCGTCGATCCCCGTGACCTGAACGGCGGACAGCTTGCTGCGTTTCGCAGCACCGACGTTCACCAGCGCTGTGTGATCGGCGGCTGTCCTCTTCACCTGTGTTGTGGAGGCCAGAACCTGAATCCCTCCGAGCCTAGACATATGCGTGCATCACTCAGTTGCCGGTTCTCACCACTCGGAAAACACAAGTGTTCCACCGAGAAATCCACAACTGATTTTCTCCCTCTATCGTTCTCTGCTTGTCCCCTAAACGTTCTAACAAGCGAAAAAAACTTATTCATCCACGAATACTGCTCGCGAGTCTCGCGACGAAACTCTCGCGAACAATTGGTGATCGTTGCGCACGCGTTTTGCGCTTACCCGGCGCGCTCCGCGTGTTTGCCGCGGACCTTGAACTGTTTTGTATTTTCCTTTCGTTATTCTATTAAAATACATTTGTGAATATATTTTATTATAATAGTTATTTATGCATAGTAAAGCGTTTAAGAAATTTATATGACAACTTGAATTTTTAAACGGAACTGTATACTTTCTTAAGCACCAATTGATGTAGTTTTTTTTATTCATTATTATAATATTATTACTCATTACTATTATTATAGTATAATTTAGAAATTAATCGAAGTTATCAAGTTAGGTGTTTCTCCTTGTATACTACAATACTTCACTTTTGTAAGTTTAAGTGGTAAAGTACAAAATATAAAATTCGAAATATACAGGGTGGTTGGTAACTGGTGGTACAGGCGAAAAGGGGGTGATTCTACATGAAAAAATAAGTCGAAAGTATACAATAAAAATTTTTCGTTTGAGGCTTTGTTTTCGAGAAAATCGACTTTGAATTTTCGCGAAGTACGCGTGCACTTGATCATGTCTCGTTATAACGGATCTCACTGTAGATCGTTGTCTCGATGGGACATGTAAATTACGAAATAATCACAAAGTTTATTATTACAAAAATTGCTAATAATGTTGCCCATTCTGCCGAACACATACTTCTGCTCTTCTAATTAAATTTCTATGAACATTTTCTAACGTATTCGATTGTTTCACGCGTACTTTGCGAAAATTCAAAGTCGATTTTCTCGAAAACAAAGCCTCAAACGAAAAATTTTTATTCTATATTTTCGACTTATTTTTTCATGTAGAATCACTCCCTTTTCGCTTATACCACCAATTACCAACCACCCTGTATATATTGTTATACATTTTAATGTATAATTTGTATTTTAGGAATATATTATGCAAAGCGAAAAGGTAAATATTATTCTGGGGTGTATTAGAAATTTATTTTATCCAGATTTTACATTCATTGCTCTCTGTAAAATATTTACATTTGAATAATGATACAACGTGTGTAGGCAGAAATATTGTACCAGAATAGATTTTACTTATTCTCATTTATGGAAAATAGAGATTTTGATCTAAATTGTGTTTAATTTATAGCCGTTTGTAAAATTACTTGTTTCTGATAATATGTAGGCTTAACAATACATTCATTACATCGAAAGTGCAACATCTTAAAAGAAATTACGTTCCACATTAACGTTTCTTTGTTAAAATATAATCTATAACTTAAAAACATTATAAAAGTTCATAAATGTGCGTATAAAACTGCGTTTAACATTTTTTAACAGTATATGAGAAGATATGTTGATAATTATAATCCCAAATCTATAAAATGCTAGAATTATAACATAATTCCGTTGTAAAGAAAAATACATACATCCTATCAACGTATTTAGATCGAAGTAACAAAGTAGATACAAATAAAGAAAAAAGTTTTGTATAATGTTAATTATTGAAATAAATGTTCATTGTTCATTATATACAAATTATTGTTTATCTCACATCATTAAAAGACTAATTTATATGTTAGGTTATCACTGTGCTCAATATATTAATATGTGTGCATCAATTTGTTAGCTTATAATACTTTCTTTTAAAAACCTACAACTTCATTGGCAACTAAGTTAATGCAGTAGTAATCGCATATCTTCCTTCATTTTCTATGTATTGTTAACTATACTGTACACTATTCAATTAGAAGGTACATACTGTATCAACCGTGTATATCTAAACACGTAAATTGCTTTTAAATGGAAAATTATATATCTAAAATGCTATTACTTTTCTACAAATTATTATAATCACTAATATTGAACATGTTTCGTTAACTACAGATTGCCTTTTTGTTTACAAGAGAAGAATGATCTGGAACAATTTCATTGAATATCTTAAAAGAATCGACTAAAAAAACTTTTCTTTTTCTCGTCTTGTTTAATTGTTCGTAAAAATATGCGATCAATATCTTTAAAAACATTGTTACTTGATTGAGCTGCATTAACATAATAATGAATTCCTTGCAAAGCATAATAATCAATTAGAGGTTGAGTTTGTGTGTGATATACTCCTAACCGTTTCTTCAGTGCTTCTACATTGTCATCAGATCTTCTAATTAATGGCTCCCCAGTGATCTATTGAGAATAAATATTATTTATTTCACTTTGCTCAACCATCATAATTTATTAGGTATAGACAATACTTACATCATCTTTCATAGGAACTTTAGGAGGAGCAAATTCTTCGTGATATGATCTACCACTACCAGGATGTATCAGACGACCTGTGATTCTCTTTATCAACAAGTTATCAGCAATTCCAAACTCTATCACAGCATCCAGCTTAGTTTTTCTTTTTTTTAGCATATCATCGAGCTATAAAAAAATGTATTCAAAAATTTAAATCATGTTTTCTTTAATGTATACAATACAATAATGTTTTTAAAGCTTCTTTAATTATTTTTCTTTCTCAATGTCATGTCAAGGTCAAATACATTTCAAAGTCAAGTTTCACTTAAGCAAAATAAATATAATGACAATTATAACAAAGAACAACAAAGTACCATTTCAATGTTGCTGAAATAAACTTGTCAAACAACCCATTGCATTAAAGAAGTTGGTTATAACTATCAATAATAAATTTCTACTATCAACTCACTTTTTCAGCTTGTGGTACACTTCTGGGGAAGCCGTCCAATAAGAAACCTTGCTTGCATTCTGGTTTGCCCAAATTATGATCGATCAAGTTAACTACAAGGTCATCGCTAACCAATCTACCTTCATCCATTACCTTTTTGATTTCTTGTCCAAGAGCAGATCCAGATTCAGTTTCTGCTCTAAGCATGTCACCCGTAGAAAGATGACATACACAATATCGTTGCTTGAACAGCGGAGCCTAAAAATTATAATAATTCATTTAAAAACATATGTAGAATGATATTGGAAAGGAAAGAAAAACTTGATAATTGTAGTAAAATATGGACGATAATTTAATGAAAAAATAATTACCAATTATATTTTTGAAAAAGAAAGAAAATTTTACCTGTGTCCCCTTTCCACTACCAGGTGGCCCCAATAAAACCGCATTAATTCCTCTATGTGGTACTTCTTTCGGCAGTTCTACAGTTTCCTTTGCTACTGCTTCTGTTCGCGGTGCCATTTCTTATTTATGAAATTTTCTTTTAATGAAAATATAGAATATAGATTCTCTTTGAAAATACTTATGTCAAAGTTCACTATCAAGAGTACATATCAACCGTTACGAGCAATGTGATTATCGAGCACCATTAATTCCCTTCAACTACTGTATAATAGCGCGACGCAGTGTTACAGAGTACTGTGATCAGAATACAGTGATCAGATACGAAGCTTCCGGTTGAGTACAACTGGTGCAACTTAGAACCAGTGCTGCCGTTCTTTTACGAATTAGCATGAACTATGCCTTCTTCGTTTCTCTTTAAGTCATAGGGTAAAAAACGAAGGAGAACCTGCATATGAAGAACCGACAACATTGGAAAACGCATATAATATTCAAAACTCAATATAATGGAAAGACACTGTCTAAGAAATGCAAACAATTTTATTAAATTTTAATAAACTGGTACATTTTTGAGAATACGATTGATTGATTAATGTTCACGATTAAAAAGAATTAACCATGCAAAATTGTGAGTGATTTAATAGATTGACAAAATTAGTTATTAGTTATTGTAGCACTGTCCGTGGGAGCCAAACAATGCCTAGACCATTATGCTCCCTCCCCAAGCTAAGGCAAAATTATCGCGTATGATTTGAATTATAGTGTTTCAGATTAAGTCAATTCTTTTTCTTTTACAGATCATTATACTTTTTCTAATAGTTCAAACTTTTTATTTGTTTCAACCATTTCTTATTTTCATTGTAATATCCGGAACAAATTTTCTAGTTATTACTTAAAAAAATCTGTTTACATTTGTTTTTTAGGTACTGCAAAGTTCTCTTTATTTTGAGTTTGAAGTAAGTTTGAATGAGTTTGAAATTTTGAATCTTTAACTCTTAATTTTGAGGAGAAATTTTTATTATAATTATCACATTTTTACATGTGAAATTGAAGTAATTATCTTTCTTATTGATTTCATATTTTCGCGCACTATTATCACTACGAACGTGCAATGAGCGTTACGACTAACGAGAAAATTGCTGTCATTTCTTTGCCCCGTTCAGCAGAATAATCGTCGGAAAGAGAAAGCCGGCGTGTCCAAAGCTTTTATCGTAGACAGCGCTTAGGTACTTCATAATAAATGGGCCATTTATTTTTAATTCTTTTTATAGATACATTTCAGTGACTATTTATTCTTAACACTAGATTTACAGGCGTTTCTTATATACCTATCTCTACGAGCACCCGTCAAATTGGCGAGTAAACGAAAATACGCATTTTCTTTAAAAAATCGATTTATTTAAATTAAGTTTAAATTGAACAATATTAGGCTTCACGTTTAAATAAATTATTAATAAGTAAAAAGTCTTTTTTTTTAAATTATCACGGAAATGATAGTAATATTAACGGTGTAGTGTAATTATATTTATTGAGCACATTTTTTACAAATATACTGAATTTTGTTTGTGCATTTTCCGCATACGATCTTTCTGCAATATATACAACAAGTATTGCTTCTATTTTTTTTGCAGTAGCCCATTTGGCATCTTTTTTGCACTTCCGATGTTGAAGGTGACAGAAATGAAGCATCTGATTTTTAGCAGATGTTCTAAGAAGAAAAGAAGATAAGGATCTTCTTCAGCTAATTCCTTGGCTAAACAAAATATGAACTCCTTTCTGCCAATTCTATTATCGCTGTCAAATCTAAAATATTGAAAAAAGCTTGAAGGGGCCATCGGAAACTCTCTGCTTTCACATTATATTCATGTGCCATCTGGTCAACAACTTCCACACCAATCTTTGCTTTATTATAAAAAGTAATAATTTCTGGAACATGTTTATAATTGTCTTCTACTTGTACACCTGTATGTTTGGTGTTTAGGAGGACTTTTATGTTAGGTTTATTTTTATACATAGTAAGCGTGCAATTTTCTGATTTATATAAATGTGAAGAAAACAAAGTCATCTTGTTCTTCTTTATCTTTATTTATCTCCACGCATTGTGTTTACAAAGAAAGCGAGTCCCCTTTTTGTCGACCATAGATAAGAAGCTTTTAGTGATCTTGCTTCATATGTGTCCCAAAGAATTCCTAGAAAACTACGTAACTCGGCAACTGTGATTGATCAGTCTTTTCTCAAAACTCGATGCGAACAGTAGGCTCTGCAATAACTTTCAATGTCATACAAACGGGTGCCCTACCCCTAGATCCGCCTGCTTTCAGTTTTATCCACTGTGTCCTGTCAACTGCAATTTCAACTTCACCCATTACATTTTAGGATGTGCTTGGAATGCTCGTCCTCTCATCCTTGGAGTCAGAATTAGAAAGAATACGCATCCTTTTCTTGTTACAACATACTTTCAAGAAGTTTTCTTCGTCACTATCCAAAGATCCTTCTGTTTCTCCACTTTCAATGTATTCAGAACTTTCACTCTCATCTTCACTTTCGCCTAATTCATACTGATCTTCTTTGGAGGTATCCTCAGGATAATCTTCATTGATGTCGACAATTTTGTTCAATATTTTTAATACTTTTAAAATTAAAAAAATATGTATATGTTAGGAGTGAATAAAATTGTTCTTAATGTTTGAATATTATATGAAATATCTAAATATTTCCTAATAATACATTTTTGATATTTATTTTTATATAATATAGTTGACTATTTCTATAGGAGGTATTTAGTTATTGAATAAAATACTATTTTAAAAGTATAAAATAAATTATATTTAATAATAATGTTATACAAGTGTATCACTTCTATAATTCATATGTATTTTTATCTTATTACATGATCTTTACAAATACATAGGAAATATATAGGACAAAATACAATATTAATCATACAATGAATACTTATAAAATATCTAAATATCTTAATTAATAAATACGTGCTAATGACTCGAGTAATTATTGATTTAAACGCAATTATTGTAATACTAATCACAATGTTATTTTTCACAAATATGTCGATCAAAATTAGAATCAAAGGAAAATGCTACATATTGAATAATATCCTGCCATTTGTGTTATTTCTACATTAAAAATGTTTCATTTGTTTCATCATAAAAAAGTTTTAAGATATACAGAAAAACTTTAGCATTCATACATTTTTTATACGTGTAAAAATAAATCTTTTTTTAAATTTACTATAAAGGAACAACCAAAGGAACCCTTCATTAAAACATTGTAGTCAATAATCTAACTACTGTTTATTGTTGTAAAGTAATGCATACTTCAATATTTTGAACAAAGCTAGGATTTCTAATTTTCTTACATAAATTGTAGTTCTATTAATATTACACAGAACAAACGTTTGCTCTGTAAAAGTTTGCTTCTTATTCATATTCTAAAAGGAAGTATGTTAACATTATATTCATGTCAAAAATTATTACTATGTTCGTTATAAGTTCAAAATGGAATCTTTCCACAATGGGCGTATATTTATTGTCTATATGTTAATTTAATTTTACCTACAAAAGATTCTAAAAACTTGAACGCCACTTTTATTCTGTTGTGTGAAAATATTTGTTTTAAATAAGAAGAATAATAAAGCAGAATGATTTAAACTTTACAATTAAATACATGTCTTTTGTAATTATATATAGTTTAAAATCATTTTCACAAATGTATGTCCATATTCAATTTGTATCATTGTGTGCTGTTAGTACACACGAATATACGCAGATTCCTACAATGCTTTTAAAAAAAATTGTGTGATGTTGAAATTACAATATTAAACATAAAATAATAATGCATTTTATGTGATTAAATCCTAGAACTAGTTAATATTAGGACGGCGTGGAAATGGATAAACATGATGAATTATTTGAAAATTTATCATAGTTAACACAATAATAACTAATATTGACAATTTAAAATTAATAATACCTCTAGTTTTTTTATCTTACCAAAGAAAACTATAGTTTTTTTGGTCACCTTTAATCAAACATTAAAAACGTGTCTATATTATACATGTATATGTTTAATTTATAGAGCTGCATTTATTATGGTATTTAAGCATGATTTTTAGAACATGAATTTATATTAATAACATGTATAATATTAAAATAAATTATTTGTACTCAATATATTTTGTAGGATCTCAGGAAAAAACGAGGGCACTGCACCGGGAATCGAGCCTGCAGACCTCTCGGGTTGTAGCCGATCGACTACCGCACTGACCCACGGAGCACTCCCCCAAGCTCTTTTCCGATTTCCTAATGACTTCTTTAATCTGGGGGTCCTGATCCCACACTCAGCCATACCTGACAATGACATTCGCCCTCGAATGTCCGCCACGTCACACTATCGCCTATGTTCAACGTCGTCAGTAGCGCCACCGTGCGGAGATCGGTATCCCCCACCCCCGGAGCCTTGGCATCCGAGCTGATCTAATGGCTCAAAGGATCAGAAACGATCCAATGCGCGTGCTCGGACTTCTGGAGAACGGCGCAACAAGCAGGGCGTGGGTAGTTGGAGTAGCAAGGGCTTTGGTTAAGGCAGGGTTGAAAGAAGGCACGATAAAGACGTGGGCTAGCCGACCCCGGGATGGGTCCAGGGGGACAGGAAAGCATTTGCCCAAGGAATAAAGAACGCAGTCGAGTTGTGGGCCTTCGCGGAATCTCCTGGGAACACCGAGGATGATAAAGAGGAAACAAAAGGAGTGCGCACCTGACAACGGGGAGCTGTACAACAGACTGTTGTGCTGCACTGGTGTAGCGGTTCGTCGGCGGTTTCGCGATAATTGCTGTGTCCCCGGTGTCTGCTGGGATGATAACAGCGTTATTACTAACGTTGATGAAATATGGCCCGCAGATTATGGTCTTAATCAAATGCGCCGCGATGTCTCTGATTATCAGGCTCTTCTAATGCGCGTTTCAAACCGTCTACCTCGTAGCTTCATCCAGAGGTTGACGAAAGACGGTAATGGGAATCAGACCGCGCTGGTGTCCTGTCACCCAATTGAAGGGTTAAACATCCGGTCCAGCTTTGTTAGTCAAGCGGTAGCTAATACCCGGAAGCGACGCTTAATTGATGGTAGTACCTGCGAGGAGTCTCATGCGTTCAGTCGCTTTAAGCGTATGGACGTCGAGTGCCCGCCGGGATTGGTGTCGATTTGGTCGCCTATCCAGAATGTGGGAAAACAGGAGTTCCTGCTTGGAGCTGCGAGCCTTCTGGGCGAGCAGTATGGTGATTTCAGCGTCAACCGCTTTGAGGTCGTTGGTGAAACATTTTCATCAACAAGCCCCATAGATGAAAGCGGCCCTTTGGCTGCGAGCGTCCGTGCCGACGGTATGTGCCCGTTCTGCCTATTCCATGAAATCGCTGGGAGTGCCGTATGTGACGAAGTACTATTTTGCGATCGTGCCTCACGAAGCTACGACGACCACGAACTACGGGTCAGGATTGAGGAGGGACCAGTAAACAATGAGTGGCTTGAGGGCGTAGCCGCCGCCCACAACAAGGAGATGCATGCCACTAACGGTAACATTAATACAGTACACGACAATACCCCTGATAGAAAAGGGGTGTCGCGCTACTTGTATGAACAGTTTTGGGAATCGGCTACAGACCAAGAGAAAGGGGGCCAGGAAGAAGCGAGGGTGGGCCTACGACTACAAGCGAGTCGGGACGATCGGTGGGAGCATCGGTCAACCTGCGGCCAACCTCAGGCAACGGGCGAAACCTGAGCGTATGATTCGCCTTCTCCCTGGAATGGATGTCACCCGGGGAGTGACTGTTTAGATCGTTCCAACTCGTGGGATCAAGTATGGACCATAAAATTAAAACCAAAGCTAAAAGCAAAAAACAGCTGAGGAAGGAGTTTAAGAAGCTGGACGAGGATATGGGGTGGTGCATAGCTGGGCCTAGTAGCACCACCGTAAAACTAAAACAAAGAAAACATGAAGCGACTCTTGGTTCGACTTCCGAGTCGGACACGGAGTCAGATGAAGACCTAATATTAGAGGAAAGAATGAGAAAAGATCAGGGCTGGCAAGCCGTGGTCAACCTTAAAAGAATACACTTTAGTTCAGAGTCGTCCGATCGCTCCTGTAAGGAGGATCGGGTGAAAGTTAGTAAAATTAGCAAACCTGGGAAGATTGCAATCAAGAAAGAAAATACAGAAGCACTACTGACGGGATGTGTCCAGTCAGATATAGACAGCTTCAAAAACGCCATTCCTCGGTTTGAAATCGACGAGGAGTGGTATGAACATGAAAAGCTAGGGGACTTGGTCCACCTAGCTGATATAATAAATGAAATCGGAGTGTCAGAGGAGCACGCCTCTAGGCTCTCCAGTGTCCTGGAAACAGTTGCTGCGCACATAAACCAGGGCATAAACATGCATTTCAGCAAATCCGCAGAAATGACCAAGCTTCGCGCTCGAGCTGCTAAAGCCGAGACGAAGCTACAAGAATATAAAAATGAATCGTTCGTTGAGCGAACGGTTCAGAAACTTGCAGAGCAAGTGGCACAAAGTGCCTTAAATACTGAGGAAAAACTAAGGGAACTTTCCGCGAAAGTGGAAAAGTTCCCCAGTACGGCAGATACACACTCAAAATCAGTGCCGTTAAAATACTCAGACATACTAAAATCTGGCAAAAGTATTAAAGTCATCGCCAAAAATACGGCGATGAAAACAGGAAGGCCAACGGCTACGATCTACCCTGCAGAGGGTAGTAAAATTAAAGATAACGAGGAGACAAAGAAGGTCTTGACCGGGTTCTTGGACCCGGTCAAACAGAACTTAAAAATCCGGAGCCTGAGGAAACTCAGGAACTCCGGATTAATCATTGAAACTGAAACGCAAAAGGACCTTGAGCAAGTCCTTGCGAACAAAGCACTTAATGAAGAGCTTAAGGTGGGTTCCCTCCCCAGGAGGAAGCCCAAAATTATCATTTTCGGAGTCCCCTCCAAAATGACAGAAAAAGAGGTGGCTGAAGCCATCATCAGCCAGAACCTGGTTCTGGCCGAAGGAACGAAACCTGAAGAGGAGTTTAAACTCCTCTTCAGGAGTGGCAAACGTGAGAAGCCTCATACGAATTGGGTGGCCGAGGTCTCACCGAGGACACGGAAAACTCTCTTGGAGAGAAACCGTGTCTTCGTGGGCTTCAGGGCCCATGGAATTAGAGATTTTATAGCTGCTAGCCGCTGCTACAAATGCCAAGCATATCGAGATATGCAAAATTAGCCATTGGGAGAATTTCTGTTTCTTTAGTTTCAGATAAGTTTCTACTGGTTGATACCGTGGCGAAGCACTGTAAAGCAGAAAAAGATACATGCGGTCACTGTGGCAAAGACGGCCATCGGTACAGTGACTGTCCAGATAAAAAGGGCAAACCGACCTGTATTAACTGCAAACGGGTCGGAAAACCCGCAGAACACAGCAACAGGAACACAAGTTGTCCGGCGTACCAATACGCAATCAGCCTGTGCCTGAGTCGAACAGACTTCGGCACAGAAAATGACAAAACATAAGAGCTCTCTATTTGTATATCACCCTTACGATCCTCACAGGCGGTACATCGAACATCTGCAATACCGTGATCGAAGGGTTGAAACGGCTAAATCGGATTCTTCCAAGCCATACCTGCACGAGACCGAGCGCAAGCTGGTAACTCCGCCTCCTCGTGGCCCCCGCTGGTAACGTTTCGAAGTCGACCTGTCTCTCCGGAGTCAGGCCGACGGAGGAGCGGCTAAGTGAGTTACTCCCGCAAGGGACGGTCTACCCTTCTGATGATTCCGGTGGGATGAAGGAGGGGTTTTTCCAAGTCAGGTCCACAACACCTATGGATCTTTCCCTTTGTGGTTGGTTTGTTGGACAGTGGGCCATACCATCTGGCACTGCGTAAAATTATGCCGCCTGTAAGGACCACTGTCCGAGGTGAGGCGGCGCCATCTTGGCCAATGCTAACGTGATTACCACTGTTCCGGAAGGACTTGAAAGGACTAAGGTGGGCAGGAGTCGGAATCGATGCCACCAAGGGCGGGGGTGTGCTTCAAAGCACAGGAGCAGGTGATGCTATGATCGACGTTGCTACGAATGCACAAGCGTCAGTACCCGGGCTCTTGAACACGGCAAAGGCGTTATTCACATATGGTTATTTGTCTAACTGCACTCTATTAGCAGGGGCAATCGATGGGGTGATAACAGGGGATAGGCCAGACATAAGATCTTTGGCATTTAAGATAGACCTGTATGACGAACTTCGAAGTAGCAGGAGCTCATAACCAAGCGGGGTGGAATACGCCAGTATTGAATGGCAAAATGGGCCAGTACCCACCGAGACGGAACGGATATAGTACCCTTGTGCGAGGTAGGAGGATGGTCGTACAAAGGAATATTCATCACAATGGATGTTCTAGAGGCCATCCTGCGGACCGAGGGTACAATTAGAGTCAACTGGCCAAACGGTGACGAATGGGATAATCCCTATGGCGCTCAAAGGCAAGGACCAACCCAATGATTTTCATAGGGGAGTGGCCAAAATATAACATCTAAACCTTGGTGAATCGTCCGGAGGACAGCTACAAAGCGTAAATCATTATGGATTATGACATGGACTACGATGACTTCTCGTTTGACGACGACTTTATCGACTATCCAACTTATGATTATAAGTCAACGACGTCACATAAGCCTAGCGCGGTCAAAGCCAATCAGTGTGATTGTGATGACCCTATGTGCTGCTTTAGAACAACTTGCATGTAGCAAGTATTGCAGTAGCAATAGGGTATGACACTTTCGACGCTCTGGTCGGCACAAGCAAGCTTGCGTGTACGGCCCGAATGTACAGCGGAGGAGCCGACCGTCTCCGAAGGGGACAGTTCATGAATGTGGCCTTCGAACAATGGAAGAGAGCTACAGGCCAAACCGAACAAATAGCCTTTCCAGGAGAGGTGGAAGGATTAGAGCGGTACTGGAGTGGCATAATAAGACGTCCAGGGGTGCAGGGGGCATGCACGACCTGGTTCGCGAACAAGTTCCTCACTGATACCATCGGGTGGAGCTGGAATATGAACGTGGTGAATCGGCTCGGGGGAATAGGAATACTCACAGGGATACGGACCATATCATCATGGATGCGATCTAAGGAAAATACAGAATGGTCAGGTTTCTGTATACAAGGCACAGGTAGACCAGCCAATGATCAGTATTTCATGGATGACACGGACACGAGTTGGTTGGAGGGAATGTATAAACAATTCGGCAAGGGGAGGGACGACCCACAGCTGGAACGCTGTGTTATGCAGGATTGACCTGACCGAAGCGGCCCGTTATAACTGGCATTTGACGTACGTTGAACATCCGAATGGGGGTGAATTACCCGGGGTATGTTTCCCCATTGACTCAAGTTACGGAGAAGTGTTGGCCCGGGATATGGGCTGGATCGAGGACGGAAGTGCAGTACCTACAATTTGGTGTGAGAAGTGGGATGTGGGGAATACCGATCTTCGCACGGCGGAGCTACTGGCGACGTTGAACATAGGCGATAGTGTGACGTGGCGGACATTCGAGGGCGAATGTCATTGTCAGGTATGGCTACGTGTGGGATCAGGACCCCCAGACTAAAGAAGTCATTAGGAAATCAGGAAAGAGCTCAGGGGAGTACTCCGTGGGTCAGTGCGGTAGTCGATCGGCTACGACCCGAGAGGGTTCGATTCCCGGTGCGGTGCCCTCGTTTTTTCCTCAGATCCTACAAATTTTGGGGGCTCAAATTGTAGGATCTCAGGAAAAAACGAGGGCACCGCACCGGGAATCGAACCCGCGACCTCCTCTCAAGTCGTAGCCGATCGACTACCACACTGACCCACGGAGCCCTCCCCCGAGCTCTTTCCCGATTTCCTAACGACTTCTTTAACACGTTGAGCGCGGCACCGATATTCCTGTTCTTTCCGTTTGACCGGCAGTGAGCGAGTACTTGACGGCGAGCGCTCAAATGATTTTTGGGATGGGGAGAATGAATAGAGGATTACTTAGTTTCAAATTTTTCCTCTTGACTGAAAAAATGCGGGCAATGCACTGGTATACGCACTCTAAAAAGGCGAAGAGACGATCAGTTAGCAAAAAGCACGATTTGAGAATAGAAAATTTTGGTTTGTTTTTGAAAGTATTTATTGCCCATAAGACCGAAAATGTCTGGAAGAGAAGTAAATCTAAGTCATATTTTTGTTTAGAATGTTTTAATAAATATCACTGAAATTACTATATTTTTTTTTAACTTTGATACTGTCGGTCCTAGGGACCGACGCTGTCCAAACGAAAAGTCGACCGCCGGCCAAACGGGAAATTTAGTGCCGGTCCCCAGGGACCGGCGCCGCGCTCAACGTGTTAATCTGGGGGGTCCTGATCCCACAATATGTATCTTATGATCACAATAGAGTTTTGCTATGTATAAATAATATATAAGTTATATTTAAATAACACTTGTAAAAATAATAGGAATATATGTAATAATAATATATTCATGATGTTGAATTGTAAAATAAACACAATTATTGCACTTTATGTACTACCTACAAGGAAATGTTGCTTTTTAACAATTTTCTAATTCTTTCTGCATTCATATAAACTTTTAGTACAAATTACAGTATTATACACGTTTCATCATTATTATTTAATTCTGAAAGTACGAATAGATTATTAGCTCTGCTAAAATCGAAATTGCTTCTCTTACTAAAATGTTTTCTTCTATAGTTTCTTACAATCAATGTTAGATATTGCACAATACTTGGTGTTAATCTTTTATTTTCTAAACAATTTGTATATGCGTTATTTATTTCTTTGCAATCGTTTGCTTTTTCATTACTGAAATGCTTTTAAATAAGTTATTCATTATTTTCTAAAATAGTTACTAGTATCAAGCTGTTTGGTCACAAAGACTTATTAACAATATATTCTGTATTCTACTATAACAACGAAGTACTTCTACTAACACTCCTTTGTAATTCATTTACAGAAGTACCAAATAAATATTTCATCTGTGTATCTCAATTTAAAAAATTCTCCCACCAGTTACCGACAGTTTGCAAACATTCGAAATTCTTTCTTTCCAATAGTCGGACAACATTCTTTTTTACTAGTATTGCACTATATTATGTGTGCAAATAAACAAAATTATGTTCACAAAAGAACTTACGTATATATTTATAAATTATATGATTATAAAAAGATATATTTAATTTCTATTCGTAACTGTACATAAAGTTTTACCCAAATGGTACGTACATTTTGAAGTAAAGACAAATTTCATAATTCATTTTTCCATGGAAATTTTTACAAATATAATAACAGAATCGTATAAATGATTGCATTTCTTTGTTGTAAATTTCATGTTGGCATTATCGTATGCATGTGATACCTGCAGCAATCGTAAACCATGTAAATGCAAATATGCATATGTGTATATGATATTAATTCGCTATCGAAACTTGTTTTGTACAATTCTATAAATATTCTCTTTGCAAGAATAAATCTAATAAATAGTATATTTGATTCATAAATACATATTCTATTTTTTTCGCATAAAGTTCTTACGTCAACAAATGTTTTCGAGTGCACTTTATGTGATCAGAAGTTCATATAACTTCTCTATTCCCTGACTTCTTTCTTTAAAGGGATTTTACCAGCTAACTTCATCGAATTCGTTTCCATGTAATCTCAACTTAAAATGTTGTATATTATTATGTAATCGCTTATTGATTAATTGTATTAATCAACCGCATATTGCTATGTTATGTAATGTAATGTACAGATATTAGAAATTTAATATATAATGTGTATAAGTTATTGTTTGCATATTATGCAAAATTTTCAAAGTCTCCCTCATACTCCTTATAGTACAAAAGCCTCTATATGCAATTTTTAATACTGTAACAATCGATACTCATTAACGAGATACGTAGAAACCTAACACACTAGGAAAATCTAGTGTGTTAGACGCCTGTTTCATATAGTTTCTTGGCTGTTCACCGACTGAGAGCTGCGTGAGGTTTTTCGATTTACTGGTTCCAGGTAAGCTGCAGGTGCCCATCCTTCTATTTCGGTGCCTATCAATTTTACAAACCACCAACCAGCACAACCAACCTTGAGGAGCTCTAGATGTTCTCCTTCACGCATAGTGACTTCCGATTGCCCAACTGCACAATAATCAGCTAATGCTACGTATCTTCCACCCTAATTGGACACAGTTTCGGATGTGGTGTTAACTTTATCTAACTAATTGGCTAAACTACAATGGAAAGCGTAAATGGAGATATGTCTGCCTGCACCTTATTATAAAAAATAATTATAGTTCTTGTTGAGAAGAACAATGTTCATACAATGGAAGTGCCATCGGAAAGGCCTTGGACCAACATCTTTTATTTCTCGTATGCGCATGTTCTTTATTGATTCTTCTCACTCTGTTCATGAGGTTTGTTTCGATTACATCTTGTATTATATTACAATATTGTGTTATACAATAAATAATAATCTCAAGGCCTCTGTCCTTCAGGTTATGGTGCCCAGAAGATGTAAAGCGTAAGACAAAGCAAGTTCTGAAGTGATTTAACACAGCAAATGCATATAATTCAATGCGTATCGAACTCCTGCCTAAAGATAATTATGATACTTGGAAAATTCAAGTTGAGGCTCTGTTAAGTAGAAACTGATTTTGGTCTGGTAACAAACCCAAACCGATTATAGATGGACAAGGAGATGCTAACGCGAAGATTGGACGCAAGAAGATCGGTTAGCAAAATCAGATCTTATCCTCTCTATAGGATCATCTCAATTAAGACATATTCACCATTGTGAAACGTCACGAGACATACGGTTAAAATTCGAATCAATATATGCTTCTCAAGGACCTAGACGAAAAGCATTCGGTTGGTACAGAGGTCAAGCCCATGCGATGTGTTCCATGTCAGAGGCTTAGCTCAAGATCCTGGCCTCTAAATTGCATGAGTTATCTCAAGAATATGTAACTACCAAAATCGATCTATCTGATCTTTACAAGAGTCGATGTCTATCACCTACAACAAATCTGGTAGAGATAGGGGGGCAGTACTTCGAATTTCAAATAGGTACTTCATACACAAAAGATATCATAGCTGGAGCTGATGTGACAGCAGGCAGGACAGAGTCAAGAGCAAATCGGCGGGAATACTTGAGCCAGATATGTTAAGGGTAGCCAAGGCAGGCATGTCAGTCTCTTCCCTGGGTTGGTACTCAGGAATCCCCATAGTTCAAGTGCAGCCCTAACTTCGGTGGTTATGGCCTTTTCAGGGTTAGGCAAGTTGACGGCATTAGAAGATACCGCAGTCAGTGGAACTTGGATCTGAGCGTTGTACATGTTTCATTACTGTGGCAAAAGCATGACTGCGTTGGGTTATTTTTTGAGTTAGGCTATTTAACATATATTCGCGAGTTATCAAAGTTGCATCCTCAGGGAGCTGGCGTGCCTTGGGAATCGAAAAAGTAGCGTACTGTCGTATTATCGTCCACTGAAACAGAATATATGGAACTGACAGAAGCTGCGAAAGAAGCTCTTTATCTATAAAAATTTCTATCGGAAACTGGTTTCTCAAATCATGGTGGAACCATAATTGCATGTGATAATCGGGGACACAATTTCTTGCAATGAATCAAATTTTTCATGCAAGGTCGAAACACATAGATATTAGACGTCATTTTGTAAGGGATGTTTAAAGGAAAGTAATATTAGACTCCAGTATGTAGAGATAGAGGACATACCTGTTGATGTTCTAACCAAGGAACTACCCAGGGAGAAACATTATAGCTACATTGAATTGCTAGGCATTCGACGGACAGACCAGACCAGAAAATGCGGCCTATCAAACCACAGCTGAAAATATGACCCTCCAATCGAGAGGGAGTGTTGAGAAGAACGATGTTCATACGATGGGAGTGCCATCGAAAAGGACTTGCCCAACATCTTTCATTTCTTATATGCGCTTGTTTTTTATTTATTCTCCTCACTCTGCTCATGACGTTTGTTTCGATTACATCTTACATTATATTTCAATATTGTGTTATACAGGGTGGGGCAGTAACTATTAGCACCTCAGATATCTTCGAAACTATAAGTTTCACAGAAATATTTGCTAAAGTAAATTGCACAGTACGAAGGGCGCTATTCGGTGGCGATAATAGTTTTTTTGCAGATGGAGATACTTCGGACATTTGAAGGTCACATCCATTTTTTTAAATGGATCGGTATATTTTTGCTTCCGTATCACGATAGAGGATCTTAAAACGAGTTCAACGACCTATTACACAAGGTCATTGAAGGTCATAGAAAGTAGAGAAAGACGATAATACTTACGGTTTTGGTAGTAAATGAAACATACGTATTGTAAACAGTAGAGGAATGCGTAATGCTTACCGTTTACTTCACTGAGAATAAACACTGCTTGAAGGACACTTTAATAGATTGCAGGATAAGATAAACATGATAAAATTAGTATCGATAAATCGGTCAATCCGGCACGATGTATCCGTTTGAAGAGCAGGTTGATATGCTTCTTATTTATGGCGAATGCCAACAAGGGCTTACTTTCTGTAAGGGCGAAAAACTTGTATGCTGAACGATATCCACATCAGTCTCAGCCTTCGTGTCAAACATTTAAAAATGTGTGTGATAAACTTGGGCAAACCGGTAGTTTAAGTGTTCGTAAAAGTGAACGCCAGAAACGAGTAATTAACGAAGAAATGGAAATCAGTGTGCTCGCAAGTGTGTCTAGAAATCCTCAAATGAGTTCGCGACAAATTGAACGCGAATTTGGCATTAGTAGGAGGAGCGTACTTCGCATTTTGCACTGTCACGAATTTCATCCGTATCACGTTAGTCTTCACCAAGAATTCACCGATGGGCTATACGTCAGATTCAAAACAATGAGCTTTTTTTAAATACCGTCTTATTTACTTATGAAGCAACATTCACAAATCACGCGAATGTTAATTTGCATAACATGCATTTATGGGCAGCGGAAAATCCACATTGGCTGCTATAGGTTGAACATCAAAAACAATGGTCTGTGAATGTACGGTGCGGTATCATAGCTGATAAAATTATTGGTCCTTATTTCATCAATGGAAATTTGAATGGCAACGTCTATGCTAATTTTATTAAGGATACATTCGGTCTTTTGCTAGAAGAGTTACCATTATTTACACGACAAATCATGTGGTATCAACATGATGGATGTCCAGCACATTATTCATTGATTGCGCGAAGGGAACTCGATAAAAAATTTCGAAATCGTTGGATTGGACGCTGCGGTCCAATATCGTGGCCAGCTCGTTCACCAGACATAACACCTTTAGATTTCTTTCTGTGGGGAACACTGAAAGAGAAAGTGTACAAAGAAGTACCAACTACATCTCACGATATGCAACAGCGAATTATTGCAGCCTGTGCATCAATAAGTTCTGACGCTGTGAGACTTGCAAGTCAATCAATCGTAAAAAGAATCCAACGGTGCATTGACAGTGATGGTCATCATTTCGAACACCTACTATAAACATGTTTCATTTACTACCAAAACCGTAAGTATTATCGCCTTTCTCTACTTTCTATGACCTTCAATGACCTTGTGTAATAGGTCGTTGAACTGGTTTTAAGATCCTCTATCGTGATACGGAAACAAAAACATACCGATCCATTTAAAAAAATGGATGTGACCTTCAAATGTCCGAAGTACCTCCACCTGCAAAAAAACTATTATCGCCACCGAATAGGGCTCTTCGTATTGAGCAATTTACTTTAGCAAATATTTCTGTGAAACTTATAGTTTCGAAGATACCTGAGGTGCTAATAGTTACTGCCCCACCCTGTATAATAACTAATACTCTCAAAGCCTCTGTCCTTCAGTTCTTATATTTTCAAGTATCTCCATCAATGCTTATTTGTGTGAATTGAATTTAAAAAGGGAAGAAACTTACGGTAGCTGGACCAGCATTTTCACTTAAGGCGTCTTCATCATCGGTGTTACTGTTTTCTGAACTCCAAGCAACATCATCTTCTATTGATTGCGAGACGTCCGTAATGTGTGATATGACACTGCTGCCGTCCACCGAGAGTGTACGTAGAGATCCAGTTACACTGCCCTGAGCTTCCCAAGAAATCGTCTGTCGTAGCGGTCTAGAAGCATTTTGTACAAGGTACAATTGGTTGTCATGATATTACACTGCATAGAAATTAGATGTGTACGAGAGTCCAAAAATGTAGAGTATTCAATGATCAAAATGACTTGGAAGGCATTGAGTAGAATCAAACCGGACTCTAAAAAATTTAATGATTGTCAAGAATAACCTCAAACATTTTGAAACTTCGGAAGTTCATCGGGATACCTGAGAATAATCTTAAAAATTCTCAAGAATCTATAAATTTTCGGGAATACGTCTCGACCATGGAATAAAAACTTTGAGCCGTTCCACTTCGATATTTTCGGGTTTTCGCACACCTCTAATAGAAATACGTATATCACATACTTGTGATTGGTTTTACCAAAAGCAGAACTTTGTTTTCCCTTAAGTTCAGCCAACTGAGACATTAAAACACCTTTAATTTGACGTACCCAACTCTGTTTCACTTCAATAGTAGATGCTTGTATTGTGTGAACTTCAGCTCTACCCTGAAGCCAAATTTCAAATCTTCTTTCATCGCCTTTAACTGATTCTGTGAGTCCAATTTGTGACATCTAATAAAAATATATTGAGAATGAGTAATTTAAGTAAGTTATAAAAAAAAAGTGTCAACACTAAGAAATTTACCTTCAGATATCTCTTAAAATGGTATGTAGCTTTATTAAAAATTTGTGGCTTTCTGAATTTACAAAATATAAGGGCCTTTTCATATAAGAAAATGTGACGCTGAGATGGCTTTAATCTGCGAAGCCTTTCTCGCTTACTGCTTCTCCATACACTGAAAGAGCCTTGTAATAAGAGGTCACCTTGTGCATTTAAATCCCCCTGAAATAACAATACCAGTCCCATTTCACTGTTGAATAATATAGATAATACTCAAATATGGAGTACTATACTTACTCCGAACCCAGTAATCGCAGTTTGATGCATGCTATCGTTAACACATTTTAAAACAACGAGCATACAATCCAAGGCTTCTTGTAGTTGGGTACAGCATGATGGTTCATCGCTGTATTTTAAGAGATCTTTTAATAACAACTGATATTTTGTTATACGTTGTACAGGTTTGAGTAGATACGCAGCAAGAGGCAACTTATGGCCAAGTCTCCGCTGACATGCTTGAAGAAACTCTGGTGAACCTTTTATCTGTTCTTGTAATCTTTCTGATCTTTGAATATTTTGACAGTAATAGCTATATCGTCTGAAGAATACGTCGCGCTGAAAGTGAAAATGTTTTTATAAGTACATATTGCTCTTATAATTATTAAAATAGGCACAGCAGAATAATATAGTCAAAAATGCCCATCAACTAAATTGATTTTTAGTTACACCATTCGATAAGGCCTCCAAAGAAAACTGTTTTACAAGTTTCAAATTGATACCCCTACCACAAGGTTGCTCAACAAAAAATTACGAAAAAATCATAAACATTTTTTTTAACAGCATTCAGGAGTGAATTTTTTATGTTGATGAAATTCTTGTCAATTTCTAAATTTTTTAAACATGTTTGCCCAATCGGAAAAGTTTGAGAAAATATTCATTAATGATTATAATAAGACGAAACTACCATAATAATACAAACATGGCCATCTGATAACTTCAATAGAAAATCAACAATTTTATGTTTTTGAAATTTTTTAATAATCGAATTTGGAATAAATAATTCGGGAGAAAATCTCAGCCGTTTATGAATTAGGTAGAATGTTCACGAATCTTTTTGCTGAGTCGAACAGAAGCAATAAAGCATAATTTATTAAAACCGTTTCACTTTATAACCATCCTTGTAGTAAGGATACCGACTTTAAGCTTGTAATATTTGTAATTGAATGGTGTAACTAAAAATCAATTTGATTAGAGAGCGCTATTGCTATTATCCAGCTATATCCTTTATATTAATTATATAATACTCACTCTTTGTACAAAACATAGTGCAACAAGTTCTGTATTTGAAATACAATTTTCTAAATCTCTTAAAAATGTTTCTCCATGAAAAATGTAAATGTCTTCTAAGTTACCAAATAAGACATCTCCTTTACCTACTAATGCTGATGGTATTAGGGGTGCCATTGCTTTATTTGTTAATTCCATTTTGTACCCTTTAATTATAGAACCTAATTCAGCAACATAGATGCGCTCCGTTTCGACTAGTTCTGTCAAAACATGACCGCGTTTTAAGCGTGAAGCTACGTCTTTCGATTCATTTTCTGGCGATGATGATTCTCCCTCTATGGGACTCATTTCCATCTACACCAAATTAAAATGAATTAACTGTTTGAGTCCCAAACAGCGTGATCGCGCTGTTGAGATTTTATGTCGAGAAAACCCAGCACATTTCGAGCATTGTGGACAACTGACAGTGCGTTACCGATTGTCGAAGTCGCGCGCTCAGATTTACTGACGCAAGTATATCACACAGCTCCTTTTAATGTAAATAGTACATTTTACAATAGGTAGAATAATACTATAATAATGCAACAATACATTACAACAAAGCGCTACCGCACCGCTTGGTATTTCTCGACATAAAATAAAATAAGCGCCATCGCGCTGCTTGGGTTTTTTCGTATTCATTTAGAGAAAGCGCGGTTGCGCTGTTTGGGATTCTTCGACAGTGTTTTTTCAATATCCGCTGGGACCCAAACGGTTAAAATAATAATTTAAAAAATTAAAATAAAATTACCAGATATAAATTATTATAGAATGACAAAAAGAATTATTTACCTTTGGCATTGTATTAGCTTTTTTAAGAATTCGCCCAGGCTTTATAATTTGAGGCAGTGATTGCATTGGTTTAACTGGCTCTGGTGTTACTGATTGAACTGGCCTTGCCAGTTTGATCAATTGTTGTTTTAATGTCATTATCCTTTTATCACACATTAAAGATACGTCTTCTATTCTTTGCAAAACCTAACCGAATAATTTCAGTTTACAATAAAACATTTTGTATTGATAATTCTAATCAAATTTTCCATCAAGAATGACGTACTTGAGTAATCAGAGCTTTAGTTTCAGGCATTATGGAATCTTGGAAGATACATCGTGGATGATGAAATTCTTCTGCAGCTTCTATTAACTCTTGTAATTCCTGAAGTGCTTGGTCAGCCGGTGTTGTGGTATTTTGTGATGCAAGTAATTCTATTCCACGTGTACACCATGTGTTTGCCTGTATATTTCATACAGGAATTATATAACTATATTATATATTTATAATTTATAGCGGTGTGCGAGAACCCGAAAATTTTGGATTGGGACAAGTCGAGAATTTAATTTGGAATTGGGATCGGCCCTTAAAAGATTCAGGATTCTCTAATGCAGTCGTGTCGATATTTCAATTGACGCACTGATATTTCGCATGCTGACAATATTGTTTCCTAATTCTAACATGAATTCTTGATCTAATGTACCTTCTGACAGTGTTTACATCAGCAGTAATACTTCAGTATTCCAGTAAATATCGTGAGACTGATTTAACAATGAACCAGTTAAAGAATTAACAGCTCTTGATAGTATACTAACAGCGTTAAAATATGTAAATATATTACAAGAAAATTTATTCTCCTCTATTGACAAATTTGGGGAAAGCAGAGGGTATATACTTCACAAAAATTAATTAAAAAGACTATTAAAAAATTTATAGATGTAGCGAACGCCTTGGAGAAAAGTCAATCGGACCCAGGTAGGAGTATGGCCGGCGGGTTGGGACATTTGGTCGCCAGGCTCAAATTCTTCCCGAGCGCACACTTAGTCGCCGGATGACGATCCCTACCTAGTGTGCACATTTGGCAACCAAGTTCGAGGGTTTTCCGTGGCGTGCACATTTGGGCACAAGGACACGAACTTTCTCCAAGGGGCCCGTACAGGAAAGCGATATTCCCACCCCAGAAGTTTCCTTGTTCGCAGGAAATTTCTGAGGGACACGGGGATAGATAAAAGTGGAATTCTGACAGATGAAAGAGGTTAGTCGTTTATCCGCAGAGTAGCACCGATGTATCGCTGTCAGTTCGTTCTTTTGTTTTTGTTACGTTGTTGTGTTTTTTCGTTGTCTGTAAATAAACTGTTGTTGTTTAAATTGTGCGAATTTCATTCATACCCGAAGAACAATTCGTCTAAAATAGAAAAAAATAATATATCGAATTTGAGCGAACTTGATTAAAAAATACACAAACGCGAATAGTACATAAAATGGAAACTGATTCTTATTTTTATTGTAACCTATTATCATTATTGTAGTAAAATGAAAACTGTCAACTTAAACACTAGCATAACTATATATCTATATATAGATATATAACTATATATCTAGTTAGATATATATCTAATCGATCCATTCCAACTATCATGTATTAGACGTATTCAAATTCTTTAAATTCTTATTCAACTTTATCTATTACCTTATCTATTCGTTCCATCAGTTCTCTGCATTTAGTCAGCATGTGTAATCGCCTTTCCAATCTTTGACTTAGGATTGTACAGATCCTTTGTAATTCTATAAATTTAGGTTCCACGACGTCTGTAGGGCACTGATGTCTTCCAGACAACAGTTGTTGACCGGCAGATATGACCTCTTCCGCTCGCTCTATATCTCCCTATAAATATACGTAATTTTATTCATGTTTAACAAATACCAATGTAACATTAACAAGAAAACTACAAACAGTCATTGAACTTTATTTTTATCTGTTCATTATTTTTCTAAAAAGAAAAAGAAACTATCTTACGTGCAATGCAAAGTGAGAAATAACAATGATATTCATTCTCAAAGATCCACCATGCCAATACAAAGCATGAATTAAATCCCTATTTCTTTTCATAGACGGATATTTCCAGTTTTTTAAATATATCTATCTTTAGACACAATGGAACAATAATATAGAGATTTAATTCACAAACCCATAAAGAAATCGCTAAAAGTAATACTTTTTTCAATTTTAATATCTCAAGATAGAGTAAACCCAGAATATAAACGTTGAAATACTAAAATTATTATCACTGTGTTTAAAAATGTAAATCTATTACGAAATATATGTATTTTGTTAAGTGGATTGCTTACCAAGACCCAAATCCACATGGTATGCGATAAATAGGACTATCGACAAAATGAGGAAAGCGGTGCAAAGTAACATTTGTGCATGATGTGCATTATATGTATATGTGACTGCATATAAATCTATTCAAACCAGAATGTTTTTATAAGATTTTGTTTGCGCATTGACTAAATAGACTCTATTGAAACTTTATTGTATTAAACAATTTACAACTCTAATTTAATAAAATTTAATATCTGTAAAAATCGATATCTGGTTTGAATATTACATCTTGCTGCTTCAAGTGCATTGTAAACATTCTCGAACTAAAAGTGATTAAATACGATATCACTCTTGTTTCTTTAGTTGTATGCTTTCATTATACATGTATTCGTAAGTGGTACATGTTACAGTAACTATAACGCGATCGTAATATTTTGAAAATTTACTAAATATTGCATATGAATATTATCCGCTGCCTTTCACGAAAAAAATCTAAGTAGACAGAAATATTCTTCTGTATTTTCATTGCTTCGTATTATAATTTAGAACAAACATTTTATTTCGCAATATACGCTGATGCATAAATCAATTAATTAAAGGTACATACTCTACATATTCTCTGAAATGCTGTTGTATCCAGAAGCAATTGTTCAACTCTTGCTTGGGTTTCTCCTACTTCCGTCATGTCTTCTATAGTTTTTAAATGTTGGTCCAAAGTTGCTTGTAATTCTCTAAAGTCAACTTCAAATTGTCTCAAAGCTAGGCAGTGTCTCAAACGAGAACTATGATGTGACCAGAACAAGTCAAATGTACGTTCTGTTTCTTCCAACTGAACAAGTAATCTGAAGTCACAAAAATATTTCTTTATCATTTGTTAATATAAAATAACACAGCATTCAATGCAATTATAAACCAGTAATTTTCTGACAAATAATAAATATTAGAAAAACAAAAACGAAAGAGGAAACAATAGTACTGTTGTTTGCAAACAACGTAAGGGTGTATGTACTTTATTTGTGCTTTTACTATTTTCTTTTTAAAAATAAAGACAACATTCTATTTTTTAGTTTAGTTGAATTATATTCAGCTAGGTCAAATATTAAATCTATGTCTGTCATTACTTAATTTAAATGATTATTCTTTATTATTTACTTATTTATGCATCTTTAATTTCTAACACAATAATTGCGTCAATACCTTGTTTTGATTGCATTAATATAAAATTATCCTATACCTTTCTATTGCTGCAACATTTCCTAGTCGATCAGCTGTACCTTTGCCAGTCAATTGTCGAATACTGTCCAACAATGCTTCACCATGTCTTGCAGCACTGAGAATTTCTTCTTTTAATTCATTGTATTCAACTTGTTGCTGAGATAATAGAGTGGTGGTTGCAACAGTATTGTTAGGAAATTCAATTTCGGCTAAACGCCGTGTAAAAGAATCTAATGCAAGAGATACGTCTTGTGTCATTGATGAAAACTTTTCTAGACTCTGAAAGTAAACATAAACATTTAATATGAAATAGTTTTGTAATATATTTTACATTTCTTTTTTATAAGCTTACAATTCGGTTTTGTATCCAAGTATGATGGCAATATGGCAGAGTACCACCGAGTTGCTCTGTCAGCTGATCTGTCTCAATAAACTCATGTAGCTCAGCAATATTTGCTAAAAATATGACTCTGAATTTAAAGTCTTCTCGAAAAAATTTATTAGTAACTTCAGAAATAGCCTTTTGTAAAAATCCAGCTGGACGTAGAACGTATGCTATGTGAACTAGGCCAGGAAAAAAACCCTAAAATGATAAAATTATGTGAACATTGATTCGTTAATTTTCCCTTTTAGATCATCATAATTATATTTCCTAATACAATTTATACTCACAGAGATTTTTAATAAAACAGTTTTTACAGAATTCCATTTATCATTTCTTCTGTCAATAATTAAATGGAATCCGAGATCAGCTTCTTGTAAACTGAAAAGTAAAGAATGTTTTTTTACTGTTAAATTTTATGATTTGTAATTCTACTTTCATAAAAATCTTACGTTGGCACAGAAGTAAGGTATAACATGAGACGTTGATAATCCAAGTCTGATAAGTTATGAAAATTACCATTATCAGGAAAAGTAACGATGGGACAACCTTCTCGAGTTTTTCCTCCTATATACACATAAAATATATGAAAATGTGAGCAAGAACCACTAATTTAAACCAATTTCATTGACATTAGTTACTTCTAATTTTAATCACCTGCTATAATAGCATACTGTGACTGGAGAAGGTCTGCAACATCTCGGATTGCCAAATCTCCATTTTCAATCTCACCAGTCATACTTTCTACATCTTCTAGAAAATGTAAATATTATTAAATTACGTTAAATAGATTTAATAATACAGCATGAAATAGAATATACATATATGATCATATAATATAAATTCAATGAAAATTTAAACACTTGAAATACCACACCTTGTAACATTTATATTTATAATATTTACAGTGTTCATGTTAGACATATGTGCTATAAACTATATATTTATATGTGATTAATATTTATTATTGTAACTTGCATTTAGTACATTTTGTAAGAGGCTTTCTTTTACTGTAGCACATATAATGTAAAACTATTATAAATGTGTGTAACTCTACAAAGAAAACACTTAGAACAGAAAACTGCCTTGGGATATGTATCACAATTTATATTGACATTTACTTATGCAATATTTACTGTATATAAATGTAAGACCTCAGAGTGCACTCAAGTGACCTTGCTGACACCAACTAACTCAAACAGTTCCCTGCTGTACCATCAATATTTCTGTTATAACTGTAAAATAAGAGGCTCTCAAACTTGAAATCAACACTTTATGAATAAGATTCACCCTTTATAGAAAAGTGCATTATTATCAAAATAGAATAACAATTTAAATATTTAATAATTGTTACTTTGTAATAGTATAAAAAAGCAATACACCATCTAATAAGTGGTAGTTGCAATATCTATAACAATGAAAAACATTATTAATGTTTTCTTGTTTTTATCATTTTACATAGTATATAAATTTAATTATTGTGTACAAAATTACTTTTTAATGATTTAATTTAATAATAATCTAGACTAATATTACCAGATTGAAATAATGTCATTATTGTATATTTCATATGTAATTTGAGAAACACTGTACTTAAAATTCTTTACATACTTCATTTATGTATGGAAACTTAACATTAACAAAGCGACTCATAAATCTTTTATATGTACAACAGTTGTGTGCATATCTTGATGACAAAAAAAAAAGATAAATTTATAAGCTATAAAAATATAAAATATTTATTGCATATACTTTTTTATTGCGTATTTGTAATATACAAAAGATTAACACAACACAATCACACATCATATGTTTAACATTGTAAAAAATTACTTTATACACATGACTCTATGTAGTAGAATAAAATATTCTGCAACAAAGATTTATAAAACAACAATAATTTCTTCTATGTATATATCTACTCCTTCATTTGCATCAGTATCTTTTATATAAAGTATGAATTTGTACAAACACTTCTAAAATAAAATCATTATAATAAAAACTAATCATATTATTACATGCTACTAATTTTAACATTACAATTACTGAATTAGTCAAAGTAACTAATATGAGATTTTTTATTTCATAATTATGAAAATTACAGAGATACTTTTGCAATGAAGTTTTGAACGAGTTTATTTATTCAGACACATATTACAATAAAAATTGTACAAATTTCCAGTAAATCCAGACATAGTATTTATATAACGTAATACAAACCACTCACTTTTAGTGCTTGGTACTTTTACTGTTAAATTAGAGTTCCTAAATTGTAAAGAAGAAGAACATAATATTTTCCTTTTGTATAACCAATACTGATATTTTAATAAAAGAAAATAACGTTAATATGATTATTGAACGTTTCAGTAAACGATGAGCAAATACTAGTTTCTCTATGTATTAAAAAAAACAATACAAAATTATAAATACGTCTTTTATATGCATCGTCTTCTACATTATAAAATATGAAATAAAATATTTATTTTATATGTATATATAAATATGAGTTTAACATATATTATCTTTTTTATAGAAGTATTTAAATATTTAATAGCAAAATCTATTCTTTAAATAGCATTTACTTCAGTTAAAGTGATAGGCATTCCTGGTTTACTGGCTAGAAGCCCACTTGCTGTTATCTGATAACTAATACCATCCTGTAATTTGCTGACTGGTGTCAAAAAATAAGTATTGCTTTGTCCTGCCTCGCTAGCAATTAATAAGGGTAATAAGGCACCATCTTCTGCTATTAAGTCTGCTGATCTAGATGGTTTCTTATTAATTAGTTCTGTTTCCAATTCCATTTTATTTTGAATACTTTGATTTCTAACCAGAAATTCTAACTTTGCAAATTTTATTTGTGGAAATTGAACTTTCATAAATCTACTAAAGGTAGAATACCCCATTACTTTTATATTGGGTGATACCTTTCTACAATGTTGTATGTACATATCGTACACTACTTTACGTGTAATATCAGAAGGTAAATGTAATGGGACATTTTTTGCAACTTTAGTTTTCTGTTTTGCTTCTTGTAGATCAATGAAATTTTTTAAGAACTCTGTAGCTATTTTATAAATGTCTAAGGAAAACGTATTATGTGGAATCTTCCCATGATTACCATGAACTCGCGGTGTGACGCCATGAGTCATCAAATGCTTCCTGATTCTTTTTATTTGATAATGTGTACAGTTTTCCAAATACAAAAAAGCATCTAGACAAACTCTACGACCTTGATATACATATTGTGCACGTAATCTGCGTCGTTCGGTGTGTCTTGCTGTTTCATATGGATTCGTCAAACACGCCATGGTGACACCCATTAAATACATATCATGTTCAGCCTTAGTTAATTCTGCAATATTTAGTCTATGTTTATACACTGTTTCAGGATTTAGTCCTTTGAAGCACTGGTCATCTTGACATTCGCATCCTTTTTTAAATCGTTCTAACACTTGTGCAGGACTGTCTTCTAGCTTTGTGGAATCATAACCTGACTCTCCTTCTGATTTAGGTTTCTTCGCTTTAATTTTGATCATCGTCTTCTTTGGTTTCTGGGAAGTACTTGTTACATCCTTACGCTTCATCTATAACGATTAAATCTTCATATACAATATGCAAACTTTTAAATGAATATATCATTTTTTATAAAGTTTAAAGTACACAATCACTTACCTCTTCTTTCGTTTGTGCATACGTTAACTGATCATTGACTATGTATTGACAATGAGGTACCTGCACTTTGTCATTTTTATCACATGAAATTTTTTGTGACACAATCCCTGCTTGCATCGCAGTTTCATTTTTTTTACACAAATTAGTATCCATGCTCCACTGATTATTATTCAACAATGTGTTTTCTAACACTGTTTATACGTATATTCTAGTAAACATCGATACATCAATCGTAGAAGAGCATACTAACAAAAACATTTAAGCCCAACTGAAATAAAATAAAATGTATCGCGTATTTAAATTTAAACTATTATAAACAAACGACTAGCTCATTACTATATCAATTGTGAAATTTCGTTTAAATAAAATCTATTACAAGCATTACAGAACACAAAGAACAAGTAAATTTCAACAAAAGCGTTAGCAGACGTGTTGTTGTCTCTACATTTCATGTAACGGAACAAAAAGAAAAAAGAAATGCAAGACATCAACAAGGTTGAGAATCACTTATTCTTACGGACAGATTTACAAGTTTGATCTTTATAGTACGTGGCAACATAAAGTTTACTTACCTTTTCTCGACTCAATTTCTTTATTCTCTTCGTATAGTCGATTGCCGTATGTTTCGAAATATATGGCATTTGAGACTCTGTATGTTCTCGCAATACAGATTGTCCGTGATTGTCGGTATACACCGGTTAAATATTATGAAGCACCACGCTCAATGATATGGCGAACGTATTTCTTAATACCGCGTGGAGGGGAGAACAGCTTCAGTCCCGTACCCGTACATGCAACGGTGCAGCACGGTCTTCAAGTTGCACTCGATTCAATACGGTTATGTTTCAAAACGTGTGCTTATACTTTACTTCGCCCAGGTCTATTAATTATTATCATAACTTTTGAAAATTATTCGAGGATTAAACATAAATCACCTCCAGAGCCGAGTAAAACTTTTAAGAAAAGATATTTCAAATATTATTTCAAATCGTCGTTGCTTCGCGATTCTAAATCTAGAACATAAAATAAAATATTTTAATTTTGAGAACAAAATATAGAAAAAACAGAATATTTTAACTTTCCGTTAAATAACACTTAAAATATTTCTTCCCGATAGAAAATAAATCTAGAGATAGAGAATCAATCATTTTTTAAGTTGATTTTCCCGAAAGTATTACATATAATTGGCAGATAAAAAAATCCATTCCATATTTCAATTCATTTGCTCATGTAAAAAATTGTCTCCTCAAATAAAATACTTTTTTTAAATCATTTAAATTTTTAAATATTTAATTAAATTCTTTTGGATTATTTACTGTTTGAAGTAGGAATCTATCCGTCTCTGACTATTTAATAATATATAATAATTTATATATATTTAATAATATAATAATTTAATAATAATATTTTTAACTTCAATGCGTTTGTAAAAACACACTAATTCATACACAAAATCCTTCTTTTTATTTTAATTACATTATTATGAAATATTAACATTTTACATTTGAACAAACTACTCTAATCAAAAGAAACAATCAATACATTAAAATCAAACAAATCATTACTTATCCTATGGATTAATAATTTAGTTTAATATGGCACAGAAATTACAAAATTTTAGAGAACATGGTTTCTCTTTTTAATTCCACTTTAAATTTCCACAGCACTGAAAACCACTTTTTGATTACGTATACTGCCCTTTACCCCAGTATTATGATTTCAGCACCTATCTCAACTTGTGATTAAGCACTATTATAATAATTCCACACAGAGGTTAATTTTAATGAGCACCACTGTTTACACTAATGGCAAAGAGTGAGGATACAACAGGAGGTAACACTCAGAAGGAAAAACTCTTTTTGCAGAGAGAAAATTTAAAAAATTAATTGAAAGGGCACGATGTCCCGACCCGTGAGTATTTATGGCTTTCGGAACCCGCCATAAGCCCGGGAATCATCGTACCTACCTGAGATCGATGGTATGAATTTTTTTGGGCTCTGAATCGATCATTCCTATTGGACAATTATAACCATGCTGTTCGTGCCTTTCTAAATTCAAATTATTTAACGTATGTACTTTAAAAACAATGTTTCTTTCTTATTTCCTTTCGTTGAGTTTCATTTGCTTTAATTAAAGGCTACAGCCGGATAAGGTAGTTAAAAATGCCCTTGAGCCTAATTTTTTGACTCATGCATCAGTATGGGGTAAAAACGAAACATCCTTTTTTTGACATGTCTTAATTAATTAACGATGTTTAAAAATTCTAATAAAAATTTAAGATGTGTAAAAAAACTTAAACGCATACTCTGCAATTCGTTTTCGATTTTCAGATTCAAAAACCGGCTTATAAAAAATCGAAAAAATACAGATTTCACATGGAAGTTCTAGAGTGACAATCTTTATATTTTTACAGTACCTGTATATGGTTACAATAGTTGATCATGAATTTTTTCATATTTTTATCTGTTGTGCGCCGTTGTTAAAAAAAATAAAAACTAAAATGTATGTAAAAATTAAAATTATTACATTCTATTAATTCTATAAACGTATTAGGCACTGATAAATCTTTAGCTTTTCACAGAAATAATTATACAATAAAAGAACTTGAATATTATTGCTACTATGTGATGCATTACACCTAGAAATATCAAAGAAAATTCCAACAGATCGGTTGGTTCAGCGCGTTAGGTGCTAGATTGTGAATATATGATAATACAAGTTTCGCGCCCTTTCCTTTTACATTATCTTTTGTCGTTTATTTTTTAGATTTTTATAATAGTTTCTCCATTCAATTGGCTTTTGTGCAGCGTTTTCTCTTTTTCGACGCTTTTCCTTATTCTACTTCTTTTTTTATTTCATTTCTTGTATAAATTAAAGTAAACACTGTAAAGAAAAATTAATTTTCGTGCACAAAACTTTCATTTTTTCAGATTTCTGAATGATGAAAATTTCTAAAAACAATGAATTATTATATATTATGTATTTTGTTCTTAGATGCAAGATCTGACTTCAAGCGTGTGATAGAAAAGATCTTTTTAGCAACAGCAAGTCTGGTAGGAATATTACATAAAATTTCTTAAACATTTAATTGTACTGATCTTGACTTTGAAACTCCAGTAAAAAAAATGTATTGTTGGAGATGCAACAGGTAAAAATTAATTTGTATTAGCGCATAGAAGTATTAAATAGTATAATACATTAAAATAAATGTTGATTAATCTCATGTTTGTTTTTTAACAATTATAGGATCATCTACTTCATTCCATCTGATTTCATTGGGTGTACGACCTCCTACGTGGGTATCTGGAGGTTCGTCCAGAAAATAAAAGGTTCAGAATAAAATTTCAAATTTGCAGCAAGTGAATGCAAAATTGAAAAGAATGTTTCAGAAGCATACGGAAAATCAATCTAGTCTAAGTACTTTTCAAAGTCTCTGTAAGAAATTTTTATTACCTTTTATTAATATGCAGATTATGTAAAATAGTAAAAATATACATGGTAGATGACATATAGAAGACTTGAAAACAGTTGCACTGTTTATATATTTTGTTGAACCAAAATGTTATCGCCAGTTACAAAAATCTTGGTTGGAAATTATAATAATTGGAAACATTTGTATGATAAAATAACGGCGTGCAATAGTGTGATGAGCCTGTGAAGTTAAGATTAAAAATATATATGTATATATTCATATTGTTTGTAGGTAATGGCGCCTCTGAGGCGACACTAAAAATTCCTTTGCTATTATTTAAAAAAGGTTTTACATTGCTCTGTTTGCATTTAAAGAGTCTATTATAAAGGTTAGTCTATTAAAGAGTCTATGAAGGAGTATATTATAAATAAACTGAAAATCTTTGTATATTTGTGACATATGGAAATTCACAAAGTTCAAGAATGCGTTCTACTAACACTAAACTTACAAAGCATTATAATCGACTAGAATGTATTGTCTTGTAATACTTACAACATATAATTAATTTAGATTTTCTGTAATTTTCATTACAACACAAGTTCATTACCTTACAAATCCCGTTATTAATTTCAATTAATTAATTGTTAACTTTTGAATTTCTAAAAATGTCTACTTTGGACAATATAACTATTTCAAATAAAGTTTGTTACATAATATAAAAGTTCAAGCAACAGTTTCACACATAGAGACTCTCTGTTTAATAAAGAACAAACATTTAGAAAAACTTCCATAATTGGTCAACTATTGACAATTTTATCTTAATTAACAGTTTTTCCAATATATTTCTAAAGATAGTTTTTACAGGCATAATAGTCTTCCCGATATTTTCGATGAAACAGTTATTCATTTAGATTAGTTATTAGAATTTTAATACTTTTTTTTTTATTTTGATACTCTGGATTGAAATAATCTCAGGAACTGCTGACAGAGGTTTCATAGGATGCGCCGGTGAGGTTCAATTACTGTAGGAACATCCGGTATCTCAGAAGATCATGTACAGTTATGTAATATTGGTCATAACAAATCAGAAGTAACACAGATTGTATGATAAATGTGTTAAATATTTAAACTGTAACATTTCATTATCAACAAAATGATCAATGCAAAAATAGATTTAAAAATTATCATAGAATAGAATCGCGAACCTGTATACGCGAGCATATTTAAATGCAGGCTGTTATAAAAATACTTCAGGTTTTTTTATAGAATGAATGTTTATATAAAACTTTAAATTACTCAAGGTACATTGATTATCTATAACGAGATATGATTATCCATATCGAGTATGTAAACAAACGAGTCTTAACCAGAGCCAAAGTCGAATTAAGATCTTTAGATTCCTTAACGTAAGTTAAGGAATAACTCATGTTCCCCACATAAGTGCTTAAGTTGCGCCATCTTTAGTTGTTCGAAAGAACGTACAACTTTATGAATTTGCATTTTACGAAACTGTGAAAAGCACAATCGTGTCTCTGTTATTTGTATGTATAGTATGCATTGATGAATATATTATATAAATATAAATAAAAAAAATGGCCGTATTACAAGTTGTCACACGATGCTCCTCCACAGTCACCCCCCCCCCCCAAATGGCGTAACAAATAGCGACGTTCACGATTATCTGAAATTAAAAAGTATATAATTTTATGATGATTTCTCTGATAAAATAGCTAAAGTAAAGCATAGGATTTTTGTGATACGATGTCCCAATTGATTATGATAAATATTTCAACTTTCGAGTTTTTACATAAAAATTGTATGATCATTTTTATTTTATTCCCATTTCTAGAAACTTCAGGTTTTCTCTGGACCCCTATCTGACACGACGAGTATTTTATCACTGTAGAATCAACAATAAAATCATAGATTTCCTAATTTCCGATCATTTTGGGCGTAACAATTTGTCAATACTTTTGTATTTATATTTATGTAATATCAATGTATACTATAAACATAAATAACAACAAAACAACTCTCCTTGCAAAAATTTTTCAAAAAGAAAATTCATAAAGTTTGATCCTACATGTTTCGAGGATACGAGGGTGACATATCGTTTGAAATATCATTATTAAACAGTGGGTTTTACGCATTTATAACATAAATGAGTCGTTGTGATTGAAAACAGTCAAAACAATAGATAGAAAAAAATGTCTATTTCACTTCTGTTTGTTGCAATCCGCTGTATAACTATTGGCATGTGAAAGATGTAAAATTTTTTAAATTTTTCTAGTGCCCCCCTTCTCGCAGTACCCCAAGCACATGCTTAGTTTGCTTATTGGTTAATCCGGCACGGGACGTATCTATAAATCAATAGTTCCTTCACAGAATGCAAAGGCTGCAAAGAATTCACGAAAACCGCACTATGGAGACTGTTTTCGACGTGCGTTTCTAATTTCAGCATTGATGTCGCATTAATTTACATTACATATAAGTATATGTACGAACGAACCACACACATACATACACACACGTACGCACACAGTATATGAAAGGTATTATATATAATACGCGTGTAATTCAAACCTGCACATCTGGTGGAACAGTGCTGATGGCAGGGGCAATTGCAGCCGTGCGTGGATTTTCGTCGAAGAATCATATCGGTTTTGGTCGCTGTTTCGCAGTCGATTGTTAACAAGGCAGAATACGTTACACGGTACTACGAGTAAGATCGGCGAGCAGCTATTTCGTTTATCGTTAAACCGAAACTTGTTCCATTGTTGATGCGGTGAACCGGATCAATTCGACGCGTACTTCAATTCAGTGAAAACCCATGGCGATGCCAGGCGGCGCCTGTTTCACGTTCGATCATAGCGTCCAAGTATTCCCGGAACAATTCCCATACACCCCAATGATTTAGTGAATTCTCGAACCGACTGTGTATCATTCCGCGCAACGCTTTTAGCTCCGTGAATTTAAGAAACTAATTGCGACTTTGTCGGCGATCGTGCGATCGTTACAAGGCGTGGATTGACCGCGATATGACCGGTATTTCTTTCGCGAGACTACTAAATGCATTCTTGCAACCCTGCAGTTTTACAACTCGACGGTCGGAAGGACCAAGGCAACGGGCGACGACCTCTATCGTAGCACGACCGAGCTACGTCGCCATAATGCTATTCCTGCAGTGGAGAGGTAATAACAGCGGAAGGAAACAGCCAATCACGAAAGATTCGATCGTGAAAGAGGGGTAGCTGCACGTGACTCGCAACGTGATTAAATCGAAACAAGTTTGATTTTACTCGATGACGTTTATATATCATTTGCATAATTCTCCATCGAACAATTTTTAATTCGAAATTTATTTCAACTTGTCAACGCGTCGCGTCGATAGCAAATACAATGTTCGGTCCTAGAAAATTAGCAAAATGCTATTGAAAAAGCAATAAGAAGTACACGAAATACGTAGAAAAACTGTTACACCGTAGTGCATGCTGAATCGTAAATCAGTGTAAATAAAATTGCATATCATTTTAAGGACACGCACGTGTCTTACGGAAGTGTCGAAAACATGTAAAATATATATAATGCTTGTAATATTCGAATCGAGATCACGAGTTGAGATGCGTTATACGAATGTGTGTGTGTTAAATACGTGCGTGTGGGATTGGTTAATATTGTGTGAAAACGGGCGCACTGAAATCTGTAAGGAACGCCCGAAAAATCAATGGGCAACAAGAGAAAAACGGTTGCATTTCTGTATGACAAAAAATTCGGGAATAATCCAAGGAGAAGAAGATCAGATACAAAACGACACGGGATGGTACAGTGTAAGAAAACACCAGCGGAAACTTACCAGCATCCAAGATCTCAAGATCCAGGTTACCACTTCGACTGTGACTGAGACTACTGCTGCAAGCATGGAAGCTGGATCTGTGTGACTCCTCCATAGCACGGGAGGCACTGCGTTTGAATTGTTCGAGAAAACTGTCTATTTGATTCTCGATGCTGGTCGGTGAGCTGGCCATCTTTCCGCGCGCCACTCCTCGGTATATGTGAACTTGCTTGGTGATGGAAACGGGAGAGCTGATCTTATAAGTTAGAAGTTTTTATAGACGCCGGTACACTGACTTCGGCTTTAACGGCTGGCTACATTTTACGGAATCAGACGGTTTAGCTCGGAATCGGACGGACGGTAACGCGCGAGCAAACGTTTCGCTGGAATTTTCACCGCTAATGGATCTTCTCCCGCTACACGATGCATGTTTTGTTTGTACGCCGAGGAACGCCCGGAACTGAAACGACGCATCGTCTGCCGCAACGTTTTCGCAGCAGGTGTCGCGAACGGCTGTAAAATTCGCGCGCATGGTTTGTTCAGGCGGCGTTCTACTGCGCTTGTTCGATACAAAGGCTTAACGTCGCATTCGATTCAAATTCGATGCCGTAGGTGATCGGCTCGATTTTACAGTGGCGAATTTTCAATAATGCACAACCACTGACTGTCAAAATTGCTGATAGTCAAAATTGTGTGCATCGTCGGATATTCTAACCAACAATAAGTATAGTATCAGGATACGGATTTTGAGGAAAATTAAATTACCAACCTTTAGTATAATATTGACTCAATCGAGTTGAATTTATTCGTACGCTTCGACCGTTAACTTAATAATGCTCAAATATTTAGGTGTGGTGCCAAATATGATGCCAAACAAAAACGCGCAACTTGTTTGATAATTAGGTTAGACTTTACTAATCTCAAGAGTTTTAAAACTACTGTTACAAACGAGCAAGTGTGAGTTGAATGGAAGTGTTTCATCGACGGTTGAATTTGGAATCTCACGAGCGCGGAAAAATATACGGCATTTATAGAAAATGTGGTGCAGACTAGCGCACCAATCAGGGTTGACGATAGCTTGGTCGAGTAGTTGGGTTTTTCGTTTTGCCTGGTTGCAAGATGTTGGTTGCGGGGAAGGTTTCGATGGTTTATGACAGGGGAAAGTACGAATGCCTTGTCTTAACCTCTAGGCTACTGTGGGGGCTTATAGATGCTTAGAAATTTTGCGTTTGTGATACTGAGAGCACTTGTAAGCACTTATCCCATTGTGGTCACCTGAGATTGAGGGCGCCTAAAGGCGCTTGACGCAGCTTTATTAATAAAAATACGTATGTAACTTTGTATTAATAAATAATAAATATGTAAATTCCATTTACATTTAATGAAACAAGTTTTACACAAACACCGCTCAGGTAGAGTACATGATTTAAATCAAAAAGTAGAAATCCTAATAATCAGGCTTTTCGCTTGACACAAAGGCATTTTCCGTTTCCATGCGTAAAAAATACAGCAATTTGAAAAAACGCAAGACGCAAACGTGTATTGTGTCGGAAACATAACAAAAGAAATGAGACGCATTACGAATGTCAGATACGTGATGTAGGATTACGTATTTATCCGAGTATCGAATTATATCACACTTTACTAGATTATTAGATATATTATGAAATATTATGATATTATGATATATTATAAATTTACATTAATATTCAATTTTTCATATTTATGTAATCTGTAACTTTGTCATTTTGCAAAAACAACGGTTTACGATGTTAGCGATGCTAGAGTATATTGTCTTATAAAAATGACAAGATTTAATAGACTTGGATTATTAGTGATATTCATTAGAAAGTATAATTGAACGAAGGAATCTATTGAATCGACTCCTATGAAGGCAATCTTGTAACTTCAATAACTGTAAAATAAAAACTCTGTAATGGATCATTTGATCTACTGTGGTAGATTTAGCATTGACCAAAGCGAATGACATTTCTATTTCCGTAAACTAGTACGACTAACTATGTTATAATGACTAACGGTATATTATAAATAAACTGCAAATCTTTATGGATGTGTGACATATGCAAATTTACAAAGTTCACTAATATGTTCTATTAACACTGAACTTACGAAGCATTATAATTGACTAGAATGTATTGTCTTGTAAAAATGACAAGATGTAATTAATTTGGATTTTCTGTAATTTTTATTACAACATACGACTAACAAAAGAAATCCATTAAATTGATTCTTACGAAAGCGATTTTATAACTTTAACCCTCTATGGGCCGAATTTTTATCTTAAATATAAAAGAATGTATGCAACGAAAAATCAACAATTACAAACCTATATATGCAGATTAAAAAAAAATTACCAGTTTAAACAATTTTATTATAATTTGTAACTTTGTAACTTTGATATATTCACGTGTGACTTGAAAGTTACACGGTCCCATAGTGGGTTAACAGTAATAGTTGCGTCGTATTGTAAACAAGGGCTAAAAGTTATGTATCTATGCAATAATAGCCCCGGAAGATACGTCATAAGGTCATAGGGCCATTGAGTAAGGACAAATTAAAGGAAAACGGGACGTCTGGTCACCCTACTAAGGCATCATCGTCTGCATTATTATCGGAAATGTTCGTCGTAAGAGGATTACTCGAGTAATGGGTTTAAGATGAACCTAATCGAAAGACTGAACTCCAATAGCTAAGCACAGTAAAATTTGTATTACTTCCAATGCATGTATATTTTACCTAATATTGACTATATCTTATTGCAAGACTGAACCGACGAAACCGGTGGTGTTTCTGCGGATAATCGCAACTGTCTCCGATCGCACAGTGGTCCAGGAACCACGATAAAGTGACCAAAATCCAAGTTTTCATCGCAACATTCTGAAAATTTGTAATTAATAATTTTTAGTGTCCCTGATAATGATTCATAATAACGACAATATAACATGCAATCATCTGAAATAATTTGAAATCTGACTCAATTCGACATAAAATGGTTGTTAGATGTACAAAAAATAAAACACAAAGAAACAACAAAACATAATGTGTAGAAGATAGCACTACATCTGTTAACTCCTAGCATTACGATTTATTTCATAGGTTCATCGATTAGAGATTCATTGTCGTTCAGAGTTTATCAGAAATAGGAGGAAGTTTATAGTTATTGTATGTATATACGTTCTCGATTATTCATAAACCGCTAACAATAAAATGGAACTTTCTTTCGGTTTAAAGAAAATCAATGACATACATATTTATTAGACTATTTCCAAAATTTTCATTAGGAGTCTTTATACACTTTTCGCGTTGAGCAATGTTAAACAAAATAATGCTCAATTTTGACATCGCAATAATATTCGGACGTTCCATACGCTTTACAGTTTTACCGCCCTGTTAAACCAGCTACGGTGTTCCCTGGCAATGTTTGCAAACATAAAATGCAAGCACTATCTGGAAAAGTTAGATTCATTTTGAACTTTGTTCGTATCGCACGTATTAGTTGTGAAAATACCGCGTAAAGGTAAAAATACATCGTTCGATGTACGTCAACTTGTTATTTATAATCGCGAGAAAGGGAAATCGTATCGAGATATCGGTACATTATTACATTCGAGTAAGAGTACTGTAGCGGACATCGTACGAAGATATAATCTTGAAGATAGAATCGAATCTATTCCGCAGCGTGGTCGTCTAAAACTACTCGACGTTCGTGACAAACGTAATATAATTAGAAAAGTGAAAAAAAATTCTAGTTTAGGTGTCCCGAAATTGTCTGCAGAATTATTTAAAGAAAGCGGAAAGAAAGTTCATTCTGATACAATCCGTCGAATGCTTCATGAAAGTGGATACCATGGTAGAATTCCACGAAGAAAACTATACATTAACAATGCGAATCGAAAGAAAAGATTAGTGTTCGCCAAGGAACACATTTCTAAAGAAGAAGTATGGTGGAAAGATGTAATTTTTGCAGACGAAAGCAAGTACGATATTTTTCGACCCGATGGACACAACTTATATGGCGTAAGGTCAAGGCAGAGCTTCATACTAAAAATCTCAGACCCACCCTGAAACATGGCGGAAGAAGTATAATGGTTTGGGGTTGTATCTCGGCTGCTAGAATGGGCGAATTAGTTTTCATTCGCTGAATTCTGAATAAGAATAAATATTTACATATTTTGAAACAAAATTTAATAAAACGCGGCACTAATACGAACATTCAGCACAGTTTTAAATTTAAATGAAGGTAACGATCCGAAACACAAATCACGTGTAGTTCAAGAATATTTATTATATAATTGTCTAAAAGTATTGCAACCTCCTCCACAGTCACCGGATAAAATACAATCGAAAATGTATGGGATTATTTAGATCGTCGAATCGGAATAGCACCGAAATGGCCGAAGGAAGAATTAAAATGACGATCGAGCGAAGAATGGTCACGTATTCCGCTAGAATATTTAAATAAAGTTATTTCTGGTATGTCCAAACGATAGAGTCATGTAATTAAACAACAGGGTAATCCGACAAAGTACTAAAATCGATATCCTTTTGTTAAAGTATATGTACATTTTTAATTATAAAGTTATAATTTGCGAAGTGTTAGAATATTTTTGCGATGTCAAAATTCAGCATTATTTCATTTAACACTTTAACTGGCCAACCAACAAAAATCCCACAAAATCAAAGTAATTTATTTAACGAAGCAACAATTGGAATTCAATCTTCTTCTATTCTTTAGATCTCAACTAAATTTAGTGCAACGAATATATTAAAGTACAAATTTACTTTTAAACGTGTACAAACAATTCTGTTACAAGTCGTAGTCAAAATGTTAACACTTTACCGATCGGAAGCCTATTAATAGGACTTTCAATAATTGTGATGTACTTAACGAAACGAAGCTTAAAAACTGCTTTTACAATTTATAATGAAATTATTGAATAACAGTACTGAGAATGGCTTTTGTGAGTTTACAATAAAAATTGCTGCCAGTATCGAATGACCCATTAAAAAGTTTTCAGTAATAGATCATGAACCTTAGAAGATTCTGAAATGATCGCCGGTCGGTAAAGTGTTAACATTGCTCAACGCGAAAAGTGTAGAAATTAAATAAATAAAAACTATGTTTCTAGCATTTAAAATAAGTGTTTTTTATCATTGTAAAACGACGAACTCTTTAAGTCCATGAACAGTGGAGATATACAGCAAGAACTTCTCGAGTGTCATGGTATCCGAATATTAACCCCTAGGCTACTGTGGACGCCTATAAGCACTTCTCATTGTGTTCGCCTGAGATTGAGAGCGCCTAAAGGCGCTTGACGCGTTTTATATATATATATATAATTTTGTATTAATAAATAATAAATACGAAAATTTCATTTACATTTAATGAAACAAGTTTTATACAAATACCGCTCAACAGGGAACACAATCAGATACGAAAATCCGATTTTGATGAAACTTATGGGAGTTTATAGTTCTTTGAAAAATATTTGACACGTGTTTTTTTTATCGGCAATCATCCACTTCGAAGGGGTGAAAACAGCCCTCAAAATTGGAGGTCAAAACCATATTTTCTGAGATAGATCGGAAACCAGAAGTCGAAAAAATTTTTATTTTTTTCTAAATTGTGTATTTTTCAATGGGAAATGTAGTCAGGTAAGAAAGTTTTAATAAAAGCTAAAATAAATAAATAATAAATTTAGTCGCTCCCATAAGTTTCATGAAAATCGGATTTTCGCATCTGAATATGTTCCCTTGTCAGGTATAGTACACGATTGTAAATTAAAAGATGAAAATCCTAATAATCAGGCTTTTCGCTTGATACAAAGGCATCTCCCGTTTTCGTGCGAAAAAAATACAGTAATTGAAAAAAACGCAGGACGCAAATGTCTAGTGTGTCGAAAACATAACAAAAGAAATGAGACACTTGTATTTAAGAATAATATTCGCCCCATAGAGGCTTAAGTTCTGTTGTACATTTATTAAAAATAAAAATAAATCGTTACGAACTTTTCGGACAACCCAATAATTTGTCTCCGTTTCGTTGCATTTTTTATCTTGCATAAAGATCCGCGGAATAGTACAGAGAAAACGTAGAAACATTTTTTTTTTGCTGCGAAGTCTATGGTATATTTTGTTTGTGGTAGTGTCTGCAGGATCTTCAGTCGATAACTCAGACTCTGTTCGCATGGGACGAAAGGTGGGGATAGCGCTGCGACATGGAAGGAGAGCCTCGAGTCGTCACTCGTGTTGTAGCGCTGATGAAGTGCGTACGACTTTTTGTCAGTTGTGCGGGCATCGGCGAGTGTTGAGTGTGTCGTAGAAACTGTCCGTTCGAAAAAAAGAAACATAGAGTTTCTTTCCAGCCATGGGTGGTAAGTACACCGATATATTTTCACCGTATTCATTTGGAATATTTCTCACCGCCCGGTAGATTCCAGCCGGAAGGTTGGGATCATTGAAAGTTCATTTGGGGTGTGTGATAACGTCGCCGGTAACCGGTCTTGACCCAATGACCTTCATACGATTCACATCTCCCATAGACAACGTGCAATAACCTCTCCGCACATAGATTTTTAGCCAGCCCGGCAATGTCCTACTCTGTATGCGAAACAATTGCTCAGTTTCATAATTCGAACAGAATTTTTTCAATCTCGTCACCGAACTCGCACACGCACGTGCCTCGTTTTGATTTATTTCGACGGGATCGTACAGATTCGCGCTCGCTTTCGTGTTTCTCCCCGAGAGCACATGCGCGAGCTCATTTTTTCTTTTTCTTTTTTTTTTCGAAGAAACTTGGCGCCAATATTAATACGGTACATTTTAAATGTTCTACACGACGGCATGAAATATATTTTCCTAGATCGGCTACGCGCTATTACGTAGAATTAAAAATTCTGTAAAATTTCCGTATATCTTGTACGTTCTTCTCGCGAAGTTCCTCTTAAACACTGTGAACTCTGTTTGCATGATCGTACCCGAGCGGCCATCTTTAACGTTCCGGGATATCGCACGAATTAGATGATCGAATATACGTTGACGAAAGCTGTCTCTCGGACTTTTATATATTTAATATACAAAGAAAATTGTGTATTTAATAAATGGGTAATAAATACAGTATATATAAGATTAGTTTGCACGCCAGGAGCGTAAGTAATTAGACACTGAGAACGTCGGCTTGTGCGTAGGTAGGCATTTTGCGTTTCCTCGTTTTTTTCTTATTAACGCTCGAGATTCCTTGTGTATAAAATAAGATAACTGTCGCCGGTATTCCAACAGTTTATTCTTAGCCGTCTGGGGGAGAAATTGCGGCTCTCTGCCAAACCCCGTCCACTTCTCTATATTTATTTCACACGTGTGGTAAAATTGCTTCTTCGTCAAAATTTTCCCGCACTCGTCCGCCATCTTTTAATCGCGAGACAAATATAAAATTCATGGACAATTTATGCATTTATATTACACGTACGAACACATAAAAATTTATAAAATAGTAATACCATGAATAATCAAAGCTGCGCAATTCTGGTATATTTAATAAGACGGAGGATGTATATTAATAATTATTAAAATAATTTAATGAATACGAACAAAATTTTGAATTAAACACTAATTTACACCGTGGACTTTTCATTAAACTGGACTGTCGCATGTAGAAATTTTAATTTGCATTAACATTAGCGATTTACTTATCGGTATGTTAAGTAATTACTTGCAACTGATGTTACTTAATTATTGATTTCCCTAATCAGAGATTAACGTAATTGCGACGATATTAATTTACAATTTATTGATCGATACGAGGCGGTGATGTAACAGCGGCCAGATACACACCACGAGGAATCTATATCGAAAAGGAGTGCAGGAAGAATAAAAAAAAGATCGTTCAATAATTTTCGTGCCGCTTATTTTTTTTGACACCGTAATCGTAACGCTTTAGATAATTGTATGAAGTACGGAAAGGTCGTACACCGAAGCTCGGATGTATCGGATTACTTGTTTTTACAGATACGAATTTTCTTAATGAAAAAAATATTAATGGATCTTTTTTACACTGTTTGTACAATATATATTGCAATTTGTCACTAACAAAGATAATAGTATACACACAGAGGCTCGTGTTCCTACGCCCTTTAAGATGGTGGAATGTTGTTGGAACAAACGATCCGACCTTTTAACAATTAGAAACGTTAATTTACTTCATTACTTATAAAATGATTTTTAATAACTTGCAGCTAGTGGTAATTTTATGAGAAAATAAAAACGAGTTCTTTTTGAAACTTTTTTGTTTGGGACCCCTGAGGAACATTAAAATATGCGATTTTAAGATTTATATTATTTATATGTTTTTTATTCAGGTAATTTTTTGCGATATTTAGTCAGAGTTAGAGCTGGGTAATATTTATTATTTGAAATAGTAACTAGTTTATTTTATTTGAGATTACACGTGCACACTTAAACATAAATATTGTATTTGTTAGAAACAGTTTTCAAAATAGTATTTCCGTATAATATTTTATACAAAATAATGAGAATCTTATTTGAGGAGATGATTTTATGTAAGCGGCCAAATTGAAAATTTGTAATAAATATTTTTCATTTGGCGTCTTACTTTCGACAAAATCGAGTTTGAAGTTGTTACGGTTCCTTGCATATAATGTCACATACTTTTTCAATCTATTTTCATCGTGCAGAAATATTTTATTTAAAATAAAATTGAAATATTTTATTTGGAGATAATTTACTGTTTATTTACAGTAGTATTTTATTTGCATTATGGAACAATAATTAGTTTATATAGTGTTTGAAATATTTCTTCCAGAAATTTGACCCAACTCTACTTTCTGCTTAAATCTTATAATTTTTGCATTTTTTAACAAATTTTCAGCAAAACGTGTTCTTTGCTGGACTCAGATAAAAAGGTTTTATAAAATGTCTCTGCTATTATTCCAAGTAATTTCGAGTAAAAGCAATTTTTTGCAAAATGTTTTTTACACATCATTTGGTAAATGCTACTATATTTGTTCTAACAAAAGTCAGGTCGTCAGGTCCGATTTTGAAAACATAATTTAAAGGACGTTCGAAAACTTTTGTCAGCTATCTTGGTCGTAACATAAATTCATTCGGTCGTCTTTAATTTGCATATTAACAAAAGCAGAAAATTACAATCAATCAATTACGTAATCAACAACTGTAATTAGCTTTTGTTTAATTATAATTGTCTATATTTCCAATGAATTACAAGCAAATCGTTAAAATTACAACACGAACGAACCGATGTGGCAACCCTACATGATTCACGTCGTGCTATATGTATATAAATTTTAGAATAAGTAATGAATCATTAATATACAATTAAATTGCTATAAAGAATATCCGAAGTAACAGTTTTAGACTTTGGATCTAACTGAATAAATAAATAAATAAATAAATCACTGTATTCTGTTTTGTAAAAGTAAATACTTGAAATCGGACTGCGGATCTTCGAGCTAAATAAAATTGTTTGGATCGTTTGCAATAAATAAAGGACCTCTGGAACTTTACTTTTTCCTTAATGATCTAAATAAATTGCGTATAACCTGAAAGGACGTCGACGTCCTTAGATTATTTATAATTTTGCTACTTTGTTAAATATAACCAACTCGTTACCATAAGTGCATAAAATCCTACGGATTTTGAATTATGGTTTCAGATATCATCTTTCGGAAAATGTACCACAAATTGTAACAGTTCGTATATACTCAACATTATCGAATAAAAGGATAATTTGCATACAAATAATTTATCATATCATTAACATTAAATCATAATTTAAGTGTATGTATTTCTATTATTTACAACGCAGTCTATAATATTGTTATTCCGCCAGCGTACTGTTGAAATATGTGGAAGTACGAAACGAAGAATTGAATGGAATTTTAACCCTTAGCATTCGAAGCAATTTTAATTCCAAAATTCATTTCGAAAGTTAATTTCCTTTCGTGAATATAAAGAATACATACAATATTATTAATTAAAGATTAAATGCAAACAGAGCCATAGAAAAGCTGTTTTAAATAATATTATGGGAATTTTCAGTGTCGCTTTAGAGGTACGGCATTGGAGCGCTAAGGGTTAATGTAATGAGAATAAAGCACAATTGGAATTTATAAAATGATTGGTTAACTTTGGTTTATTACATGTTACTCTCTCTCTCTCTCTCTCTCTCTCTCTCTCTTTGAAAAGATCGTCGGAAATCCGATGGGCCGTTGATGCATCCAATACTGTGGCAAAAGAAAATCGTTTTACTACCATTATGGTAGGATGGCGATCATGATGCGCGTTATATCTAAATTCTTTTGGTATTATGGGACATTTTTCTAAACCTTGCAATTCGATGTCTGACTTCAGCAAGAAAGTATGAACATGCATAAAATACTTACATTTAAATTGAACACTGGACCTTTTTTCAGTCCGAAATCAAAAAGTGTATTCTCTTGCAAGTAGAGGGTGTATTTCCAGAGGAGGTTTCGTCTATTTTGACCCAGAGTAATGAAACATTCATTTGACTGACCAATTTCTGGCCATTAATGAATAATAAATAAATAAAATGTTAATAAATATTAAGAAATGTTAAGGTTGAAAGTTATAATAAAAAGAATTCAGGATAGACTAACCATGTTACAAGAAATATCTTCAAGAATATGTTCTAAAAACTTTATACGTCAAGCTGTTAATTAATATTTATAATATAATAATAAGAATAATATAATATAATATGTTATATAATATATAATATATAATGATATATAATATATAATGATGTATAATATATAATGATATATAATATATAATGATATATAATATATAATGATATATAATATATAATGATGTATAATATATAATGATATATATAATATATAAAGATGTATAACATATAATGATATATAATAATATAAAATATTATTAATTAATAATTTTAAGCAACATCAATTTCATAGTTGCGAACAGGGTTTAAAAGAAGTGTTTAGTCTCACTAAAAAGCCTATTTTCTACCTTCTTGTTTTAAAGAATTATGTATGAATTCCATATCGTCGGCGTAATCTACTCTTTTCTTCGCAATTCCAATTAATAGCAACTTTAAACAAATAATTTTAATATTACCTAGAAAATGAAATTCGAAAGAACTCAAATGGTTTGACGGAATTTTAAAAGAATTATTCGTTTTTTAAAGGTATAAGAATATTTTATTTTTTTAATTTTAAAAAATTTTTACGTTTGTTTCCCAATTAACTTCAAACCGTCGAATAACATTGCCGATAAATGTTACTAGGACAATTGTTACAGTTGTTATTATTAGTAGAATATTTTTTATATTTTTTATAATATGGGAACACACTTGAAGGTGAAGAATAGGCATCTTGTTGATTGAAACCTATAAAGGTGTCTTAACCCCTTGCTCCATTATGAGTCAGACTCGTGGCGAAGATTTTAAACAAAGCCTATCAAATAAAAATATTAGACTTTCCTTTCAAGGCGAAGTCAAATTTTATTCTTCTATAAACGATATTTAAACATTGACGTAAATGAAATAGTATAAAGAATATAAATTGTTTTTTCTCTTCTGTAACATTCTCACAAGGGAACATATTCAGATTTGATTTTAAACAAAAAACTTTTCTTAAAATTTTTTTGCGCGAATACATTTCCCATTGAAAAATACAATTAAAAAAAAATTCAAATTTTTTTGGCCTCTGATATTTTTCCGAGATATCTCAAAAAATATGGTTTGGACCCCCAACTTTGAGGGCTGTTTTCACCCCTTCAAAGTGGATGGTTACCGATAAAAAAGAAACACGTGTCAAATAATTTTCAAAGAACTATAAGCTCCCATAAGTTTCATCAAAATCGGATTTTCGTATCTGAATATGTTCCCGTGATTACGTTGTAACTTTGAGTGTCTATACATATAACTCACTTAGATTTACAAGAGACATATTTTATTCATGTTATGTAAGTCAGACTCGCGTAACAAAAGTTTAACAAAATATAAATATTTCTGTATTAATATATATATATAAATTCTTAGGTAATGTGTCACTTTTGTTTAAGTAGTTACTAATCGGATTTGTGAAGGGATGAGTAGGAATCATAATTTTTCAGTCTTCTTGTACATACCTATAATGAGAATTAAAATGGTACATTTTATAGATTTAAGTAAAATATGAACATTGAGGTCGTATATGATTGAAAATGGCAAAAATTGTAAGAAACTGCTGTTAATAAACTGCTCATATGATAAAAAAAACGAATAAAGGGTCTCCGAAACGAATAGCGCCTAACTGAAATGATAAATAATCATGTAACTAATAAATATTTATTTCAGACTCTTGTTCGAATAAATGTTATTCCTGACTCTTGTTCTAATAAATGTTATTCGAATAATGCTCGTCGCAGCAGAGTTCGCCGAATAAAGGAGCGTTTGGGAGCAGCGTAGTTAGTGTTACGTTAAACGGAAGCTTGCATTGTTAAGTTCATTGTACCTCGATTGACGCCGTTATAGTTGGAGGTACTATTTTTATGCATGTTCAGTCTTGACCTTCGTCCTCGGTTGGGACTCAAGAATTGTAGTTTGCGATGTTCTTCGTCTAGTCGATCGACAAACACGAGAGCATCGGTGCTTCTTATAGAACTTGGATTTCTAATTAAACGCAAGAACGCAGCTGTTCTTTTTATTGGCTTGTTGTCAGCCTCTGCGGCACGATCCTCTCAGAATAGGTGTGGAAAGACTAATTGTGTATGGCACTACCGTGAATCGATCTTCGATTGCTAAGAAACGAAAGTCAGTCAGTTCTCGGATACTGTCGCATGTCGCTACACGATTTAACCTTTTGCACTCGAAGCAATTTTAATTCCTCACTCGAGACATCTTTCTGTCCTAGAATAATTCCATTGCAAATGTTTAATTTCCTGTTAATCGTACGGCAACACTTCAATTTTTACTAACTTCTTAATTACAAACACTTGTAAAGTATAAATTGTTTTGAATAATAGTCTGGCAATTATCAGTGGCTTCTCTCTAGCAAGGTAAAAGATTGCCATACTATTATTATATATATTAACCCTTTGCACTCGAAGTAATTTTAATTCCAAGATCTAGACATGTTTTGATCTAAAATAATTCCACTCTTCATGGTTTATTTCCTTTTGTGCATACAAAATTTATTACTATTATTTCTAAGTGCAACACTTCAAGTTTTACTAACTTCTTAATTGCAAACATTTGTAATGTATAAATTGCTTTGAATAATAGTCTGACAATTATCAGTGTCGTCTCAAAGGAGCCATTGAAGTGCTAAGGGTTAAATGCAAACATGATAAAATTGTTTTAACCCTTAGCACTTCAATGGCTCCTCTCAGCAGACACTAAAAGTTGACAAACTATTGTTTAAAACAATTTTTCCATGGCTATGTTTGTATTTAATAAATCTGTAAAAATTCAAGTGTTGCACGTACAAATTGCTATAATTAACTTTATATGCACGAAAGGAAATGAATAATGGAACTCTTCTAGCTCAAAAAGTGTCGCGATTGTTGGAATCAAAATTGCTTGGAGTGCAAAGGGTTAAGAAACCGGGCAAAATTCAAGACCCGCGAAATTAACTATGGAATATGGAATTATCCTTGTTACAAAATGTCTCGATTTCGGAATTATAATTGCTTGGAATGCAAAGGGTTAGCCACTGGATTATCTAATAATCCGTTACCTGGCATGTTAAGAAACACACGCACACACACTCTCTCTCTCTCTCTCTCTCTCTCTCTCTCTCTCTCTCTCTCTCTCTTTCTCTCTCTTAATTTTGAATGAATATTTGCCAGTTGCGTAGTTGATAAATACAACTTCTGGGCGAGACCTCGGATAAAATGAATCTGGCAAAAATTCATAAGATCAAACTCGAGAAAAACTACACACCACGATAAATCTTGAGTCCCGCAGCTTCCGTTTCGTTAGAAAATAGATTTCAACCTTGCCAGAGGAAGTGCAAACACGACGGAACAGCCAGCGTATTTACAATAACACGCCCAATAAAATCTACAATCTGGTAAATTTAACTCTTGATGTACATATGTATATCGAATTTTAAACATTTATTGCACAGGCGATGTGCATTTGATACTTCTTCTGCTCCAGCTTCAGTGTCCTCGATGACCTGTTTTAACCCTTTGCACACGAAGCTATTTCCAAAATTAAAACCATCTCTTTGGAGACTGAGTACTGCTTTCTGTTGTAACAGTTGGATTTTTAGTCAATTATTGAACAACTAGTTTGAATCCCTGTTAGTTACATAACATCGGAATTCGACGGTTTTTGTACATATTACAATCAAAATTGTATGAAGTTTGAAGAAGTGCAGTATCGTTATTATTAAACATATGTCTAGAGTGGCATAGAAATAATTATTGCATAATTGCTCTGCAGTGGTTCAAACGCCGCCATAATTCTAGGATTAAGTTATAATCCAGAATGCTCCGCAGAAATTAAATTAAACTAATTTGAAATATCAAATAATAATCAGTTAAACGAAGCATTGCAGTTAAAGTGAGAATTTACTTCAATAAATAAAATTGATATTTTTTCCCTGTTTTTTTCACAGAGGATGTGTACTTTATATTCTTTATATTACTTCATTTACTTCAATGGTTAAATATCGGTTACAGAAGAATAGTTTCAAAATGAAAAGATAACGTAGAAATATAATATTATAATAGCTAGCTAGTTTTTTTCGAAACCATTTCGACGACTTTCAAATTAAACATTTTTACCATTCTATTAGCCAGCTAGTTTTCCTTTTATAAAATCTTAGGGATTTGAAATATATTATTTAAAATTTATTTTAAAATAAAAAGATAACGTAGAAATATAATATTGAAATAGTTAGCGTGATTTTTACGAAACCATTACGGCCACTTTCGAAATAATCGGCTCGAATATCGTATTGCAGATGTCAGAAACGTTGCCATAACCAAAAGCTTGTTGTTAGACTGCCAGTTGACGTTGTTTATGAATGTCATTGCAATTTGTTGCTGTCGTGCGAAAAATTTCTGTTTTCCCATTTTACAAAGAAAATGCCTAGATGATGGCTTACGCTTTTGGATCAATAATATACATAGAAGTCATAGTGCTCTCACGTAGCCTAATAAAACTCTTTTGGGCTTTTTCAAAACGAGCCTTTGTTTTCAAATATATATGGGGTGTTTGCGAAATCGTGGTACAATCAACGAGGGGATGGTTCCTTATACGAAATATCAAGGGACTGCTATAGGCACTCATCTGGTCTGTGATAAGTCGATCGAGATCCTTGCTTTATCGTATTCAATGATGATTCTTGGTTCGGGGCCAAATCCTCTTTTTATATTTACATCTACAATTTCGCTTGAACATTTTCGAAGTTGAAACAAAATATCAAATATCGCCCAAGTGCTCGCCGTTAAGTGCTCGCTTGCTGCCGGCTGAATGGAAAAGACAGCAATATCGACACCGGGTTGAACGTGTCAACACTGTTGTCTTCATCCCGTGGGCAAGGGTGTCTGTGATTATTCACGCCTCTAGTATGCGGAGAAAGTGTCGATTCATAGACGATATACATGTGTGGAGGTACGGATCGCATAAGGAAACCTCGCCAGGCTTGGCCGACAAGTGCTTGACCTAAGGCAAGAGTGTCTGAATGCATTTTGTACAAACGCGCTAGGCCCGGTTGCTATTATAAGCTGGACGGCTTGTATAAATATAAACCTGTGTGGCACAACGGCACTCTGCCTCTCGGGTTTCGTCTGCGTGTTACAATATACGAGTGAAGCCGAGCGCTGCGTTTCTCATAGCCAAGATAAATGTTTTGTTGTTTTTTCTTCTTTCCCCATCTCCGTCTATTCTGTCGGCGCGGTCGTCGCCATCTTGTCGCTATCGTCGCATCGAACGGAAGAATGCCGAACGGCTTCACACAGAATAATTTTCCGGTGCCAAAAATTTTTCTTTATACCACACATCGTTGCTGGTACAGCCTCTGTTGCTGATACTGCCGCTGTTGCTGTACAGTCTGTTGGAGTCGCTAGACAATTTCCCAAATACAGTGGCCGGTGTTAATATTCGGACACCGTGGTACTCTAGAAGTTCTTGCTGTATATCTCCACTGTTCATGGACTTAAAGAGTTCGTCGTTTTACAATGATAAAAAACACTTATTTTAAATGCTAGAAACATAGTTTTTATTTATTTAATTTCTACACTTTTCGCGTTGAGCAATGTTAACACTTTACCGACCGGCGATCATTTCAGAATCTTCTAAGGTTCATGATCTATTACTGAAAACTTTTTAATGGGTCATTCGATACTGGCAGCAATTTTTATTGTAAACTCACAAAAGCCATTCTCAGTACTGTTATTCAATAATTTCATTATAAATTGTAAAAGCAGTTTTTAAGCTTCGTTTCGTTAAGTACATCACAATTATTGAAAGTCCTATTAATAGGCTTCCGATCGGTAAAGTGTTAACATTTTGACTACGACTTGTAACAGAATTGTTTGTACACGTTTAAAAGTAAATTTGTACTTTAATATATTCGTTGCACTAAATTTAGTTGAGATCTAAAGAATGGAAACAGATTGAATTCCAATTGTTGCTTCGTTAAATAAATTACTTTGATTTTGTGGGATTTTTGTTGGTTGGCCAGTTAAAGTGTTAAATGAAATAATGCTGAATTTTGACATCGCAAAAATATTCTAACACTTCGCAAATTATAACTTTATAATTAAAAATGTACATATACTTTAACAAAAGGATATCGATTTTAGTACTTTGTCGGATTACCCTGTTGTTTAATTACATGACTCTATCGTTTGGACATACCAGAAATAACTTTATTTAAATATTCTAGCGGAATACGTGACCATTCTTCGCTCGATCGTCATTTTAATTCTTCCTTCGACCATTTCGGTGCTATTCCGATTCGACGATCTAAATAATCCCATACATTTTCGATTGTATTTTATCCGGTGACTGTGGAGGAGGTTGCAATACTTTTAGACAATTATATAATAAATATTCTTGAACTACACGTGATTTGTGTTTCGGATCGTTACCTTCATTTAAATTTAAAACTGTGCTGAATGTTCGTATTAGTACCGCGTTTTATTAAATTTTGTTTCAAAATATGTAAATATTTATTCTTATTCAGAATTCAGCGAATGAAAACTGATTCGCCCATTCTAGCAGCCGAGATACAACCCCAAACCATTATACTTCTTCCGCCATGTTTCAGGGTGGGTCTGAGATTTTTAGTATGAAGCTCTGCCTTGACCTTACGCCATATAAGTTGTGTCCATCGGGTCGAAAAATATCGTACTTGCTTTCGTCTGCAAAAATTACATCTTTCCACCATACTTCTTCTTTAGAAATGTGTTCCTTGGCGAACACTAATCTTTTCTTTCGATTCGCATTGTTAATGTATGGTTTTCTTCGTGGAATTCTACCATGGTATCCACTTTCATGAAGCATTCGACGGATTGTATCAGAATGAACTTTCTTTCCGCTTTCTTTAAATAATTCTGCAGACAATTTCGGGACACCTAAACTAGAATTTTTTTTCACTTTTCTAATTATATTACGTTTGTCACGAACGTCGAGTAGTTTTAGACGACCACGCTGCGGAATAGATTCGATTCTATCTTCAAGATTATATCTTCGTACGATGTCCGCTACAGTACTCTTACTCGAATGTAATAATGTACCGATATCTCGATACGATTTCCCTTTCTCGCGATTATAAATAACAAGTTGGCGTACATCGAACGATGTATTTTTACCTTTACGCGGCATTTTCACAACTAATACGTGCGATACGAACAAAGTTCAAAATGAATCTAACTTTGCCAGATAGTGCTTGCATTTTATGTTTGCAAACATTGCCAGCGAACACCGTAGCTGGTTTAACAGGGCGGTAAAACTGTAAAGCGTATGGAACGTCCGAATATTATTGCGATGTTAAAATTGAGCATTATTTTGTTTAACATTGCTCAATGCGAAAAGTGTACAAATTAAATAAATAAAAACTATGTTTCTAGCATTTAAAATTAATGTTTTTGATCATTACAAAAGGACGAATTCTTTAAGTCCATTAACAGTGGAGATATACAGGAAAAACTTCTCGAGTATCAGGGTGTCCGAATATTAATGCGGGCCATTGTAAACAAACGAAATTCCGACGTAACTTTCTGGCCGGGGCACACGAATCTCTTGGAGCCTTAGCTCCGCCTTATCTTTGTCGAGTTATCGTAGAAATAGACACTCGAGCTGCACGTGAATTTTTGATTGAGACATCGTGCCTTTGGGTTATTGGAATAGTAGCTGTAAAGATCGAGTCTCTCGCGAAACTATTCGGTTGTATCGTTGACGAGTTTTTCTAAAATTGTCACATATTTACGTTTAATCTGATAGTTAAGTTAATTAAATTAGCCATTTCTGTAGCGTTAAAGTGAGTAACAGAAGAGCTTTTTATTTTGCATAATCATCTGCACTCTACTTAATTCATAAATTAACAAGATAGCTTTAGACTTTACCGATCGCAAGCCTATTAATGGAACTCTAAATGAAGCTTGAGTAACGGTTTTTACGTTGTAATTCGTAAAACAAAATTATTAATTATTAGATTTAGATTTAGACGTTACCGACGATACCTCCATAAGTCGCAATAAAGATGGCGGCCCTAGCGTTAAGAGATCCCGCAATAAGTTTTCAATCACGAATAGTTAGACGTTAAACAATTTCAAAATAATCGCCAGGTCGGCAAAACGTTAACATTCTTGCAAATACAACACGATTGTCTACTGCTACGTTCTCAAAAACACTTAAAATTTCCAGCTTATTTATACATTTCGTTGGCTCAGAGGAGGGCTAATCCGTCTAGGGTTGAGCCGCACGGATTCCATGATTATTTTTAGCGAGAGCGGAGAAAATACGCGGTGAAAGGACGTTGGTAATTCGCATGGACATGGATTAGGTTTCCGATAGAAGTTAATTCGTTCTAGGATCGACATGACTGAACGGATTGTGTTCCGGTGAAGACCGGTAGCAGAAATCCGAGCTTTCCCCCTGGCATCTATTCTCTTCTTAGGTTTGTCCTTCTCTTCTTTCTATAGCCGTGACTCACGGTTGTTCCTTTGGATTCGTTGCATTTAATTTTACCATGTGTCTTCGATGCATCCGCCGTGGCATGTCCTACGAGACCTATCCTAGACTTATCTACACAGTGTGTAGATAATACTAGACGAAACAATCTCGATGCTAATAGCAATGTTCTACACGCGTTCTCCACTTCATCGAACTCTCGAGAGATTAGGAAATACATTCGGATTGCCCGCATAGTTTTGTCCACATCCATCGGAGCAATTTGATAACGCGTAATGTCGGTTCGATGTCGTATTTATTACCGATGTAAAACGATACTAACTACGTGTCAATTAGATGCTCGGATTTCCTAGTCACTGCCGCTAATTGCAGACACGTCGAGAGAGATCTGCGACTGCAAAATTGACAATGAATGGTTCGGAAGAAATGAACGATTAGGTCTAGTACAAGCCCATATGGTCTGAAGTGTAGGAGATCAACCCTTAGCACTCGAATGGCCCTTCCAAGGCGCCAATACATATTGCCAAAACATTATTCGAGCAATTTTTTCATCGCTACGTTTGCGCTTTGGAAATAGTAATTAATTTCATATGTACGAAAGAAATGTAAACAGTAGAAAATGGTGCTATTATAGGTAAAAATATTGCTTCGATTTTCGAATAGGATTGCTTCGAATGCATAAGTTTAATTAGATAATACATGCTGGTTTTAAAAATTTTTAATGCTGCAAGTACGGGTAATAGTAATTAATTTCGTAGGAAATAAACCTTATACGATTGCGCTATTATAGGTAAAAATATTGTTTCGATTTTCAAATGGAACCGCTTCAAGTGCATTCGATAATGCATGCTGGTTTTAAACGTAAATGTGACAGCGCATAAAGTAATTCAAGCCACAATTACGTTGCCGTACTGTTGTTGAAACGGACTTGTACAACGGGCCATGCGGTTGCAATTTTTTCAGTATTTGCAATTACTCTTTTCTTTAAGGTGATGGATTTAATATGTATTTTCCATATTTTTCTATGGCTCGCGCTGTTAGCTGTTGAATCCGCAAAGGGGAAACTACTTCGCGAGACTGCCTGGCTGAAGTGTAATCGGTCAAAGACTCGTGAAACAGTCAATATAAGCAACGAGCTTTCTTTAGATTATTTTTACCAGCCTCGTAATGTTAATATACATATAATGTTTGCAGTAATTGCGTGATCGTAACTACAACGGACGTAACCGTATACATACGAGGAAGCAATCCTCTGTCAAAGAACTGGATGGTATGTTATGATGGAATATTTGTATATCGATAGAGATCGTCTTCTTTATTTATGTTCTCCTGTATGTTTTTCGTTAAATTTAATTTAATTCATCACAGTCGATAGGGCTACAATGTCGTAACACTTATAATGTTCGGGTCAGTCTTCGAATCCTCTACCGGAAATCTAGAATTTCGTCAGGCATCGAATATATTGATAAGCTTGTCTGCTGATAGTGGCGCGATGATTGCGGTCTTTACGTGCTTGCGATTCTGAAATTAAACCGAGAAGAAATTTTGTAGATGAATTAGGCGAGCCGAAAAAATACTTCGTGTCGATAAATGAACGAGAGCATAGTAGGCTGCGATCGTGTTCCTTCTTTCAAGAAAAATAGGTTCATTCGTAACCTTGTCTTCCTGTAAAAGTATTTAAAAGAACTTTCGAAAGTTTGAAATACTACTGAAAATAACGATGGCGTGTAAAGACATTGATTGCTCGCAGATCTCGCAGAATTCATTGATGTTGAGAATGATTTACCAAGGAGAGAATATCTTTCGCAATTATATTTACCCTTTGCATCGTACATATTCCTTTTTAAAGGGTGCACGAATGCTTGTTACACTTTGGTTAACATACATAGTTAATTTAATGTTTCGTTCAATATTGTTCGTTGACCCTTTGTGATCCAACGTGTTCTTGGATATATAGACACGCATACAGATTTACAGACGCACCACAAATTCTCTTCTTCGTTAAACAATTCTCTTCTACTTATTACTAAATTTCTTTCTAAAATAAAAAGTTGTCTGACGGTCGCAGTTGCAAATTAGTGCGATCAAATGTTGAACGAATTTCAGCGATAATAGTTCCCAAAAGTAATACATAATTCTTCTAACTCAACACTCTTATCCTACTGTAAGGAATATCGAATATTAATTACAGTAATAGTGAATTGACTTTCGGCGGAGGTAAAAACACAAGTTTGTTGTCAGTAGAAATACCTAACTACACGCACATAAAAATTCATTATTAACTAACAAGAAAATATTCGCTTGGAAAGAAAACTTGTTATTAACGCTTCGGACGTGAAGAAAAGCGACCGATAACAACACCCCTTCGAAAGACTTGCACTATTTATTTAGCATATTAGATCGCAAGTAAGCAAACGTGTATTTCAATCTACCTAGGCCTAGTTTTAACCTGATGACGTGAACATTTTCTAATTAACTCCACCTGTTCCGTAGAAACGGGCTTACCATTCGCTGGTGCTCAAATGAATCTTGCCGGGCGGTGCATGCCCACAACCAGCTACGCGCGGCAAGAATCACTCACGCGCGCATCGCGCCGTGCACCTAACGCAAAGAAACCTAATATCCCATTCAATGTCGATACGTAGAACACAACCATTCCAGAAACATGAACGGTACATTTTCAAGGCTCGAGACTACATGGGATCACCCGAGAATTGTCATATATGTGACCCAATTACAAGGCATTTCGCGAAACCGGAGCGTACCAGAGGGGTCTTTCAGGAAAAATTGATGAAATCTGCGCTAGCAATTCGTACTGAAGAGTCCATACAAACACCGGCGTTTTTATTATTTTATCCAGTTTTGCATCGATTCGATACGATAAGACACGCCTGACCAAAGTAAGGGCTGATCGAAGGGTCTCCGAGATTAAAATCTCTTTGTTGGCCTATGGGCCGAATTTTTTCTTATCTATAGAAAAATGTATGCAACGGAAAATCAACAATTGCAAACCTATATATGCAGATTAAAAGAAATTTACCAGTTTAAACAATTTTATTATAATTTGTAACTTTCTAATTTTGCAGTAAGCTTTGCGCCATTTTCTTTGACTTTACAACGATTCTATCATCTTCTTCAATATAAATTTTACAGAATTTTACTTTTATTATACTTCAATGTTTGATTTCTTGCTTTACCAAGGATTTTGATTCTTTGATTCTACAGTTACTCAGTTACATTTTCATCGTCAGAAATGTTATAGAAGAGAACAGAAAGTTATATACATATTCTATACTGCTGCATTTACTTCAATGCTTTACCCTTTGCGCTCGAATGGTCACTCTGAAGCACCATTAAAAACAGCCACACCGCTAAAAAACAATTTTTATATCACTGTAATCATATCTGAAAAATTTGTAAAAATTGAACTGTTGTAAGGACGAGTCCTGGTGAAAACCCCATACGTATAAGATAAAATAAATCATGTAGAATGAAAACATCCTAGGTCAGAACAAATGCCTTGGGTGTTGGGTTAAAACAGCTTCGAGTGTAAAGGATTAATTCCTGGCCATACCATTTTCTCTGACTTTACAACGACTCTACCATCTGTTTCAACAAAAATGTTACAGAAGAGGAAAGAAAAGAAAATTTATATATTCTTATAAAACTGCACACATTTCAATGCTTAAATATTGACTACGAAAGAATGAAACTTGATTTCATCGAAAGAAGGAATGCGTGCAAATTTCTATTTGTTAGATTTTTTTTTTTAATATTTTCTCACGATTCTCATTCGTTACGATATGGGAAATCATTTGAAATCGTTCGAATACTTTCGTGGTTCGAATATGGGCCGAAATTTTTTCTTAAATATAAAAAAAAATGTATGCAAAGGAAATGAACAATTAACAAACATGCAGACTAAAAGTAATTTACCAGTTTAAACAATTTTATTATAATTTGTAACTTTGTAACCTTGCGGTAACAACGGTTTACGATGTTTATGTACTTCCGTGCATAAAAACTTAAGCGTGAAATTAAACCATAAAACAGTTTGCACTTGACGTTAAACGTAGATGTACGTTGCATTTGGAATATTTTATTTTTGGAACCCATTTGTTGGATCATGCTGCAGTGCATATGTATCGGTATAGTCAACTATATAGCTTATAATTTCACTGTCAAATAATTTTCGGAAATGGATCACAGCAGTGTAGAGTCCTTCGGGGTCTTCAGAGCCAATATCCTCCTTTCCAAGGGCGATGTCAACTATTATTTGTCTGGGATACTGATTGCTAAACAATATTTTGTGGTCCTGAATTTTCCTTATTCGATGATTATTCGGTACTAACTCCATTGTCACTATTAATAATATTTATGCGTCGTAAGGTAAATACTACTGGATGATCTTCATCGGACTCAGAATCTAATAAAGAATTTTCGGATCTATTACCGCTAATGCGTCCAGTTCTAATTTTTCTATTACTTTTATGCGATTACGTACCCCTATTTTGAAGAAAGCACAAGCATTATCGTAAATATCCCAGAATCTATCGTAATAGCCTACTGTAATCACAAAACTGTATCATATACAAATAGTAGCAAAATGAATATTGAAATTTCAAACAAATAAGTTGTTATTGATATGCAAACCCAAAGCTATTATGCACGCTTTGTTTTGTTTAATAGATAGAATATAATAGAGTAGATACAAGCACAAATAATGTAAACTGCACAAGACTGTTCCGTTGGTTTCTATCTGCAGACGACTTGCAAGGCATTTACTTTAATATTTTAGATTGACGATGCTGCCAACCGTTATCAATATTGTTATTTGTTACCTCAGAGACATTATATAATTTATACGTATACGTTGTCTTATAAAAAACTAAAATTATTTGGTAAAATGTTGATATATTAACCCCTATAGAGGGTTAATGTATAAAGTAATTGAGAACACAAACATTACGCTCAAGAATTCTCTGTAACCTAAAATAATTTCATGTACGTGATTCATTTCCTTTCGTGCATATAAAGTATACTAATATTACTCGTGGGAACGTGCAACACGATTTTTCCCGTTTCTTTTTTTAAATGTAAACATAGCGATCTAAAAGTTGTTTCGAATAATAGTACGGCAATTTTTAGTGTGGCCTTAGAGGCGTCACTGGAGTGCTAAGAGTTAATAATTAGAAAAGGTTTAGGATGCAAACGTTTTAATTGCTCCGAGAGAAATTGGAATTCGATTGCGTTGAAAAATAATAATTTCTGATATCGTGCGAATACAGAATAAAATATGATTAACCCTCCACAATAGGAACACACTAATCCCAGAATAAACTTCATAAATTGAGAAGCAAACATTAATTATGCAACGCAGAAGCATTCCAAGCGGTTGTTTGAAACTCTTCCCAGTTATTGTTATTGTTATTGTTATTGTTATTGGCTATTGTTAGTCGCTTTCACAATTGGTAAAATATAAACGACCGTATATTGTAATAGTCGAGGCATCGAATAAATGTTTACTTTTACTTTTTTTTTTAAATCACGGGTAGCATAACTGTTGTAACGCTGTTTCCGGGCTTGCATCGGGCCCGTTGGTCTTTAGGACCAACGCCTTTGTCTTTTCCAAATCTATCAATTATTCAAATGAAATTTTACTCGTCCCTGATTCGGATTCGATGCTTCGATTCGGTCTGCAAGGGTTGAACAATGGACTGCTGGTCTCTATCTTGGTTTCAATGTTATCTGCCAGTGCCACGGTTATCTGTGGAATTGGTAAAATAGTTTTCTGAAAAAAATGTAACGAGAAGACGAAACGGGGTCACGAGTGATCCAATAATTTGACGAACACTTTCGACTCTAGAAACTCTAAGTCCAGCTACTCGACCAAAGCTGATAACCATAATTATCGTCGTACACTGTCCCAACGACTCGCGTTTCAGAATGATTCTCAGCTTTTTCGATTTTGTTTCTTTTTCGGTTCTTTTCTATGTTACGATTATATCGTATCTGCCGGACAGAAGCAACTGTGAATACAGATAAAATGTTCTAAATATAAAATTTTATCCAGGAGAAACTAGAAGCAATGTTCTTACGACTCTGCTCCGCGGATTGCGAGGCGAAATCTCAGCGACACGTGCGACTTCGAAATAGGATGCGCTTTATAAATAAAATCTGATGAATTTCTTTGTCCTCGAGTAAAATGACGCACCTAGATTTCCGCGCATTTTCGATCTGTAAATCCGACTGCTATTTTTATCAGTTTTCCTATCCGAAACTTCTAGATTTATCGAAAATACCGTAAGCTATTCTACCTGAAACGAATTTTATGACCTTGGAGTGACCTTGGGTTGGTCTTCGTTCCCCCGACGAAGTGTTCAAGGTTCCTTTACAGAACGGACGGTCGGGAAACTGTGTTAGATAGTTTGTGGAGATTGATAGAATGTAATTATTTAATGTTGAATTATTTTCGAATTGTCTTCAGATTTGTGTAATCGTGAATGCGATAACTGAGGCAACGCAAAGAGTCAATAGCACCGAGAGAGTTCAAAATGTTATCGTTTTGGGGCTGCTTGTGCCGAGAGAAAAATGCATTCCTAGTCTACTTGATGTCTGTGACGTAATGTCGAAGACAATACAATAGAGAAATCAATTTAAAGTTAGAATGTCTGCCACGCGAATCCGATTCGCTGCAAACGCCTTATCAATTCGTACGACGATATACGATGGATGCCTTTGATATCGAGTAATGAGAAATTAATATGCGCATCGATCAATTAGACAATTTTTCGTTAACTTATCGCGCTAGCAATGATCTATAATAATCAATAAGGTTCCAAAAGATAACGATTACTGTAAAAAGTGTTCGTCCACCCTTTAAAAACGCATAACTTAATACTAGCAATAATTTATAGTAATCAAAAAGATTAACAATTAACTTTAGCACTCTAGCAGCGATCTATGTATAATAACCAATAAGAATTAAAAAGATTACGATTACTGTAAAAAGTATTCGTCCATTGTTTAAAAATGAATAACTTAGCATTAGCAATGAATAAGATTAATAATCAATAAGATTCTAAAAGATAACGATTACTGTAAAAAGTATTCATCCACCCTTTTGCAGTTTTGGAATTTTGCAATTTCGGAATTTTGCAGTTTCGGTATTTTACAGTATTAAACTTTTGCAATTTCGGTATTTTTACAGTATTGGAATTTTGGAATTTCGGAATTTTGCAGTTTTAGAATTTTGCTATTTGATAAATTCAATTCTTCGCTTGTAATTCAGCGTATCGAGGCTCGATTGCATTTCTATTTATCGAAAATAAATGATTACATCCGTAATCATGAATCATTATTCAATTATTCTTCTGTTCCCTACATATATTTTCTACTGTTCAATGGTGTATACCTGATGATATATCAATAATCACCGAATAATAAATTGCATTAATTTCAGGATATGCATGGGTTACATTGGCCACCAATGATGCTTACTCCTTGGGAGCATTAGTTTTGGCACACTCTCTGCGCCGAGTTGGTACCAAATATGAATTGGCTGTTTTGGTTACTCCCGGTGTAACGGAAGTAATGAGGTAGACACACCTGATTTACAATTTCCTCTAATACAAACAAAACCAAACACGAATAATTGAAACTTTGTACTCTTCATCACAGGGAAAAATTGTCATCGGTGTTTTCCGCAGTGATGGAAGTGAATGTACTTGATTCCAAAGATGAAGCTAATTTGGCACTGTTAGCTAGACCAGAATTGGGTATTACATTTACCAAACTTCATTGCTGGAGACTATCACAGTACGATAAATGTGTCTTCCTTGACGCAGATACGCTTGTAAGTATTTGGGAACGATTAACAAAAATTGAAGATTTTCTAATACTAGTTGAACCATTCTTCTACAGTTTCTAACTATTAATGTATGATTTATGTTAGGTGGTCAGAAACTGTGATGAGTTATTTGAAAGAGAAGAGCTGTCTGCCGCACCTGATGTTGGCTGGCCCGATTGCTTCAATTCTGGTGTTTTTGTGTACAAACCATCTCAGCAAACGTTCGCATCCATCACCGCGTTCGCCGCTGCTAAAGGGTCCTTCGACGGAGGTGATCAAGGCTTACTGAACATGTACTTCAGCGACTGGGCCCACAATGATATTTCGAAACATTTGCCGTTCATTTACAACATGTGTTCCACTGCAGCGTATTCCTATCTTCCTGCGTTCAAACAGTAAGGAACTTTGAGTCTTCTATCATATTTACAGTGACTACCACGAAAGTATTCGAACACTCTTTAAAAAGACAAACATAATAACAGTATGGTAAAACAAGTTTCCGTATACAGAGATTTAAAAACTGTAATTCTAAATATTATAACTATTAATTTTAAAATTATCTTATAATTTTAAGTACTAATTTAGTTAAATTAGTATTAGTATTATAAAGTACTAATTCTTTAGTTCTATTGGACTGAATAAAAAATATTTATAAAGTTCCTATTTTATTGGTCATGTAAGTCATATCAACCGCAACATTTTCAAAATCCTTTTCACATATCATTTAGTAAATAGATGCATCTGATTGCTTAAGAAATGTTAAGACGTTTGGTTCAATCTTTAAAAAATTATTTAGATTTAAAGAGAGTGCGAAGCCTTCGTAAGCCACTGTATATGTATACAGTAGATTCTCTCTTATCCGATCTTGCTTCAAACACTCAATATAATCGTTGTAAATTGTCATTTTTCTACAGCAATAATAGACTTTGTCATAAGACAATATGCTTATACATTATTATATTATATCTAGTTTTTCTGTATATATTTCTAGAATTATTGAGCTCTGAGCTAAACTATTGTTTAACCCTTTATACTCTGAGGCGTCAGAAAAAATTGCAATACCATTTTTCAAAACAGTGTTCAAAATTCAATGGTTGCACAGGGAAACAGGTTTAACGTCAAATGTAAAAAGGATTCCACAGAATAAAAGTGTTCAATGTTGAAAGAAATGTCTTCATTTTGGAATTAAAATTGCTTCGACTGCAAAGGGTTAACAATAATAATATTGCATTTATTAAGATTTTCTATAATTTTTTTATATTAGTGTGTGTCTCGATAAAAAAGTTTTCATGGATAAATTCTTACAATTTCAATAAGAAGTAAAAGAAAAAATCAGTGACAAGCCATTTTGACACATCTGACAGTTCTAGTAATATATGCACATAAATAATAAATATTTTATATATTGCTTATTTCATTTAAAACTTATACACAGTGGATCGAAGAAGTATTTAAACACTACATATTCTATTTTCGAAAATTACCTATGTTTAAATTGATAATTTTGTTAGAAATGATCTTACGACAATTTTTAATTAATTTTAAAGTCAGAAGCCTCTTGCAATGAACTTGTTTCTCATTGTTGTTTCATAAAACAGTAAAGAAAATCAACATATATTTTTAAGCAGTCATTGCAAAGGGAACACTTCAATCTTCCAATGTATAGCAGATTCATTTAAAAGAAAAATGTTTGCAAATTTTTAGAGACATTTGCATTTGCTACACCAGGTACGAATATCTTGGAGATAAGTGAACACCACTTTGCAAAAGTTAAGGCTTTAAACTTTAAAATGAGTCCAGGTTTATGGTTATGCTATTTGTTTTTACAAAATTATCACAATTTGAATATTGAAAATGTTTTGAGAATCGAGATATATAGTGCTTAAATACTTTTTGGCCCACATGGGCCAGTTAAGAGGGAGTTTACGGTATGTAGTAGATAAGCATATACATGAATTGCAGTTTAATCTCACAATCAGTGGTATGTAATTAAAAAAAGATAAGGATAATCATAGATATTCTCACTTATTAGGTTTGGAGATGATGTCAGAATAATTCACTTTATTGGTATCACCAAGCCTTGGTTACAGTATTTTGATACTTTAACTGGTATTGTTCAACCACCAATGGAGGCCACTCATTTGCAACCATTACTGCAATTGTGGTGGAATATATTCTGCGAAAAAGTCCATCCTCACTTATCCCCTGTTATGGTAAGTTTAACGAATTGTTTGAAAAGAAATACAATATGACAATGAGTATCATGTTTGACTAATTATGAGTGCAAAAATATTGTAAATATAATGGTCTTTTTTTTTAAATAACTTTGTACATTTTCTCTTATTTCTAATGCATTGTATTAGATTGTAAGATTTCAAGTGCCAAAATAAAGAGAAAAGCACTAAGTTAGTGATTATAAGTATAAGGAATAAAGGTAAGGTAGAATGCTTTTATTCCTCTTGTTAGTGTGCCATTCACATTGTAAGATTTTCCTTAACATTTAGAAAATTAGCATAGATAGTATACCACAAGCATAATCATGCATTATTAGATATAAACACGGCTTGAAACGGTTCCGAAATTCCACTTTTTAAAACTGTTATATGCAGGTTCTCATTGCAACAATTATGAAGAACGTTTACTTCGAATAACTGTTACGAACAACCGAAATTTTCTGTTAATATCCGTTTCGATTACGATTTTTATATCAGTTCCAAACCGTTATTTTTTCGGTTCAATACACATATCGGTTCTTATAGTTATACAGTAGATCCTCCTACTCGCAACAAAGAATTAAAATTGCAATTAAATTTTTATCAAATTTAATTGAATTCAATTTGACTTATACTACTTATATTGCGTGATACTTACATTACTTAGATTACTGACTTATACGTTTTACACATTTTAAAGTTTTCATCTGTGCCAATAATGAAAGTTATATACATGTAAAAAGTTTCATCGAAATCGGTTGAAACATGAAAAAGTTATAGACATTGTAAAATACAAAAACCTTTAAATGAATTATATTTAATAGTGTGCATGTACATAACTTACTTATTATTAGATCTACAAAACACATTTTCCAAATTTTCATTGCGGATGGGAAACTTAAAAACCATGAACTTTACTTTTGTCTTCGCAATCACAACCAATAGGAATTTCTTTAAAAAATTACTAACTCATTAGCTAGTAAATTAATATTTCTAACATTTAAAACAACTTAAGCTGTTCGATCATAATTTAATAGGTGAAGGCATATTGTTTCATTGCATTTGCCCAGTCAACGGCATAATCGGCACGGTCAAATGGCATATATGTAGAAGTAAAAGCATTCGTATAATTCCACACAGTTAAATGATACAAAAACTACATGAATATAAATCTTGATAACTATTTGATTCTGTTTAAATTTTTCCCTTCTCCAAGAGTAGAAATTGTTGATGTAAAAAAATCTTTTACAACAATTTTGTGACAAGTATCTTGTACAAACTTCCACCGAACCAAAGACCTAAATTCATCTGTGGAACGAATGATTCTTTAATGAAAAGTTAATGCGAGAAATTATTCTGTAACTGTGAAAGGCGTAATCGCAACAGATATTAAGTAGAATTTAAGTTCATCTTAACAGTGATTTGAAATAAAAGTTTGTCACAACTGCGTTTTAAGAACAGAAACCGACATTATAACAGTTTTCAAGCTCTGGATATAAACATGCTTGATCAAATAATCAAGACTTGTATATATTGTACATATTTGAAAGTATTATTGTAAAAAATGTATTTGAAAATTAATGAAAATAATACTGCTTACCACTACTTATTATGAATGGCATCTTCTGACTTGACTTGTATTCTTGTGGCATTTAAGGTACGTTTTTTTGGTTTTTTCTTTGTAGTATATAATCTTCGATATCGATAGTAATAGCTAAAGTGATACAAGTGATACTTCATAATTTTCTATTTCAAATTGGTACACTTTGAACTTAATCTTTTTATAATACTTTTTTTTGTAGATCAGTGTCCATTTTTTGCTTTCCTTTTATCATATTCGCGATATTTACATTTGTATTTTGTAAATGTTGTTTAAGTAATATTTATATTTTTCCACTTATCTCGGTGTTTAGTAATTTATTTAGATATGCTTGTTGTACTTTAAAAGTATTGTGATAAACAAAATAGCATTATATGGAGTGGTCTGATAAGTATCACTACTTGATCATTTACCAAAGTTTTTCAGTATAAAGTGGACTACAATGTGGCAGTAATAGATTTTTTCAAATAAAAATATATATTCTTCTTTGCAGTATTCGATACAGCATATATTCTCTTACAATACAATACGAATACAAATTTCTTAAATTAGTAATATTTTACATATATAGGTTTCTGTAGAAAATAATGAACTATATTGAATAGTGCATAGAAAAGTATAAGTTTATATTTTAAAAAATGAAGACGATTTAAAAATTTTCAAAATTCTTTCGCTTACAAAAGATCTGTTAGTTTCATATTGTAGTGCTGTTTATATTGAAAAACGTTGTTTAATAAAAATGTTCAAAAGCAGTGGAGAATTGCTAATATTTATTGGACCACCCTGTACATGTGCATGACTAGAGTGTGCAATATTATACAGTTACAGAGTACACAGATATTCAGAGTTAAGATATGCCATTCCATAATGTGTATATCGATGAGTATCATAAGACATTCACACTGATCAAGTAACAATACAGACAAAAGAAAAATGGACACTGTTATAGTTTTCTACTAACCAACTGAATGTGCATTTTTCTGTTTTGGCATGATGCTTGCATAGGCCACCAGCACATTGGCACCAATTTGGCACGAATTTTCTCCTATACCCTATCGATCCCCTGTTCCACAGAATCCTATTTGCACAGACATACAAGACAAACCACAGAACGACATTTACATAGAACCACCAGACTTCTCGGAATTTAAAGATCCGTGGGAAAATTATTGTGCACAAGATGATATGATTATCCATAGCCAAGAAGACAGTAATGCAACTCAACAGTATTATTCCACAATCGACAAACCTTCACCTATAACTATGTTAAGCAACACGTTTAATCCTGTACAAACTATTCATCAATCTCATCATGAACCATCACTGGAACATAATAGGAATGTGTTCTTTCATAAGCAACAATACAACGAATGTAACTCTTCTCCTTTATATACTCAATATCATCACAACCAAGAACAATCTACTCAATTTATTAGCGAAAACAAGCAACAGCATACATTCTGTTATTCTGAAAACGCGTCCAACAAGCAAGTTCACGACCATTGTTGGCAAAATCAATATAGCGTAGACAATTATGCTTCTGTAAATAATACGCAATATCAACATTTCAATGAATCTCAAGATCATCATAATGTTGACTACCAGCACACCGAACATCAACATTCTTGCAATAATGTAATCGTTCCCGAGGAAACGAGACAACACTTTGACCATCATCATACTTATCAGCATTCTTATAATGACAATCACAGATCATTTTCAGAAGAAACAAAACAGCATGAACATCAGCATGTTCCCCATCATTCACCTAACGACAGCCACAGAACATTCCAAGAAGAACCAATGCAACACCAACGCAATGACCATTTTGTTGATCATCAGCAAAGTCAGCATCATCAAACGTATGAAAATGTAATCGATCAACAACCCACTCAACATTATGAGCAAGACAATCATAGTCATTATAAGAGAGAGGAGTACGCCACTGATAATATTGATTGTGCACAGCCTAAAGAAACTACTACTACTACAGTTCATCATACCGATTTGTCTATTAACCAAAATGCTGAACAAGGCAAAAATCTAAACGTTACAGACGTACGGACTAAACCACTGATATCTACCAGCCCTACTCCTAATTCCAAACCTTGTACAGATATCCACAATGTAGCAACGCAATCTGACCCACATATAACGGAAGACAGTACAAATGTAAGTAATTGTTCCCACATTCTTCCGTAGATTGCATTAAAATTAGGAAAATTTATACATTCTCCGTCATCTTCGACAGTAGATATTATGTCCTTAAATTTTTATTATAATTCATTGAATGTATGACTCATTAATAGTCTTTGGGACATTACTTGCAATTTTAATACATATTTTTTTTTTACATTAGATCCTTCAACATTTTCCTATAGTTGTACCAATAAACTAAATAACAATGTCTCCTTAAATACACGTAGGACGGAAGTTTATTATTTAGATTTTATTACACAGACTGTTGTTATCATTAATTAACTAATTTATACCAGTTTTGCCTGTGTTACTTTTTTTATATGTTTGTGATATCTCCATTTATATGTATATATTGTATTGTATGTATTGCAGTTGTATAAGGTAAATTGTTGAAATAATGTTTACAAATATGTTTGTATTTTGGTCTTATTGTCTTGTTATAAATTTATTGAAAGGAAGAAAAATTAAAGGAAAAAGTGTTTTTTGATTTTATAGGCTGGTCTTGCTGGTGCCTTGGCTCAAATTACATTGGGTGAACCTAGAAGCGCTGAACAAATTGCATTAGAAGAACATATGCGAAAACAAAGTTGGGAGCAGGGACACATTGATTATATGGGTCGTGATAGTTTTGACAATATTTGGAAGAAAATCTGCCAAACACTTTCTCTTGCACCACCTCGATTACCTTCTCCTCCTAAGGTAAATACTCAATTAATGAATTATTGCTATTATATTAAGTCCTCTCATAAGGTCAGACTTTAGGTTTACTGTTCTACTGTATCAATTAATATTTAAAACATATCTTTAAATTTTTTAACAAATGTATAGTAGACTCTCTCTTATCCATTCCTTATTTCATCAGACAACACAATCATAGATTGTCAATTTTCAGCAGCAATAATAGACTTCGACATAAGACAGGCAATACTATATTTATATATTATTATATATTATTTTGCTATATTATATCTAGACTTCATGTCTCATTTTATTTAAAACTTGCACACATTAGATCCAAGAAGTATTTATTTGACCACTAAATACCCTATTTTCCAGAATTGCCTATATTTAAGCTTTAAACTACATAACGAAAAAAAGTCATACTTAAATTTTTCACAAGTCGTTGAAAAAGGAATGCTTCAACCTTTAAATTTATGACATTTTCTGGAATTCAGTATTAAAATACTTTTTGACTTCTGGGATGGCCTAATAGTTTCGAGTAAAGTATACAAAGTGAATTATACATAACTGCATTTATAATTCAACCAATAGGAAATAGAAGAAAAACTTGAGGAAATTGCAACCGAGAAGACTACTGAATCTACAGAATCTACAAAGCCTACTGAGCCAACTGAACTTGTTGAACCTACTCAGCCTGTTACATCCATTGATGAGGTGGATAAAGGAACTGGTATGTTTAATTTTGATAAAAATTCATTTCACTTAAATAAATTTTTTGTTTTACAATTTGTCTTTACATATTCTTCTAAATATATATTTACGTGGCAATTATGACTGCACTGGAAGACAGTACAAGAACAAAGATAAAACCATTGAAAAATTTTGAGCAATAATGAAAATTGTGTAAGAAACTGAAAATCCAAGTGCTCATAGTGCAAAGCGATTAACTGTTTTCTTGAATACGCTTTACAATTTTCTTTTTTCTTTTTCTTTTCTTTTTTAATTACAGCATGTGGTATTCAGATTGATATTTAAAAATGAAATATTTGTTATACAAGTTGAATATAAATTGCAGTTACAAGATACTTAATACAATATTACATAAGATTTTTAAAAAAAGTGAAAAATATATCTTTTTTATACAGTTTATCAAGTTTAAGTGTTTGAAACAGGAACGGAGGACAGCAACTAACAGATCCTGGCGCCATAGCATTGCTACGTCTTGTATTGTCATTTTGCTTTAATGGGGTAAATATTTTGAGAACTCACATCACAATCGCGACTTTTACAATCACATTTTTATATAATTTAAAGACGCTGATCGAGCGTATCTAAAACAACACACACAATTTATTAAAGTTTCTATCATCAAGCTTAAATTATGTTTCAATAAATCAGAATACTCATTTCTCATTTGTTACATCTTAAGATTCTGCGTACGCTTATAAAAATAAAAAAAATACATAAATGTTTAGTTTTAATGTAATAATAGATAGTGCAAAGCTAAATTGATAATATGCAATGCATTATATGTATAGTTATGCATAAATTTATCTTTAATTAATGCTAATGTAAAGACTTAATAAATAAGGAATATTTGATATCGCATAAATTAATAACGTTTCTCTAAATAATTCATTAATTTCTTCCTTTATACAGGGTATTCACACAATTACTAGCCAGCGTTTTTTTTTACTCAGAATAAATACTTAAGAGATAATGGTAGAGGAAAAATGAATACTATTTATATGTAATGGCATATGTAATTTATGAGTGTTTGTTCTATTTTTTAATAGATGAAGGTTTCTTCAATTTTGATGATTCGATATGACCTTCAAGGTCACTCAAGATATTAATACAAAGATGTATTTGCATTAATATCTTAGTCAACATTAAAAGAAGCTACTACCGTAAATGTAATTAATAGATCTGAAATATGCATTCATGCACAAGAAAGTCATATGAAACGTTTACTGTAGCCTCATCAATAAAGAATATCTATAAATACATTAATATGGATTATGCATATACTATTTCTTTTATTTCCGACCTTGTATACGATCTTCAAGGTCATTGTGTCGTATACGATTGAATTTTACTTCACATTCACTTACATGTAATATCAAAATATAATATATAGAGTATTCATTGCTAAAATATAATAGTGCAAGCACAAAAGACAGTTACTTTTTCCTCTTACATTACTGTCGAAATATTTATTATTTATAAGCAAAAGGCTGGTTAATAACCCTGTATAGTTTGTTTGGTTTGCTTACGTATGTTATAATAAACTCAAACTCTTAAGTGTTCATTGCTTGGGTGCAGATGAAACGTTGCTAACACAATCATATATACCTTTATAATCATCATGCATGATATGTTTGTCTGTACTAATGTTATAACACATCATTTTTACGCTTATATGAAGCGAATTGGCTAAGATTTTTACCTAAAATATCCGAGATATTTTTGATGATATTAGAGAACTTTAATTTTTATTTATTTATATTTAAATAACTTTCATAGGAATTATTATTAAAAAACGCATAACTTAAAATACAAATATGATATCCAAGCTTACCATATTCTACTAAGATTCTATTATTATAAACTGAAATATTTGATGAATAACTCTTGCGAAGATCATTTGGAGGTCATCATATTATTGTCATCATATTACCATGGTTAAATATGTTTTTTCATTAACTATAACATTATCCAATGAAAGTATATTAAGTCACTTAAATAATCAACAATGATCTTGAAATTTTGAAAAATGTAGTTATGAGAAAAGATCTCCTCTACCACAATTGCTCCTTTGAATAAATCATCATCTTCCTTATACTAAATTTCCCCATATCGCTAACAACAACAGAGATGTTTTATGTAAATATCTTAGGTGACTCTTCATGTATAATAAGCAAAAAAATTTATAAATTTATATGTTGTTTGTGCTTCATTTTAACACAAAGCGTTCATGGTATATTTGTAAAGCTAATAGTATTGTTGAATAGCATTTAACAAGAGCACTTTTACTGTAATAATTTCAGTCACAATCATAGTTTTGTCACTAAAAGTAGACAATTTTATCAGGTATTTATATGTAGAACACAATATTACAGGAACAAAGTATTATTTATTAGAATATCATCAGCATTGTGTATAACTTTACAAGATAACCTATTTCTAATTATGTATTTTGATTTATGCATACACTTCACTATAAACATTAAAAATAATAATTATTATATATATCTAATATACTTGCTAAATGTGAATATAAATAGTAAAGTTATATAGCCAGGAAACTACCAATTATCTCTAAAATTTGTTCCATTCATATATGTATAATTTTGCTTTTTTTTATTTAGCTCAAGCAACAACCAGTCATACTGAAGAACAACAAACTCTGCTTATCAATGTTCCTATAACAGACAATGATGATACAGAACCTAAATTATCTGAGGAGACCGAACAAGTTACTGATGTTACGTCTTCTGAAGAAAAAAGTAAAAACGAGGAAAGAGTATTGGAAGAAATAATAAAAGATATTTCTCAGAAATCTATAGTAACAGCTAAAAGTGAACCCCATGAAACAGTTGTAGCTATATCTTCCGCAGAATCTACAATAGAGATGCTTAAAAAAGATGTGGATAAAGTCGGTACAAGTACACTATTAAAAGGAGGGTCACAAGAAGAAACTGAATCTTCATTACCACAAGATTCAGTTCAATTTTGTCCAATAGAAGAACAATTTGTTAAAGTATCGTATAACAAAGATAATGTAAACTTTGTTATTTCAACAGAAGAGCTTCCGAGCAATGTAACTAACCTTGAAATTACTGTAGATACTCAACCAATGAAAGTAGATGTTACAGACGAAAAACATGCAAAAGAATTATCAACTGCTTCTGAAGTTCTTACAGTGAGCCCAGTACCAATACAAGTTGCAGAATCAGTTCTTCAAGTAGAACCCAAAGAGTCGGTGTCAGATTCCAAAACAATGAGTCAAGAAATCCTTTCATCGACAATAACTCCTGTTCACGAATCGAATGTACCACGTTCTGAAATTTCATTTACTTCAGAAAAGAAAACTGAAGTACATACATCGGCGTCCGCAATAGAACCTACACAAAATGTAGAAGAATTGGAGCTAAACGCTAATAAAACTCCAGAAAGTATTGATACAAATGATAAATTGAGTGAATCGTGTAAAATAGTAACGGAAGCTTCTCAAATTTTAACTACTCCAGAACAGTCTGAACTTACGCAAACGATTGCGTCATCACCATCATCATCGAGTATTACAATTGAAACAGAAACACCAACAACGTGCCCTAATAAGAATTTACAACAAGAAAAAGAATCAGTTGAACAAATTAAAGAATCCGAAATAGCTGTAGCAAAAGAAACCGAAGTTTGCAAACCTTTGGCAAAATCTGAAGTAGTCGAACAACCTTTGACCACTGATAGTCCAGTCAGGCCATCAAGAGCAAAAGAATTGTGTCAACCTTCGAAAAGTGTTCAAGAATCTCCATCACAAGAAAAAGAAAAAGTAACCAAAAAAACTGCAAAAAAATCTTTGGAGAAGTCCATGTCGGAAGGAGAACCTACAGAAATGGCAGAAGGTGATAGCGGGAAGAAAGTTGTGAAGAAAGTAGTGAAAAAGGCTGTAAAAAAACTTAAAACAAAGCCAGAGGAAGAAGTGGACGATGGTGCAGAAGAAAATAATTCTGCTAGTAAACCAAAAAAGACTGTAAAAGTTGTTAAAAAAGGTACAAAATCTGCGCAAGTTTCTGATACGGATGCACCTGTCCTTGAAAATCCATCATCTAGTACTTCTGACGCACCAATCCCGCCTAAAAGAAAAGTAAAAACCTTAAAACGAGTTCTTAAAAAGTCCGACAACGAATAGCGTAATCACAATATATAAACTGACAATAATAATAAAAAAATACTCGAAGCTTTCAAAATTAAAAACCGTAAAGGGAAGAAAGTAATAAATGGTGATACTTACTAGTCTCTCCTAATTTTTATATTTTTAATATGTCTCAAATTGTATCATCCATAGTTTTTTCATGTTTGAATGCTTATGAATTTTCAAGCAGCATTATATTCCAATGTTATGTTTTGCTTCATAATTTATACATATTTTATGTGTCCCATTTAATTAAGTGACAACATTGAATAAATGCTTTTTTTTTTATATTTTACTCCCACTTACATATTTATCCTACGCCTTTGGAGTAAAACTACTACTGTCTAGGTATAACGTTCTGTAATTATTATTTTATTAATATATTATTTTAATATACGTGTCTTGACTAACTTTTACTCACTTATTTAGTTTCAATGTATTTAACGATGTACGGATACAAGTAGCTATAAATACGATTGATCATCTACAAAACATCTAATATTTTGTTATAAACAATACAACAAAAATGTTTGTATTACAAATCATAGAACTATACTGTTCGAGATGTGAAAAACTAGTTAAAAAATTTTTTATTTTACACGAAGTTTATACATTTTATATGAATTGATTTGTATCTTTATATATTTATACATACATATACATATATATAAATATATATACAAAATGCATTATCACACAAGGTTCTTATTTGAGAAATACCAGAAATGTTGAATTTGTTTGAAAACTAATCAAAATCTACTTCTATTTATTATTCATTTAAAGCTAATCTATTTCAATCTGTAAAAAGAAAATTTTTAACAATTCAATAATAAAGTCTATTTATACTTCTATGTCTTCATAGTGTAACCATTAAACTACCCCGCTTCGTAGATTCTGTGATAAATAAAGTTTTAATGTTAAAGTGCAGGAGCTTATACAAATATTACTATTTCTATAAGCTAGTTTTACGAGTTAATAGTTTGATCAAATTAAAAGCAGAATAAGTTTTTATGAAGTTCCATGAAATAATTGTATTTCTGAAATTAAGTTTAATAATAATTATGGAATTCAATAATAACGCAGTTCATTTAATACTATAATAAAAAAACCAGTAAAATTGAAAATATCAATTAAATATTATTTTTTGATAAATCACAGATAATTTTCTATTAAGTTCTAATGCGTGTAATATTTTAGTATCATCATTACGCTACGCATCTGGTAATGCGCAGACTTTCGAAGAAAAGGAGAAATTTTATTCTTACCACTGGGGGAGTCCTTTTTGGAACCAGAGCCAGTAAGGACTGGAGATGCGAGAGTCACACTATTCCACATCCTTTATTTATTTAATAAACAATCTCCTTTATTTATTTAATAAATAATTTACTTAATTTTATTATAATAAATAAAAGAGATTATGTACTAAATAAATAATATAGTAACAGTACAGGAGATTCCCCTTCATCCAGTTTCTGCCTGTTTATTAAATTTGTTTAATAAATAATTTCCTGTATTTATTCAATAAATGTTTCTATAAATATTAATTATGTATTCAAATTATACACAATAGAAAAATTATTACTGCATAAAAAAAAAGGATTGAAGGGAAAATTTAAAAACTGTCTATACAGTGTTTGGAATATCTAACCAAATAATACAAAGATATCTTGTTTACGTTCGAAGAACGTCCAGTACGGATTTTACATCCCGGGGACGTTTTGAAACGATCCACATGCAGAAAATACGTCCTCGTTAGATCCTGGAAAGATGCCACTTACAAAGTGGGACGTTTTGAGAACATCACGTATGGATACGCTCCGTACGTTTTTTGAACATTGAAAAGTAACATTTTCTGAACGTCTACGGGACGTTCACAGAACGTTTAGAAATACCGCGATAACTTCTTCAAGAAAGTGTGCGAAACATTTTCCGAACATGTAAAACTACTATACAACATCCATATGTATATATACAAGAGTGAACAGAATAAAAATTAAATTTATTACATACACATGGATTTAGATACATATTACAGTACAATACCATATACGTATAACATTGATATAGCATTGCTAGAACATCTGATATTTAAATCTTAAGGACGTCCCAGGGATGTCCGAAATAAAAATAAAACGTTCGGACGTAAACTAAACATGAAACGGACGTATGGGCATCCGTTGGACCTACTGTGTTATCCAGGAAACGAAGGGGTATGAACAATTAGTCAGAAAATATCAACAAGTCTGAAAGTTCAGTTAAAGTGGGTAGAAAAAGAAAAACAATGCTAAATATAGATAAAACTAGAGTTAATTTTTAAAAATTAAAATTTTGCCAAACAATACTATACTAAACCGATTGCACTCTAGAAATCTATAATTTCGAATAACCATTGTAAGTTTGAATTACAATTAAACAAATGAAGGAAATGTGTATAGACAAAGGAAAGGCAAAATTAAAAAAAAAACTATCACCTAAACTATAAAATACAGTGGAAGGTATAAGAAACATGTTAGAGTATGGAAAAAGTAATTAACGGCAGCAAAATGCATAAATGTATTACTAGAAAATTTGTTCTCATCAATGGACAAATTTAGTACATAAAATTAAAACCGACACCACCAAAAACAATAATATTTTCAAATTAACAGTACATATTCTGAATCGATTGTTGGAAGTCTTAAGACGTAAGGGGCTATCAAACGTCTTACATTTTAGTTGTTAAGATTTACAAAATTTATTAGAAACTGTTAGTTAAGTTACTTTGAGCCGTGAATAATTACATTTTTGTTAATATTCCTTTTCATCGTACCCTCTGATTACTATTTTAGTAAAACGAAAAACGTCGACTTCAATACCGACCGTGACTATCTATGGTTGCAAGAGCAGCACGGTCGCAGCAACGAGCTGAGAACCAATCAGGAAGAAGGGAAACATTTTTCTATCTTCTACGATGTCTCGTTGTGTCACCCAAATTGTGCGACGTCGCGGAGGGAATACTGTGGCCTATACATATAGGTCTGGGTTACGAAATGCCCCCACTAACAAGAAACCCGCGCAGCGACACAGTCTGCGCCGCAAGTGGATGCTAAATGTATATGTACACGATACGTGCACATATGCATACGGCAGTATAGTCGGTATGGTCGTTTATGTAGGTTTTCTTCTGTGAGTGGTGAGATAGAGCGCGGTGTTCTCGGTTAAAGAACAAAACGTGAAAATAATGATTTGTCATAACTGAGGTGTACCGCAATCGGTGTAATGATTAAAGATATGGCTGATCATGAGGCCATACAGGCCACAAACGATGATGCGAGTGAGTGTAAAAAATACGCGGTGCAACTTGGTTACTGGTCCGATCCATTTATCAACTTTTTCGTGAAACAAGCTGGACGAAAAGCGCCCGAAATTAATCGCGGTTATTACGCGAGAGTGAAAGGAATTGAGGTGTTTGTCGAGAAATTTCTCAAGGTACATGTTTCTCGTTGATCCTACGTACTAATCTCGTTGATTCCGCGACCAAGATTCCCATAACCTAGAAACATGTAGAAACAATCCGGGATACAGCTGATTCGAGTAGCGAAGGATGTGTGCGGTACCGGAAACCTTGACCTGACCGAGGCCCTGTCCTAATTTCCGAGGTCCCCCTCTTTTATCGTGAAACAACAATATAGGTTGATCTCATACGCTACTGTAGAACTTTCTTTTCTTTTATTAAAACAATACGAATATATATGAAACGCAATACTGACATCCTTGGAATTTGTTTAACGACAATGAATCGTAATTATTCATTAGTCGGCTTTTATTATGAAAATGATAACACAATGATTGAACATATTGCAAATAAATGAATTATCAATTCTATAATACCAAGTATATTGTTGAAGTATTTTAATGTAATAATTGGACGTATTACACTCGATTAATGATTAAATAATAAATATATTGTCCAAAAATAGAAGAAAAATGTATTATGTTACAATAATAAACTATTGCAATTATATTAATATTAACATTAATATACCACAAATATGAAACAATGAAATACTTTTCATCAGACTATGATAATAATTTATCATAATATAATAGAAATTAAATTTTAAAGCAAAGATAGGACTTAATAATGGAATAGATGTTATAAACGTACATTTGACCGATTTAAATATGTGATATTTATGAAAAAAATTAATTAATTTGATTGATTTAGTTGTCAGGTGAGAAAAGCCAAATCATAAACTTGGGTGCTGGATTCGATACACTATATTGGAGACTTAAGGAATCAGGCAAATGTCCGTCAAATTTTATAGAACTTGATTTTCCAACCATTACCGCTAGAAAATGCTACCACATCAAGAAGCACAAACAGTTGATAGATATGTTGAATACAGAAGGTCATATTTCTCTTCTAAACTGTTGTATTCTCGTTTTATAAACAATTAACTGTTATTACTAATTACTTGTTTTTTGCAGATGGAGAAATTAGGTTTTCAACAACAGATCTACATGCTGCCAATTACCATGTGATGGGAACTGATCTGCGGCACATATCTGATTTTACTAATAAATTAACACAAGCAGAAGTTAATTTTAATTTACCGACTATGTTCCTTACAGAGTGTGTCTTAGTGTATGTAGAACCAAGTGCTGCTTCTGCACTATTAAAATGGCTTGCTGGGAAATTTCCAAATAGTATTTTTGTTAATTACGAACAAGTGAACATGAAAGATAAATTTGGACAAGTTATGTTGTCTAATTTACGTAGTCGTGGATGTTTGTTAGCAGGCGTAGAAGACTGTAAGTCTTTGGAAACACAACAGAACCGGTATACATTTTTATTTTTTTGTAATTAAGAATCTATTTACCAATGTACTTTACTCTACAAGTGATATGCAATAATTGTTTTCAGATTTACACTAAACAATTGGGAAGGCTCTAATGCATGGACCATGGTAGAGGTCTATGATTCGCTGCCTCAATCTGAGCGTAGTCGAATCGAGCATATAGAAATGTTGGATGAACGAGAACTTTTAACTCAGTTATTACAACATTACTGTATTTCGATTGCTTGGAATGGACAAACACTTAAAAATCTGTCTATAGCACAGGGTTAGCTTTCCTAACTCTTTATCAGTTACTCCAGGTAGTAATACTGCATCATTCAAAAAAGAAACTCTATAAGCTTGTAACTATGTGTGGCAACTAGCGATGCAAAGTCATTATTTGTTCATGGGATGAACGAGTTTAAAACGTTTTAAATTCAACATATTCATCTTTTCTTTGAAAATATAAAATTTCATGGATTAGTTTGTGGATAAACATCCAAAAAGTTTATTATGTATTCCAAAGACTTTGTACGTATTTTCTTTTTTGTTTCTTGTTTTTTGTAAAACGAATATATAGTGTTTCATATCTATTAAAATACACAACACTTTTTAAAAGATATTAAAACATTGTAAGTAGAATTCTATGGAAAAGATACTTTGGTATTCGAGAATCTAAGTTTATTTGAAAGCTACAATCTGTATTTCTATTGTGATCATAATTGTGTGTTATAAGTGTTATAATGCGTATACTGTGAAAATAATATTGATAGAGTTTAAAGTTTATTCATATCTTTCCAACTGCTAGGTATAAAAAAATTAAATTTAAAAAATGCAAATTTACATATTTTTCACTTGTGCAATACGTTCAATTAAGTTTTACAAGTTCTATTTATTTTGTGTAAAATAAATCTAACAGCCTATACTATAGACATCAATCTGAGGTACACAGATTAGAAAAATTTATATTACAAACATCTGTGGATCCATTATTTTCTTATATGAAACTTACTACTTTGTACTTGATAAACACTATCTTTATAGAACCTACTATCGTATAATAACGTTTTTAAGTATGCTTTCAATATATTCATACATTTTTTACTGCATCATTATAAGTCAAATTAGTACTACAGATTATTACTCAATTATAATCATTTGTAGTTTTCTGTATGCGTGAACATATAAAATACTAACATGCAACGAAAAGAGATTTTACTTATTGCAAAATTAGTATTTGAATGTATTGTTTACAAACGTTTTAGCTATTTTCAATTTAATCAATTTTATGCACAGGAAAGATTAATTGAAATACAGCTGATGTTCTTACTTTTACTGCAATTTATGCTACTGATAGGATGTAATATTCAATTTTTTCTGTGAATTAGGAAAAAAAATAAAATGTATATACAGGAAATTGTATTTTCACCATTGTCATTATAAGTAAGTCTGTAATATGTAGGTGGATCATAAAATGATAGTGAAGAAATTCTCAGAAAGCGAGTTGTTGGCAGGTTAACGAGATTATACTTATATTATCGATTTATTTCCAAAGTACTATTCAAATGGACTCATTAAATTGCCTACAGCTTGATTACTGGATTAATAAAAATTCATTTTCTTAAAAAGGAACATCAGGGTTACGATATACACAAACTAAGAATAATATGTGAATTTACAAAAATTTCCGTTATAGTAACAAGACAACTAAATCTTACTTGCCTCATATTTTAATGTATTAACTCTGAAAGTGACTGCAACTGTATTTTTCTTATTATTCGCGATGATATATTCGCCAATATTCTCATAATGGCTTATTAGACCATAAGATGTAACATTATATAGAAAAAGCATATAAATATATTTAAAAAAAGAATTGTGAATTCGTATTATTGAAACTTGTATGTTTTTGAACATAGGATTGCATACCTGGAGTAACAAGCACTAAAAGTAACAAATAATCCAATGTTCTATTTTTCTGGAAAGTTATCACGGTTATATATCTATCAGCGGCAGTAGATTGATTCTTTCCAATTTCGTGTTCCAAATATTCGATAATAAAATTATACTTTGTCAGAATAGTTTTCATACAATCTCACTTTATTTACTTGCTGCGATATCGAATATATATTTTAAGTATTTTAGACAACTTGAAGTTTGAGAATCAAATTGTTCGTTTAGTTCTTTTTTTTTAAATTAGAACAAAACACTGCCAATACAATCACTCAAAAATTTTTAACTGTAACGCATGAGTAAATGATAGTTGCTTTTACAAAATTAAAGACTTTAAATCAAGTCGGAGGTATCAATAGTAATTTTTTTTTTTAAATTTTATTCAAACAAATACATCGAATCTACTTTATAGCAGTTAGTTTATTTATAGACTTTAAAAAAATAATAGTTTGAATCTCAAACTTAAGAAGTACTTTACCTTTAAGAAACGCGAATTTCACAATTCTATGTTTTTGCATGTAATTTATTCTACATTTAATGTTATTACTGTCTTTTATGGATGCTGTAAGAGTTCAATGATACAATGGCTATACAAGTATTCTGTGTGCTTCCATGTTATAGACGGATGTGAAATGATCAGAAAGTATGTCTTTACTTTGCGTGACGTTGTGATATTGTTAAATTATGCATTTATATATATTGCAATTAAAAGAAAGTAATTGAAAATTAACATTAATTACAACTTAAAAATATTTATGAAATTTGTTTTTGTGTATTTTATAGCAAAATTTTAAGTGAAAACAAAAAATAGAGGTACTTTTATTGGACGTTTTTAAATGTCCAATAAAGTAAAATGTGTAAGCGAATACAGTTTTTCAACCTAGACTTAATTTAATTTATTACATTATAAATTAAAAGGACATGAATATCATGTATAATACTCTTCTTAAAAATGGTTTTATTATTCTGTGAGAATTAACGGAAAATAAACAGCATCTATCTTCATATGTATAGTACTATTTATAACAATTTTATTTATAATAATTTTCTTATGTAAAAATATGAAAAATATATTATGAGTACAATTATAAATTTATATAATTTCTTCAATATTATATTAAATATTACATTGTTTCTTGCTTTTCAAAAATATTCTAAAAAGAAACTACGACTTCGAGTTTCCTATTCGCGATCAACTAATTTCTCGCATCACACTTATGGATTATTATATAAAAAAATAGTTTTCTGATTATTAGAAACCTAGAGGATTCGATTGAACACATCCTCCGTGATCGCACACATTCCTCGAAATTCTACTTAATTGGCTAAATACGTCTAATTGTTTACCAGAAAAAATTGCATTCAAGTTTCCTTTCACGCGATCGGATGCCTGCAATGCAATGGAAGAATATTAGAATAATAACAATTTATTACAATTAACAGCAAAATTGAAAGTTAGCAATAAGTGTTCTTACTTCAGCACACCATGTCTGGGCCATAATAAGCTCATGTTCTGCGCTTGGAAGATTTTTATTAGCAGCCATTGTTGCTCTGCTTAGTACAACAGCCATAGTATACGCATCAAAAGCTACTTGTGCAATTCTATTGAGTACAAATTGTTCATCTACAATTCCATGTCCATATTTCCTGAGACTACCTTCTATTCCTTGACCAAACGCTTCTATATCCTATAAATGAATTTTTAATTATCAATACGTACTAAATTAGCATTTAAAATCGATAGGTATATCTAGAGTATAAATGAATGCATACCTTAGTACACAATGCAGCACTTTCTTTCAATTTTGGATGAACTAATTGTGTGAGAGTAGTAGGTGCAGATCCTAAACCTATAGCTCGTGTAGCTCGCTTCGTTGCTTCCTCAAAAATTAATCCTAGATTAGCAGTGGGATTTTTAAAGGCTTTCAGTAATTCTGTTAGATGACTGCCTGCATATTGAATTCCAGTCAGTGCAACAAATAGACGGAGGATATCATTAGTTCCTTCGAAAATTCTGAAGACACGTAAATCTCGCATAACACGTTCAAGTCCAGCATCTCTCATATACCCCATTCCACCTAATATTTGAATAGCTTCATCACAAACCCACCACGCCGAATCCGATGCAAAACACTGTGAAAAGATTTTAAAGATACTAAATATTACAAAATTCTTAGTACAATGAAAGCACTAATAATTGACCAGTTAAATACTGGTTTGAATGATTTTTTAATACCTTTTACTAGAGAGATTCTATGCATAAAAATGCCGTCTGAACTTCTTACACTATGTAACAAAATTAACTTTTTTTTTTAAATAGTTATATTAACCAGAATTTACAGACATTTTTAAAAATTCAAAAGTTGATCACCCTCAAAAATAAGAATAAACAATTAAATTCAAGTAAAAGTGTTGCAGAATTAGGCTGCTCGATGATATAATATATCTGTCGTGCCTTTTTCGAAACATTATCACTTATGAAAACCCTATTTTTCACATTTTCTTGAAAAATAGTCAACTACTGATGCGAGATCAATTACCAGTGCGTTTATCTTATAGTAAATTAATGTAATAAATTTTTATTTTATCAAATAGACTATACTTTAGAAATTGCAGCTTCTAAATGGTAATCTTGACTTCCACTGTCCATGTTACCAGAAATTGTGTATGCTAGAGATTCAGTTATGTATTGCAGCATTGCCATGCGACCCAATTTCTCTTGGATACTTCCATAATTATCAATTGTGCGTCCAAATTGTACACGCTGCGTTGCATGGTCAACTGCTTTCTTAATACAATAACGCATAGTACCAGAAAGAGCAGATGCCATCCCAAATCTGCCATTATTTAGGATAGACATTGCAACCTGAAACAACATATAAAGTATGACAATTTTATTTGGAATTTTTTATTACTAATTGAGAGGTTAAAGGTGTGCGAGAATCCGAAAATGTCAAGTACCTGATAGGACAGGTCGAGATATTCAACAACCCGTACCAGTCCGATATTTTCAGGTTTTTGCACACCTCTAATTGAGAGAATCAATACCTTAAAACCTTGACCTTCTTCGCTTAGAATATTTTCTACTGGTATTTTAACATCTTCAAAATATACTTCAGTTGTATTACTACACTTAATACCCATCTTATCTTCTGGTGGCCCACTTGTTACACCGCCAAATGATCTTTCAACGATAAATGCTGTAACTTTCTCCTTTGTTTCTCCTGTTTTCGGGTCCTTTGTTGGAACTTTTGCAAATACAGTCATTATTTCTGCTAGACCACCGTTTGATATCCAAATTTTGCTACCATTTAATACATAATGTGATCCATCGGCAGATTTAACAGCACGAGAACGAATTGCACCAGCGTCTGAACCACAACTTGGTTCAGTTAAACAAAATGCTGCCATATCACCATTACAGACTCTTGGCAGATATTTTGCTTTCTGCTCCGGTGTACCAAATAGAAGTATACCCTATGTTTCAAGAATAGATTCGATTAAAATCTGTAAAACGTTCAAACAGTAATACAATAAACTTAAAATGAAAGCTGTGTTATTGTGCAAATTTGTATTAAGTTGGAATTGAATGTTTTAAATTCAAGAGAATACAATTAAAATTAAGTAACCAAATAAGTTCATGTTATTGTAATCAATAGAAATGACAACTTTCTTACTCCTTTTTTATAAAGGTTTTTACTTCTGGTATTAAATTAAGTGTTTCAAATCATACACTGTTCAATGAAGTATTGTTTAATAATTACAAAACATATGAGTAGCTTGAATTTTCTCAGTTACTTAATATTTACCTTAAAACCTATACTTTGATGAGCTCCTAAGGTAATACCAATACCTAAATCATGATGTCCGCAAACTTCAACGCATCTGCAATACTGAGTATTATTTAATCCCAAACCTCCATATTCTTGTGGGACCTGAAGAGAAAACGCTCCAGTTTCCCACATTGTATCCATAGTCTTTTGATCTATACACGCATTTTTATCATTTTTCTTTGGATCATTGACTTCCTTAAAGCATAATACAAATAAATTAATTTATGGTATTTCAGTATTGAAATATTTTGTTTATTTGTAGACATTAATACCTCGAAAAATTTTTCAAAAGGATCAATTAAAAGTTTTAACGTATCATGTTGGTCTTCGTTTAATACTTCTGGAAATGGAAATACTTGACTAAGTTGTAAATGGCCTCGAAAAATATTCATAGTAAAAGATTGTGATTCCTTCATTGTTGAGCTTTTTTCTGATTTTTCATTTAGCACCTTTTTTGCAGCTGTTTGAGTTGCTAAACATCTGAAATGTATAGATAATATCACAAGTATTAATTTTTATGTCTAATAATCGAATTATATAAATTAATGAAAATTTACAATTTTATAAATAATTTCTAAAAATAGACTCTGTATAAAAACCTATTACTACTAGGACAAAAGCCACTTTGTTAAAACAATAAAGTGCAAATATAACTACAGATCAGTAATATTTGACTTAAATTTATTTATACATTAATTTAAATCAAGTTATTTATACATATTCGATTTTCAATTATAGATTGTATCATTTACAATAGGAAACATATGTTTATAGCATTTAATGAAGGTCATTGAAATGTAAAAGTTATATTTCAATTTCTGTTTACACATACATTTTTTGTTAAGAATTTATTTTGGAACTCAACCCTTCTACATCTTTTCCATAACAATATTGAACAAAGACAAGTGAAATGTAAAGTATTATATTTCTACACGTCGTCGGCTCAAAGTTCATTTAGTAATTGGTTGATGGATGATATTAATATTAATATTTGATATTCAAAGTAAACGAAAATGAAGGCCTATGACGTTTTGTCGATAATTTTTAAATTCAAATAAATACGAATCAATCACTGATATGATCGTGTGTATATCTGTGACCCATTTATATTTTGACAGGTATCGTGACCATTTAAATACACTGTAAAAGATTGCATTCCTTATAACATTTAAAATGTAAAATTTTGATACAAAAAATAATTACTCACCTCAAATCCAAATTAATAACCTTTATAAAATTTTGAGGCTTTTGAGCAACGAAATTTGCAATTCGAAGCATTTTGTTGTTAAAAAGAAACCCAAAATAAAACGGTCGAAGTATCAGACTCGAACACTGATGCGCAGCAAACTGATTCAATACACTTGTAGAAGTAGATCAAGGTTCTCGGTCACTTTATTTATTATTGTTACTCAAGATCGTGAAAAATTAAACAATTTTATAAATTCAGACTTTTATGTAACTTTTCATACGTTTGTTGTTGCGCGTGCGCGCGCGCGTGTTTGCGTGGCGTCATATACGACCGATGACACATAATTAGTTTGTAGACAGTGCAACCACAAACGAGATGTGTTAATGTATAGTTTAGTGTTAATAAAACACTCGATTCCAAACGCCCTCTACGCTAAAAAATGATAAATCTTAGAACTAGAAAAAAACATGACCGCGCGAAGAGAAGCAGGCAAGGGAGAAAAATACATAATTATTATTTGTATGCGCGGTGGACGTCACCATAATTGTACTTGTTTATAGAAAAGCTGTTATAAACTTTTAAATTCAAATTTAAAATTGTATTCGTACACACATGAGTTTTGGAAGCCTTAACTGTAAGTTTTGTTCGTAGAAGTTAAAAAGAAAACATTTGTCAGAAATTTTAAAATAATGTTCTTTGTGGAGATGTTAAGGAATTCATTTTTTAAATTTGTTTTATCAAATAAAATTCGCCCGGATGTACATTAATTTTTGTATACATACTAAGAATGAAATAAATATATAATTTTTATTTTCAATTTTCTATGCGGCCAAATACGGCAGGGCAAGTTAGTTTATTTTTTAGAACAATTAGTAATCTACAATAATAATAAGGTTTAATAATAATAGTTTTAGTAGCAATTATAATGCCTGAAGATGTAAACATTGTTTTGTTTTTATTTTTTTTTTTATTGTGACCGATTCTGTACTTAGTTGCACTTGAATAGATTTTCATCTGTTTTCGATACGTCTTACATATCATAGACTCATATGATAACCCGTGATCACGAGCCGAAATAGCAACAGTATTTTATTCGGCAAATTTCCAAAATTATACCGTTTATTCTCTCCATTTTCGTCAACTAAAAAATTATATGAATCCTAATTAACTTTCAAAGAATACCGCTCTTATGTATTGCCATCTGCGATTTAACAACGGCACTCACTAAATTATTTAGTTTAGGTTAGGTTAGCATATAGACAGGTCTGAATATATTAGAGTTACTGAAAACAAATGACACGCGTACGTATTCTAACAGACGGTACTTTAAATATATGTGGAAAACATTTTAATTATGGTACGTTAATTTTTGTTAGTTTTATACATCTGATACCGACAAGGACTCTCAGATGATGATTGGTATATTCCCATACTTCGCGAATTATGCTAGCGCAGTAGTAAAATTGCCGCTAGATGGCATAATAGTTTTCGTAAACAGACTTTGATCGACATCTGCTTTCAATCTGTCAACAGACTTCACTGGTTTTCTGCCATGTCAGTTTTCATATTTCGCTAAATACTATATATATTATGAGTTCAAATTTGGTAAAATGATCCCTTCTTGGCACTTTATGAATTGAGCAGTGAAAATCATTACCGTAGTATATAGTATGTGCTTATCGTCCAGAAATTCTATTTGAAAAGAAAATGTACAATAAAATAAGATTGAACACAATCGGAAGTTCTTTTTCAAATAAAAATAAGTCATGTTATCTGCATACACATATTACAAATCGTGTTTGTAAAAGTATAGACACCAACATATATGTATGCACAGAATACAGTATTCTATGATCTATATAATATTGTCGGCACGATTCGCAAATTTTCATTGGTTTGCACGTGAGATTTCGATTGGCTTCGTTGATATATAAGTTTGTAAAAGAATAAGTTTTTATTATTTATGACTAAACAAGATGCTTATGTATGTGTGTTAAATATTGCTTTTGTGAATCTACAAAGTAGTATGGAAATTTGTAAAATAAATCAGGAAGTATGACACTGAAGCTGTGGTTACAACAATGTGAACGGGGAATATGGATCGTATCATAAATCGCACAAGATGTGAGTAAAGCGTGTCGAAGATTGTATCATATTCATAACTTGTAATAAGTTTTTATTAGAGTGAAAATTATATAATGTGGTGAACAGTAACATGTGTTGCATATTGATCTTCAATTATTTACTTACCATTTAATATACACAACAATTACTTATTATTTAAAATGTTTACATTATCTTGTTGAATGCTATTTTAATAAATATATCTATAATTAACATACATCGCCATTAATTTTCTTGACTATAATATTTTTAATTTTACCTAAATAATTTATTTCAAACCATTTCATCATTTGGATACTCAGTACTATCATAGATATTTTATTTATAATTTTCTTATAACTTACTAATAGTTGGTGTAGAAATTTCTATATAATTTCTATAGGATATACATATAAACACTTTAATCCTTACAGGTAAATAATTCAGAAAGGATGATATAGAGGAGAAGTAAACATGATTAAATGTTTTAAACTATAGCGCTGTAAATGAATAAATTATTCTACAATATATTAAAATGAGTAATATTACTTCTCAAGATGTTTCGATAAAATCAGTGTTAGCATTAAACAATAATGATTTTAAAGAATTTATTTGCGGATGGGGGGCTGCTGTTATTAACGTATCTATTACCTTTCCTATTAATAAAATTATATTTAGACAGGTATGTAGAAAAGTATTTACTAGTATTCTTAGCGTAACTATGTAATAACAAAATCAATTTCTTTTTCTTTAATTTTCAATTACTATTGTACAGATTTTGGAAGATGTACCAGCGGATACTGCTTTCAAACAACTATCCAAAGAAGGCATACGATTATTATACCGTGGATTTTTACCACCTCTTTGCCAAAAGACTATATCTCTTAGCGTAATGTTTAGTGTGTACGAAGGATGTAAAGAACGTCTGTATATGTTAACACAAAATGATATGTTAGTTAGAATATTAGCAGCCCACTTTGCTGGTACTGCTGAGGCTATACTTATGCCACTCGAAAGAGTACAAACACTGCTACAAGATTGGCGGTATCATGATAAATTTAAGAATACCTCTCACGCATTTAAATATTTATTGAAAAATTATGGTCTATTGGAATGCTATCGTGGATTAATTCCAATTGTGTATAGGAATAGCTGTTCTAATCTTACGTTTTTTGTTTTGAAAGAGCAATCAAGACTATTAATGGGCAACCAAGAGTCAGTGATAACAAGTTTCGTTAATGGTGCTTTAATCGGTGGTTTCACAAGTACTATATTTTATCCGATGAATGTAATAAAAATACATATGCAATCAAAGATAGGTGGTAACTTTGAAAAATTTTGGACTGTTACTCAAGAAATATATATAGCAAGAAATAGAAGTATATTATCATTTTATAAAGGAGTATATTTGAATTGTATGAGATCCTTTATTAGTTGGGGAGTAATAAATGCATCGTATGATTTCTTCAAACAAATTATATTTTCACAATAATTAAAATTAGGATGTAAAAATTATTTATTTTTAAAACAATATATTTGTCATAGAATTAGCTACAATTTAATTGCTGAAATTTATGATCGCACATTTCCTTTGCAACAAATTTACCAGATTGCACAGAAATATGAAAACTTATAAATCTAATGTACAATCTAGCATAAAACAATAGTAACTCCATAATCATATTCTTGCAATTACTGTAAAAATGTTATAAAATATTATATTTTTGATCGTGAATAAACAAATATAAATGGTTAATGTTTTAAATGGTAAATACACCTTATCAAATTTTCTTTTTCATTCCTAGTGAAGGAATAGTCTCCCTTTCATTTAACTATTTACTTATAAATTAAACATTATTTTGGTAATACTCAATCTTTAATCTAAATTTAAGACAGCATTTGTGTACAATGTCAAAACCAGGGCTGTGAAGTTGAATGAATACTGTTTAAGTATCATAAAAGTCAAAATTTATTTACATAATTAAGAATAGGGCATTGTTACCATTGCGACACTTCTACTCCTACAAAATAAATTACAACATGAATTTTGTTCTAACAAACTTCAACATTTACTTGTATACTTTAACACTTTACCAACCAGCGAGCATTTCAGAATTTTTCAAGGTTCACTAGCCACCATTGACAACTTTTCCATGGATCTCTCAATGCTGATAACAATTTTTATTGTAAATCAGTAATAATTTGGTTACAAATTATAATGTAAAAGCAGTTTGCTAGGCTTCATTTTGATACAGTGCAACTATTTTATTTTAATATATAAATAATTTTATTTGAACATTCAATTTTTTCTAGTCCATTCTTGATTTTTCTAAAATATACTAATGCAGATTAATTCATTATTATTAGACTATTATTATAGTCAGAATTTTCTAGTTGAATTGCAACAAATTTATTTTCTTTCTTAAACCCCTATAGTACTATTTATTTCAGTTACAATGATCCGAATTTCTTTAAGTTCATAAATTCTTTGAAGAAGAAAGAAAGTGTTCTCCAATGGCACCATATCGATAACAACAAAGTAAACCTTTATTTTGATTTGTAGAAAATCAATGACATACATAGTAAATAAATTTTATTTAAAATTTTCATCACAAGTCTGATTCGACCAAATTTTTTAAATCTAACAGTTTTCGATTAAATTTACTCATTTTTTGATAAATACACAAAATTCAGTGTGATCGGAAATTCTTTCTAAGCTCCGTCTCCGACTTCATAGCCCTGATTCAAACCTGAAATTTATATTTTATATAATGGTTATGTTATTGATTCGGAGTTTCTATAATGACTTGTAGTACTATAACATTATTGTACAAAAATAGTAACCAATAAAGTTATGAATTTACATTCTGCTATGTAGTCTATTACAAAACATCTAAGATTTGAATGAATTCATAAGGGAAACTGAAAACGCCAGACTCCGTTTCGAAGGGGTTGGAATTCCGTTTATGTTTCCCGCGAACGGAAAGAAAATGAAGCGGTATCGGTGCGCGACGTATCCCGCAAATCGATGCGCCTTGGCCGCGGGCTTTTAGCTACTTTTAGCCCACTCCAATTCTTCTGCATCCCGGTTCAAGCTTTTCGTTTCCCCCGGAACGTCTCGAAGCATCACGATGCACTGTACCCCGCGGCTTTAATTCCGCATGAACGTGCCGCCGCGTTGTGAAATATCTATATTCGAGTCCGGCGTGAGTCGGTGCGTTTTTCTTTTTTTTTTTTCGAAAAAGGTAGCACGACTATGATCTTACTGTCTTCGTACAGCAGCCGCTGCTGCAGTCGTGTCGGGCGACTCGTATGAAACTAACATGCGACTCGTGGTGTCGAGGAGAACCGAAATTCTCTCGGTCCCGGTGAGGAGCTGTTTTCGCGGATCGCATAATCGAATCGAATAATGAGAATCAACGCAACGAAAATGAGCACTCCGATCGAGGAGAAGATTGACCAGAAACTGAAGGTGAGAGAAATCTAATGCAGTCCTTTCCTTTCGTTATTTTCACCGATGGGAATCGAGTTTGCATGAATCTTTAAGAAATTCAAGCGATCCCATCGAAAGCGTCAACGTCGCAGCGTATAGTGATAGAAAAGAATTGACAGAACAAAAATGTTCGCAGACACTTTTCACTTTTTGTTTAAATTGTTAATATACCTTTCGGTAGAAAGTTATGTCAAAAATTATTCGTGTCAGTTTGCTCTAAAACAATTTGATTGACTGCGATGTTACAAACTGATATAAATCCTTTTCACTGCAAGCGACATATTAAAAGATCGCGTTGTCGATCGAACACGACAGACAATGGTGCATAAACACTTCATTCTCGTGCGATTTTATTCTTGAATTTTATAGAGATTTTTTTATTAGCAATTGCCAAACGAAAGTGGCGAATAATTCTTTTATAATTAATATACTGCAGATGCTTACATGAGTATATACAATTTGGTTGATGAATTTACGAAAATAGAAAATAAAATTTGTATGTTTTATAAATGATTTAGTTTAATTATCTATAGCGTGGTTATTAAATTTAAAAGTAAACAGAATTTTCAAAAATCATTACACATTATAATTATTCAAAATTTGGATATTGAAGACTCGATGACAGCCGGATGTCATGATATACATTGCTAATTTGTTTGACGGTTCGCGTTTTCGATTGTATAATTAGAAATTCTAGAATTCTATGCATGGTAGACGAGGGAAATTATGTCGCGGAGAATTAGGTCTTTCAGGATGAGATTATTGACATTTCGAGTCCTAATATTAGTACGTCTTTTTATATTATCTTGGAAACGTGTTCCAATTTAACTCTGTGCTCGTTACAGCGTCAGAATGAGCATGGAAATCGATTTTATTTGATTGAAAATTTCACGTGAATTATTTCACTGTTGAATAAAATGTTGCATACAGAATGCCTTGTATTAAACAAGACCCGAATTATAATTATAGATATAATTAATTAATATATAAAAATATTTTCATACAGAATTTTTAATTATCAATTCAAACTAGATATGCGACTGTGATTATTAAATAGTTTTATGAATTACACTTGAGAAGGTATAAAAGATCAAAATATTTGGTATAATACTTTTTCCAAACGGAAATTATTAAAATTATTATTGTTTTTAAAAGGTGAGGACTGGAATGGTAAGCGTTAGCGATGGGAAAAGCAAGCCGATACCGATGCGTTTACATTTGTCCATGGAAGTTTTAAAACTGCAGAGAGAAGATTTAGAGGTAATGTTTAATGTATCTACTTTTTTATGTAACAATTAATCGATTACATAATCAACCTTATAGTACATAGCTTATTGTATTTTAATACGAATGCTAATACATTTACAATAACTGTAAGAATTTGATGATTTATAATGAGTAAGACTGATTTCCAGCAGGCAGTGAATCATAATAAGCCACCATTGGATGCTAAGGAACGAATGGTGCAAATCACCAGACAAAAAGTTGGAGGCTTAGGATTAAGTATAAAAGGAGGAGCAGAACATAAGCTTCCTGTTCTTATATCTAGAATTTATAAAGGTCAAGCTGCTGATCAGTGCGGCCAATTGTTTGTAGGTGATGCAATTATTAAAGGTATGCATTCTTTTTTTTTTTAAGTAAAATTAATGTACCTGTTTCCACTTGGATGAAATTATAAAATCCGTATCAGAACGTTACAAGAAATAATGTATTATGCTAAGGTAAAGGTACCATCGGTTGATCAGTTAAGAATACTTTTCTGTGTGCAAGACTCTATATATGATAATGCTGTTTATACTTTTTATATTAGATAACAAAGTTAACTGTTTTCGGAATTATTATATTATCCAAATTTTGTAGATATTTTTGAAAAATTCACCATCTTTTAAAACGAAAACCATACATTAGTTTGTAGTTTATATTACATTTACTGATATATAGGATTAAAACAATTCAAGTAATGAATAATGTAGTCATAAAGAGTCAAAGGTTTGGGAATTTCTTATCATAAATTAGACACCGTTTCTTAACAACAATATTATGGAAATTGTAATGTAGAGGCATACAACCAATGTAAATGAAATCAATTTTTTGTTGTTATGATAAACAATTAAAGTAACAGAATCGTGCATTTTATGAAAGATTAATTTTAAAACCCCTACTTTTTACATTTTGTTAGCTTTTATTGTGTATGTTACATAACTATAGATTAATATTTAATTTTAATGCAGTGAATGGTGAATATATTACTGCGTGCAATCACGACGACGCTGTAAACATCCTGAGGAATGCTGGTGACATTATTGTTTTAACAGTAAAACATTATAGAGCAGCTAAACCGTTTCTACAAAAAAATGGTGAAGAATTTTATGTGTTTAATATATTTCTATACTTTATCACTTTACAATATATTAATTCAACGTTATGTTTAGAAAAAGAAGAAAAGTTGGATAATATTCCCAATGGTGGTTCAGATGATGAATGGCTTTCACCCAACCGACAGGGTGGCAGTCCTAGGTGTGGTCACAGTCGACAAAGTTCAAATGCATCTGTAACTTCAATACAATCTAAAAAATGGGTGGATGTTATAACAGGTTGCAGTAGATCTATCAAATTTTAGTTCTTGCTTATTTATATTCAATTATAGATAATGAAAACGATGATATCACATGTTTTTAGTTCCCCTAATGATGGCGTATGTAACAAGATACATCTTCGGAACGGATAAACTAAGAAGAAACGCATTTGAAGTAAGAGGATTAAATGGTGCGCGCACTGGTGTCATACACTGTGATGACAGTGCCATTCTAAGTCAATGGTTGAAATATATTACTGATAATATTACCGGCTTAACGCATTTACAGGTAACGAAAATTTCATACTTGTCAATTTACTAATTTTATCACATTAATTCATAAAACGATGCGTACATATTCAAATGTTTTTAGATGAAATTGTATAATCGGAATTTCGGTGTGGGCGAACGTATAGAGTACATGGGATGGGTAAATGAAGCAGTGAGTAATAGTAATCAGCCATGGCAGAGCTACAGACCAAGATTTCTAGCGTTGAAAGGACCTGATTTATTATTATTTGAAACACCACCTGTGAGTATAAATTAAGATGTAGAAAACAGCAAAATTGAACCAGAGAGACCATTTGTATATTGTATATTCATTAAGACAAGATTTCAAGAAACATATGATTTTACATTTGTATTAACTTAAGAAACGGTTAATATTCTAATTTTATTATATTTAATTTACTAGTTACAGTATTTCATTCTGCACTAATCTAAAATATTCACAAAAAGGTGTATTTAATATTTTGTCAAAAATTTTCGATTCTAGAAATTCATTATGTACTAGTTTTATGTGAAACACTACACAGAATACTTTGAAGTACCACAGTGGAATGACTTTCACAGAATATTAAAAGAGAGCATTTATTGCGCTGAAAATGAATGTTAGCCGTAAAGTGGTTAAAAAGAGTACAAATTTCTATTAAGTGTACAAAGATATTTGAATTTGCCAAGGAATTTTGGACAAACAAAAAATTTTGAAACGAGCACCTATAAAGAGAAATAATTAAATATATTCTAAAAGCAGAAGCAAAACCAGCCTCAATGGCAGCAAAAACATTATATTATATAAAAAAAAGTGCGTTGAATATTTGCAAATAAATAAAAAAATGCATTATTAAAAATTAAAAGAAAGTTATTTAGTGCTATTACTGTAAAATTAACAGTATATCTCTCATCAAAAGTCGTTAAAATGACTAAAAAGAATTATACATTAATTTTTAAAGCGCTGTTATAAAGAGAAAGCTTTAATCTTTGAATCTATGATGGTTGTATAGTCACGAAAAGAAATGTTTAAGTTTTCACAGATGTTTGAGTGGGCAGCTCGAGAAATTCGTACATTATGAAACTAAATGTATCAAACTTTACAATTAATTCAAATTTCTTGTCGTATGATCGTTTTTTTTATGACATTATCACATTTTAATAGTAGACAATTCTGTGAAGATCGAGTATTTAGTGTTCAAGTACTTCTTGGATCCACTGAATGTAAATTTGGCATGAAATAAGCAATACATAAAATATGTTGTAATGCAATACAGAAAATCTAGATATGGTAAGATAATATAAGATAAGATATTATATGGTCATATAATTATATATAAATATGGAAAATGACAATCAAGGACAATATTAATCGTTTCTTCAGCACCAATGAATGTAAAATCATGTAATCCATAAGCTTTTTGTGATCTCGTTTTAATAAATATACCAATTTTGCTATTTACTGCGTATTGTTTAAGGTGTCTTATTTGATCTTGTTTTAAAGTTATATTCACTTCTGTGTTCCATATGTTATTCATTACTATTTAATTATTTATGCATCTGTAACTATTAACATATAGTAAATAAAAAGTAAGAAAGTGGAGTACCAAAACTGAACCAGAATTTATTCGAACGAGTAAATTTAATCGATGGAATGTGTGAAATCAATAAAGACAAGAAATACTACAAGATGAAGAACATTATTAAAATATAAAAGAGGATTATTGAAACACTTTGGAACAAGGACAAATAGGATATTTATTTATATAAATTTCATTAATATTATGAAACATCTTATATTTTATCAGGAGACAAGGTACTTAAAATGAATGTGGCTTATTTTCTAGTGCAATATAGGTGATTGGTCTCGATGTGCATTAACTTTTAAAGTGTACCAAACGATGTTCCGTGTAATGAGAGACTCTGAGAACGTAGATGAAAGGCAACACTGTTTCTTAGCTCAGAGTCCCGGCAAACCGCCGCGATATTTAAGTGTTGAAACTAGACAAGAACTTTTAAGAGTCGAAGCAGCATGGCATACTGCAGTGTGTTCAGCTGTTACACATTTAAAAGTGCGTATTGAATTTTGTAGTTGTAGTCGATAAAGATAATTTTCTTAAATTTGTTATGTGTGAACCTATTACAGAGTAAAACATTTCCCGTCACGTTTAATGGAAGAAGTGCAGGATTAACATTAGAATGGACTCAAGGCTTCACGCTTTCTTACGAGGACATCGGAGAGATCGTATGGCGTTATAAATTTTCTCAGTTGAGGGGATCTAGCGATGACGGAAAGAGCAGATTAAAGTTACACTTTCAAGAACCAGATAGTATTGCAATTGAGACAAAGGTATTCGTATCTGGCGAGGTGCGTGAAGTTACGATATTTATTCATTAATTCTCTTTTTTTATTTGTAGGAATTGGAATGTTCTCAGTTACAGAATTTATTATTCTGTATGCATGCGTTCTTGACCGCAAAAGTTGCTGCGGTAGACCCAACATTTTTAACGTCAACTACACCATAAGATTGAAGTAAGTATTATCGCCAATAATGCAACACATGGATCATTGTTCAATATTCATATAATTACATAGACGTACAGAAATAATAATAATTAATGAACTAGAACAAAGACATGTCAAATACTAGTCAATTTCCCAGTGGAAATATCTTTATGTTTTCTGAGAGATTACATAAAATGTTTATTTGAATGCTTCCGTTTTTACTTTTGACGGATATTGATGAACCATTATGTAGATAGTAATATCAACTGCTAGATGTTATTTTGTATATGTATATGGTTATATATATATCATTATGTACTTTGCGATTAATTAAGCACTGCTATTTATTTTTTTACACTACTGAATTAGAAGTTGATAGGAAATTGATATTTCATTGCGATATTTCAAGCCGACATTGAGAGCGTAGCTGCTTTACTTTTTAAAGCATATTGTTTTATATGATATTCTTATAATATGAGAAACATGCATTTATTATATGAAACATGGAAATATTAAGTCAGAATTATAAACTTATCAAAGCGCT
>CM052092.1:19289892-19301556 GCA_028453745.1 Agapostemon virescens
AACAAATTGATTTCATAATAGTTTTAGATCGATATGGGATTACAGAATTACTGATTGCTAAAAGTAAAAAAAGAACACAAAACATTCTTATCTTATATTTTAAAATATAGTTTATGTGTTATAATGTCTATCCTCCCATTGACAATATGTTTTAAAATATATTATTGTTAGAAGTTAAAAAAAAAGACAATTTAAATATTTTTTAGAATGCCTGTTCCCATGTATGTGTATCACTATCAGTGTATAAATAATGCCAACTTATCTTTCAGCAATTTATTGAATAAATTTTCTTTATTAGAATAAAAAGAAATATTTATTTATACTACTTTATATAAATTAATTATATGGTTTTAATATATAATATCACATATATGTGCAGAATTATTATTGACAATCACGTAATTTTTAAGTCAAATTAATGCGTATAAATTTAGCACCTTAAATTTCATACATATGTAGATAATCTTCACGTTGTAAATGCAAACTTACTGAAAATATTACAGATAGAGAGATTATACTTAAAAGCAGTTACGTATTGTTTGAAATTATTGATCGAAAGGTTTAGAATATTTGATATAATACAGATGTATGAATTGATTCGGTTAATATTTTTGTGACGTATTATATATAAACGTGCGAATATCGGTGGCGTTATATTTGATTAATAATTATTTCTTTAAATCGTATAGTTTTCTACTATCGACAGTGTATTAAACAATGCATGATAACGCTCGTACAAAACGTGCTAATATTGTTTACATTGAGAAATCGAGCTGCAGACACGAAAAACTGCGTCCAGCGTTCTCTGTCGTCAGCAGAATCGTTGAGAAGGTATTTGGTTTTGTGCATCAATATGGCGGCGAATCTTGAGGAAGAGCAAAGTTTAAGAGAGTGCGAGGAATACGTGCAAAGACACAATATTCAACAAGTTTTGAAAGACTGTATAGTGCAACTGTGCGTGGGACGTCCTGAAAATCCCATATCTTTCTTAAGGGAGTATTTTCAGAAACTAGAACGGGTACGTATTGAATCGCAATGCCTGTAAATAACCTCGGATTTCATTTTGCCTACTCGTTTCACTTCTGTTAGACGATAAAGCGTTTATCAGTTCATTCCACGAACGATGCAGTCGTTCAACAAAGTAGATGGGAAGAACAACAAATTAATGTAGAATGTAAATTTTATTTATTCCGTATACAAATATTCATGTCATACAACAGGCTTCAACACCGTGCTATATGTATACGTAGAGTTTGACAAGTGTGAGTAATATATAGTAGGTGAAAAAATCTTCCAGAGATGAATGTTACTTTCGATTACTATGACTATTTTTAATGTATTATTATTATTCTAATAAGTCTAAGGCGATTTTCATTGGACTATTTTATGAGAAAATCATTTCTTTATGAAATATGTCTTTATCAGTATCATTATTAAGATAGTAAAATTCTAATAAAATAATGTGATTTAAAAGTAACTTATGTCAGTGCAAAAGTAATTTATTCTATTATCGTTGTACAGTCAGTGTAAGAAGTATTTGTACATCTTTTAAAATAACTTTTTAAATATTGAATCAAACGACTTAGGTTACTTGGTAATGTATAAACACATTGTTTTTTAAATTGTCATTGTTCAGAATGTTTATCTGTACCTGTCTTGGAAATTTAAACCACGCCTTTTGTAAATCTAAGCGAGCTCCATATATTTATGAGTACAAAGATTCACTGAAATCTTTGAATTTAGGGTATATGATTCATCTAGATCAGTTTTTCACAATATTTTATTATTTTTAATGAATTACATATGTTAGCAAGTTTCATTGATTTCAATGAAACATGCATATGTATATTATTTATTTAAAACTAGAAAGTACAAGTACTTTTTACACTTTCATTATAGGCACAAATAAGAAACTTAAGAATCGTAACGTTTACTTTCTTTTGCAATTGCAACCATTAACAATTTAGAAAACAATTAATAACACATTAACTAGTAAGTTATTCCTTCCAACACCTTAAACAAAATTCCAGTTGTTTGGTTCAATTTGGAAAAAATTATTCGTTTTTAAAGGCTGTACATATATTTGTTATATTGACTATACGTAAATTGAAAAAAGAAAAGTATATCGGAAAACTTTAATTTAGAGAATGAAATTCATAATTACCTGCACAATGATATATAAGGATAATATATAACTTTAGAAGATCTTTTCGATTAGCAAGTAAATTAATAAAATATTACTAAAAAATACAAATATATTCTAATTAATCGTAAAGAAGATATTGCATATTTTTGTGTTGACCATTTACTATAAATTTTTCTGTCTTTTCAACAAATTAGTGATTACACTATTTTGTGTTTAACGTGCACACAATTTTTACCATTGTGACAAACAGCAGACATTCCTGAGTATGATATATATTTTACCATCAAATAACAATTTTTAGTCAATTTTCTGATGTCTTTAATTCTAACTGGAGTCTAAATACTTTGTTTAAATCTGTTGTTATAGTTATTGGTTTTTAAAATGATTATATGTAATTATAATTTAAATTTTTCATACGGAAATAACGATGGGTTTATATTTATTTTTATTTTGTAATGTTTATGTTCGCTTAAATTGTCACAGAATACATTTATCACATAATAAGAGAGAGATTGAACGGATTGTGCTGGAAGATTGATATACAACGATCAAAAAATCGTGAGAACACTGTTTCTTGTTTAAATTTATCAGCACTAGCATTTAGTATTTTATTAATCTATTTATACATAGTTTTTCCTCTCCAGGTTAGAGCAGACTTTCGATTAGCTTGTTACATTATTGTATTACAACGAAAGCCTTAAAACATCTTATGCTAACATATTTTACTTTATAGAATACTCTAATATATTCCTTTTTAAAATCAAGATAAACTAAAGATATTAAGTTTTTAATAATTCAAAATTATTGATTGGCATCTATATAGTACTAACTTTATAACTATACTCTAACTGTTTTCTGACTAAATGAGTAGGAGTTTAATACTAGATTTACGGACTGAGCCAATCTGACTCATTAAAAATTTGATTACTATGTATATATGAAACTTAAATATTATTTTTTAAAAACATATGTTAGTTTTTAGTTACATAATGAAATATATGTAAATGTTGATTCCTCTCCCCCACAGACCCCTTCATCTCGCATTATTGAATGTGGTATACCTATTTTTACAGTTGTGAGCCAATTCAACTCATAAAATGATTTAACAGTTAATTGCATAACCCATGAAATTTATAGATTTCATAAATTTATAATATTTCAAGAAAATATTCTATTTTCCAATTGGCTGAAGGACTAAGAAGTAAATATAGAGAAGATGTCGAGAACACATCCATTTCATTGACAAAAATTCATACTATTGACGCACGGAAGAATTGTCTAGTTCAAAAATCATGTAATAGAAATAGATGTAAGAACCTTTCTGTTAAATGTAATCGAAATGTTTGTAGAAAATGTATTTCAAAAACAGAGTTTATATGTAAAAAAATTTTTCAATGAGTTTTTTAATAATAAATCTTTTATTTAAATTGATTTGGAACTATTCTCTTTGCAAAAAACTTCAATTTTCTTGTATGAGTCAAATTGGCTCGCTTCAGTTAAAATAGCTATATAGTTATATGATTATAATCAACATCCGTAAATCTAGTGCTAAAGTGAACTGCTTTACCCTAAAGATTCGTTTTACTCGTTGCGCATCTTCATTTTTCACTTCAGTTGTACACAGAGCTGGGTAAAATTTCGGAGAAAGATTATTTGAAATACCATTTGCAATAATTGTCGTTCCATAATTCTAATAATATATAACTGAACAATAAAATTTCTGCAAATAAAATACTTATATTTTTTTGATAATTTAAAATACTTTCATTTCGGTAACCTAAGACATAAAATAAAATATTTGAATTTTGAGTTAAGTGGTACTTAAAATATTTCTCGACGATGAAAATAAATTAAGGAATTAAGATTTTCTCGAATACGAGACATGTGAAAAAATTGATTTCACATGTTTTAATTTATCTTTCCATGTATTGAGTTGTCCGGAAAGTTCGTGCCGATTTATTTTTATTTTTAATAAATATATATCTAAACTTAACTTTCCGGATTTTCGGCACGAACTTTCAGGACAACCCAATATTATCACTCCCTCGAATAATATACATACTATTTTGAATATTCTCGAAATAAAATACTATTTTAAAAATCTTTACTAACAAATAAAATATCATTTTTTGTTTAAGAAAATGTATGGTATTAAATAAAGTAAACCATTTCCTATTTAAAGTAGTATTTCACTCTCCTCTGACTGTACAACACGGACCTTGACAATATTTTCGTTTCCTCGAAAACAACAAAGAAATTTAGGTGGCCCCTTTCTTGCAGTCTAGACGGTAGAGAACTATATCATGCGAGAATGATCGATACCATTTGACATTTTCCAGCTAACTATGCGAACAATAGCACACGGGAGAGATTTGAATCTTGAGGAATCAGGGCCACCCCATAACGGTCAAGGGATGAATTAGAACACGCGAGAGTTATCGAAAACTTATTTTAAATTATAAATAAATCTATGTTATTCATTATTCTTTATTCGAATACAGAAATACAATATTATTTGTCATTCAAGAATAACAAATGAATTTCAATAGTATTGGTAATTGTAACCAATTATAGGCATTGTAACCAATTATTCTGACTTCGGCTACCATTGGATAGCTGTCAACTAGTGCCGGATAAAGTCTCAAACGGGTCCCAGACAAAATTTAAATAAGAGCTCCCCATTTATATAAGGTGCCCCTAAAGAAATCTCAAATAATGTCTTTTAAAATTTTTATAAGCAATGAAGGATAGAAACAATAATATTGTTGCGAAGGCTTCGGTTCCGCCTCGCCGGTGAATACATATCAAAACTCTAAACAACTCTTTATTTACAGACAATATCTTAAAGAATAATAAAAGTGCGTGTTCTTGCTTAAACGGCTCGAGAGATTCTGTCGTCTTTCTTCTTGTTAATAACAACCCCGTTGGCCGGATACCACAATATCGATCCGACGACCAACTTCCCCCAATCCCGCAATCGACAGCAATCGACTTGATATTCCATCAAGATCGTTTCATCTCGATCTCCGCAATTGACAGCTCCCATCGTAACAATATAATAATAGTTTTATGACAAAGCTTTTTTATAAACATTGCTACAGTTATTAAGTGTTCCTGTCCTGTCGAATTTCTTAAATAATTTATAGCTAATTTCTAAGAAATATTTCGACAACAGCAAAAGACGAAGAAATGTTATTATTTTCTATAAAAAGTGTTTTTACAGACATTTCCTTAAATAAATATAAAATAATGTTCGCCACATGGACATATACAAGAGCTCAGAAAACAATTCATCTTGAAATCTATTGTAATTATAAATAAATTAAATTTAAAAATATCAAGAACGAACAAATCCACGTTATATTTAGGCTAGCGTAATTTTCAAAATAAATAATGTTATAAATACGTTGGTAAAAGGTCTGTGAAAAACTGAAGTTTTTATAAACTAACAATAAGTTTATAAGGTTATATTTTTTTATGATAAGATCTTATTATATCTTATCACAATATTTTTTGCAAACTTTCTCGGTTTTCGTAAAAAATATATAAGAACGTTCGTAATAATTTTCAGTTAACTTGGGGGGGGGGGGGGGGTATTTTTTGACTCGTCTCAATATTTCGCAATTGTTACGTGCAATTTTATTTTCTAAAGTTCCGTGCCTCAAAGGGTTAACTAGCAAACACGAATTGCCTTATCATTTGAATTTATCCAGGTCGCTCGACAATTTCTCATTTTTTGACTTATCCCTTGAAATTCCCTATAAAATATCCCTAATTCTTTTCTAGTTCTATCGTGGCAACCATCTTGCTTTGTTCATTCAGGATTCTGTTTAAAACGGCTGTTTAACGGCCAAGAATCATCTGGTCACCAGACGAAAGCGAAATACAGTTTTCACTGTGTTTATCATTTATCTAATGATCGCGAAAACTTAAGAAAACCACTGAGACCGTCACGACGAACACTCTGCATAGGGCACGCTCTAAATATAGAAGCACGCTCGAAATATAACGAGGCGCGCAACCTTAACTAACAGCCACGAAAGTCCGTGTGTAACGCGTTCCGTCGGCGTCGTCCTCGAAACATGTGCAAACGGGACGTGCTGCGACGGAAATTTTTCGACAACATCGGAAGTACATTTCATCCCGAGGTGTTCGGTTCTGTGTTTTATCCAGTTGTCGATCGATTCGACTGCTAACATCGCAAAAACATCTCGATTTACGTTTCCGTGGTATTTACAAAATTTTTGATACAGTACAGAATATAAAGTATCCTTAAACCCTTGCTGTACCATTTTCTTTGTAGTTACAGTTATTATATCATCTTCAGTATCTCTTGTACTATCTTTTATGCTCTTATACTCTTATATATCTCTTATACTCTTGTTATATCTTTTGTGCTGCTACATTTATTTACCTAATCAAATTTTTTCAAATTGTGAACTACGCAAAGTATTTTTGTATGAAATCACTGTGAATTTATGATTACTTTCTTATATTAACCCCTTGCTGTAGCATTTGCTTTGTAATTAAAGTTAATATAATATCTTTATTGCTAAAAATGTTACAGAAGAGAAAAGACAATTTATATTTTTTATACTGCTGTATCTACCTCAAGTTTAAATATTAATTACGAATGAACAATATTTGATTTCGTCTAAAAAGAAAGGCATAATATTTATATTTGTTAGACTTTATTTAAAATCTTCAACACGAGTCTGACTCATCACAGTAATTGATAGGGGTTGACATTTCTATATTCATAAAACAGTACATCATTTATATTGTAACATGCCACAGGAATTGTAAAATTTTGTATCATTCTTTGACAAATCATATCATTTTTTATTAATTTATGCAGTTTTCTTGTAATTATTAATTAACTCATTTGGATATCATTTTTACAGGAATTACTTGCATAATATTATCAATTAAACGAATAATGACTTTATAAGATACCAACCAATTTTCCTAAACGTAAATTGTTTACAAATAAGAAACATCTATTGACAAATCAATACACATTTAAACGAGCACACTAGCCACCATATTTTTCAATTGATGTCTTCGTACAGAAAGTTTAGAAAATAATGTGTTGGAATAACGGCGATTAATACTTTACTTGCCAGAAACCAATACATATAATTGAGTTGTGCTAAAAGGAAGACCGGAAATGTTCGTTTGCTCTGTAATTCTAAAACGAAATTATTAGATGACGTTACTAGACGTAAATTATTACCGTACGTGAAATTAAAATAATAGTTCAAACAACACTGTTAGTGAAAAATGATAATACACGCACGGATAAATAGTTATAAAAAATTATGTTCTATTTAAGTCCATCACACAAAACTTTAGCAGAAATAGAGTGAATTGAATTGAGAGATTGTTTCTGATGTATGCCCTGCTGTGTACAGAGCTGGTTAAAAAATTGTTGAGAAAAAATGTTTCAAGTATTATTTCAAATGGTCGTTTCGCAATTCAAATAAAATGGCATTTTAAATAAACAAAGTTAAGCAATGCTGAATCGTCGATGTTAAAATTGTCAAGCTATTATTTAAACAATTTTCACATCGCTAAATTTGCTGTTAAAAAATCAATAAAAATTCTAATATTCTAAGTACGAGTAATAGTAATTAATTTCATATGTACGAAAGGAAACAAACTATGTACAATGTCGCTGTCATAAGTAAAAATATAGTTTCGAGTTTGTAATGGAATTGCTTCGAGCGCAAAGAGTTGGTTCTACCGGTTTCCTTAACCCTGTTTCAATTCTAAAATTAAGGCGCTTTTCCTAACCTAGAATATTTTCATTTTCCATAATTTACTTCCTCTCATGCATATGCGGTCTTTTACTATTACTCGTCCTCGCAACAGTCAAATGTTTTAGATTTCTTACGTGCAAACATAGCGATTATAAAAATCGTCTTAAATAATAGTGTAACAATTTTTAGTGCTGATAGTTAGGTGCGAGAAACCATAACATTATTTATTCTCCCCTGCAGAATCAACCCTGAAATGAAATATTATTTTAAACATTTTCACCAACAAATAGAATATCATTTTTTTCGCACAGTTTCAAATAAAGTAGACCATTTACTAAAGTACCGTTTGGGACAGTATTTGGCCCCGCTCCGAGTATGTATAGGTTAGAGCGGGAGGGATGAGATGAGCTCGATGTAAGTGGAAAAGGTGGTTTTGATTTTTCGGTGATTTGCGACCATACCATTTTTCTTCGACGACACAGGCGACCCTCCCTACCCTCCGACATCACGCAGAGAGCGCCATGCCACGAAAGATCGTTGTCGTATTAATCGAATTTGGCGAGGCCTTAGAAAATTCCGAAGCGCCACGGCGAGACGTCGCGATCAGACACGATCGTCCTCTCGCGCGCATCGTGCCGTCGGTTAGTTGCCGTTCGGCACTGTTGGCTCGGGAAAACTTTGGTCACCGTGATTTCCGTTTCCGAAATTTCGTGTGCGTATGCATCTGTGTGTATGTTTACGTGCGTGACGTACCGCTAGCGAAGGATACATTCGACAAAGTAATCGTTTGTGCATCGACGGATCATATTTGGATAAATAATGGACGAGGTATGACGTGCGTGTGGATCTTATTATTGACACTGAGGATCCGCGATCCGGCAATCGCTCCGCTTCGGTTTGAATAACGAATCTTCCATTGGAATGCTTTCGTGGTTTCTTTTTCGGTTGATTCTTTTAATAGATCGCACCGCCGAGGTCTGCGGAATTGTAGTTTCTTGTTATTACGTGGATTTGGAATGTTTCGTGTTTCATTGAAAATTTACGATTACTAGAATTTTTATTGCAACTAATACTTTCGATCCACTTTTCGACAGGATCAGATCTTGTATTCGGGGCCCTCCTCTAGTATACATATTTACGTAACTCGTGAGTTTCTCAAATTTATTCTCGGCAGAGAGAATTTCGTAACACCTTCACGAAGTTTGAAATTTATTTAATTTATTAATTTAAGTTTGAAATTTTTTGATTTAATTCTAAATCGTATACTTGTATGGTTCGAATCTTAACATTGTTTTTCGACCCAATTGGCTAAGGGGTATAATACTGTGTCACACCACGTGTGAAGACCATTGACCGCCTAGTCTTGACACTGTCCTTTTAAATCGATGCTATTGTTAGAGTGTAGTTCGACTATTCGTCACGAGATAGTGTTATTCCAACGTTTCCGTATATGCACATACAGGGTGCATAGCCGCACGTGCACAATTTAGGCTTGATTCGATCTGTCAATTGGTCGAATGAAAGGGAACCCTGTTTACAGCGCTCATTGTTCTTTTAACAATAAAAAAAATTCCAGTTCGAATACTGTTTTTTCATCGCTTTACGTATTCAATGAATGAAAATTCGCTAATTTTCTGTTTCAGATATTGCAAAATTTTATATATCTCTGTTATTGTTTTTTACAATGTATCTGCTCAACATATCAGATTATGAATTAAATACAATTCAAGGGTAAACCGGAAGTCGATGAAAGCCCGCGCATTCAGTTCAAACAACGCTATTAATGAAACATTGTAATAAACGTCTGTACGTTTAACAGTTTAAAAAATTACAAAACGTACAGATAAATAGTTAAAAAAAAAAAATGTTTCTTTAGTGACGTCCATTGCAAAAACTTTAGCAAAAATTGAAAGAAGGTAATGATAATCGTGGATGATCAAAAAATTATTTCTGTTGGACACCCTATTGTATACAGAGCTGTTTAAAAAATTTTTGAGAAAAACTATTTCAAGTACCCTTTTAAATGGTCGTTTCGCAAATCAAATAAAATGGCATTTTAAATAAACAAAGTAGTACTTAACATATTCATCGACGATGAAAGCACTCGAATGGCGCCTCTAAGGCGTAAAAATCGCCATACTATTATTTAAACAATTGTTACATCGCTACGTTTAAAGTTAATGGATAAAAATTGTAATGTTCTAAGCACCTTACAATTGCCATAAGATCCTCGGATGGAAATTCACTAATTTTCAGTTTTCGGTATTGCAAAATTTTCTATTATCTCTGCCTTTGTTGTTTTATGGTGCACTTGTTCAAAATATCAAATTACGAATTAAATACAATTAAAGTTATTACTATTGCGTTACTAATATTGCTAATTAATAAATTGCTATTTGCACTGCATTAATTTACATTAATGTCTAGCCTTGTGGACTCAGTTTCTCGACGAACATGTAAGAGTATAGTGATCGATGCAGGGGGTGGAGGAGTGACTAAGAATGACTTATCCCGCCATCGCTGTTTGCCATGAGAACTCGCAAGTTTTTCGCAGGGGATACGAAAGAATTCCTCGGCCAGTATGAAAATTGTGGCGATCGTTTCGATGTTTTTTACGATGGCGTTAAGCTATACCAGACACCATTCATCCGTGTAAACGCCAAGTGACCTATGGCATTATTTGCCAACCTTCTTCAGCCATACTCGCCGTTCATATGCCGCATAACATTTTCTCCGAGAGCTTGTATAATTTTACAACGAGCCTTGTCGAACTTTCGAAGAACAGGAAGCGACGAGCAAGTAGGAATTTTGCGCAGCTTCCTGTTCCTGCGAATGTACTGAAACGATTATGATCTGTTTAAAAGGGGAACATTAGGTTATCGATTTTCTTTTAATTTTATAGAAATAAGGTGAATGCACCAGTAATTGACCTCAGTCGATCACTATTTTTTCTAGAAGAAATCTGAGAAATAAAGTTTTTCGAAGTAGTAATTTTTCGAAAAAGGCACGATAAATATGCTTTGTCGTCGATCGGCGCAATCTCTCAATTGCATCTGTTTCAATTGCAGATTTAAATCTATTTTTTTTATTGTAATATGCTTAATGCTGTTGTTAAGAAGCTCTGAATAATTCAAGATAAAAAGTTTCTAAGCTTTTCAATGTTTGTGACTAGATCTTTTGTTACATAAATTGTTACAGTTTTATATTTATTGTAAAGCTATTAATTTTCCAATAATGTAGTCATCCAATTAATAGTTTTCGAGGATGGTTAACTCTTAAATGATCAAAATTGTTCAGAAAATCTGGTTAACGTAACTGTTTCATCAAAGCTTAGTTTTGTTACATAATGTGAGAAGTTCCAACAGCATTTTCGCGTACAGAGTCTCTATTTAATAAAATGGCGAGCATTCGCTGTTATTCGAACAGAAAAGTTTACTTAACCGGTAAATCGTCGGTGCTTTTGCATTAACCCTTAGTTAGTACTCGTACCCTAGACCTAGATCCTTCGATATGAAGATTGTTACATCATTATACAAATTATTGTTTACTATTGGGATATGGGGTTTATTATAATAAACACACAGTTGATTTCAATAAGAAAACTAATTTATTCAAAGAGACTCGGAAGGATTCTTTTAACTCTTGATACCTCGATACTCTGGACAAGACTGACGAAAAATGTGCAACGGAAAACCGCTGCTTAGGTTTGAAATCAGAACCGAAAGAAAAGGCCTGGGCCTGAAATGTGTTTATGAC
>CM052092.1:19394770-19405612 GCA_028453745.1 Agapostemon virescens
GATTTATTTTGACAATCCTAAACGTCGAAAAACCATTTGTGATCCTGGCCAACCCTCAACATCGACGCCAAAGCGGAATATCCACGAAAAAAGGCTTTACTCTGCATTTGGTGGGATCAGGAAGGTGTGGTATACTATGAACTGCTAAAAACTGGTCAAACAGTCACAGGAGATCTCTACCGACAACAAATTATCCGTTTGAGTCGAGCATTGCACGAAAAACGACCACAATATGAAACGAGACAGCGTAAGGTGATTTTGCTGCATGACAATGCTCGGCCTCACGTCTCAAAAATTTTCAAGGAAACGATAGAAGCAATTCGCTGGGAAGTGCTACCACATGCGGCTTGTTCACCAGACTGTGCCCCATTTGACTACCACTTGTTTCGGTCGATGGTACACGCACTTGCTGAAGAACGATTTAATTCGTACGAAGATCTCAAAAAATGGATCTCCGCCTGGATAACCTCCAAAGATGAATCATTCTTTCGACGCGGAATTCGCTTGCTGCCCGAAAGATGGGAAAAAGTCATCGCTAACGATGGACAATATTTTGATTAACGTACTTTTTCATTTTCTTTCGTGAATAAAGCTTTACTTTTTGTAAAAAAACTGACGGAACTTTCCGATTTACCTAATATATCTATAGTAATATATATGTATAGTAAAAGGCAATTAACCCTTAGCACTCCAAGCAATTTTAATTCCAAAGTCGAAACATATTTTTGACGTGAAATAATTCAATTGTACATAGTTCACTTCCTTTAGTGAAAATGATGCGAAGTGCTGCTTGGTCAGACCATTTTGTAAAACCATTAGAACCACTCCTAAATATTCGATCATTTTTAAATTAATGCTTGATGGGCGCGGTAAAACTTCCTAATTAAATGTTTTCAAGTAGGTTTTGACCGATGCCTGGCAAGCAACATTTCGCATGTGGACAATCGATGTTCAATGTTTCTCGGCGTCAATTCAAATAAAATCCAATTTCCTTACTTTTGAATCATTCCCAACGATTTTAAACGATGCGAAATCGCTTGTCGAGTCACCGATACTGCAAGTGCAAGTTCTTCTTGCGTTTGGCTCGAATCTTCATTCGATAATGCTTCCAATTCCGCGTTTTCGTACACTTTCGGCCTTTCGCTACGTTGTTTTCCCTCGACATCAAAATTCACCGTTGTTAAACTTTTGAAAGCACTCTCGACAATTTCTGTCACTTAACGCAGCCTTGCCATATGCTTCCACGAGCAATCGATGCACCTCGGCTGCAGATTCCTTCAAACTAAAGAAGTAAATCAGAACTTCCCGCAAATGACGTTTATTCGGCTCAAAACTCGACATTTTCGCACGAAAAAAATATACGACGCTGATGCACATTTCGCTAATATTTCGAAGTTATGTTGTTAACGAATGTACAACCTTACGATACGACATCTTGCATCTGACACTAGCCGCCATAACCTTACCGGTTGCTCCATCTTATTTAATCACAATATTTAAAATTTTGTAAAACGAATATTAGCTGGTCGATAGAACGATAAACATCGAGTTAGAACAGAAAATTTCCAAGAGAATCCAATAAACGCGTATATCGTTAAAACCCTGCGGTCGAATGCGGATTTCGAGGCGCTGGTAAGAATTGCAATACCAAGTTTTGAAGCAGCGTTAACATTAACAAATTCATCTGTATTCCATAACTTGCTAAAAATTCAACTGTCGAACAAGAAAACAGGTTTAACGTCAAATGCGTAATGTAAAAAAGACTCCATAGAATAAAATTGTTCAACGTTGAAAAAATCGTCTGAACCGTTAGCATTCGAATGGCGCCTCCGAGGTGCCGCTAAAAATTGCCATTCTATTGTTTAAACAACTTTTACATCGGTAAACAGATAGCAAATAATATATATTTAAAATCAACAAACACCGTTCTTAAACTTTTGAAACTATTCGCGACAACTTCTCTCGCTTAAAGCAGCCTTGCCGTATGCTTCGACGAGCAACCGATGCGCCTCGTCTGCAGATTTCTTCAAATTAAAGAAGTAAATCGGAACTTCCCGCAAATGACGTTTATTCGGCTCTAAACTCGACATTTTCGCACGAAAAAAATATACGACGCTGATGCACATTTCGCTAATATTTCGAAGTTATGTTGTTAACGAATGTACAACCTTACGATACTACATCTTGCATCTGACAGTAGTCGCCATAACTTACCGGTTGCACTATCTGATTTCAAACGGCGGTGTTTATTTGTACTCCTAATGCTTAGGGTAGTTTGGAATGTTGGAAAAATCTCCAGGGCTGATTACTGAATACACGGATTAGCAATTTAGACATCGCAACCTTATTTCCACTGCAGCCTTTCGTAACGAAACTGTTTCCTTCATAATTGCGACCAATAGCAAATTAAAAAGAAATTTATTTACATTTAAAATTGATCTTTTTAACATCTCGAAACAAAACTCAAGCCGTTCGTTTAATTTTACAATATTTATTCGCGTTGAAGGTGTACGAACACTTTTTACACCGACTGTAGTCTTATAGTATTATTGAGGAGTGTATGACAGTCTACCGAAGAAGAAGAAGAAGAGTCGTTGAAAAATTGGTGTAACACTTTCGTCTAAGTCCCCTCGTTAGAAACGCAGGTCCATGTCGCTCGTCGAACGTCGATAGGAATCTTGGGAATAACTCGATAATCGATGAGCAACAGTTCGTACGATAGCATAAGTTAATCCTTGACGCAAGTCCTCCATCTTGTTCACCGGCAGAAGCAATAGCAGCGTTTAATTGGTCACGAACAGAGTTTTCCTTTAAAGGAGACGTCATATCCGGTTTAATTGCCGGTGACATGTTGATCAAGGGTTGTTGGTACAGTGATTGCTGTTTACTCTTCGCGACGTCCCTAGTGACTTTCAATCGCTCCCAACATGATTCCCGCGGATCGAAGGACAAATAAATGGAAAACACGGCGTACAGCGGCCGGACCAATGATTGATTTATTTCCTGTCAACCCGAGACGTTGGGAGAATGCCTCGAGAAGGCGACTCCGTCGAAAGCAACGCGAGCGGCAGACCTAATCGAAAATTGAAATAGAAATTACGACTACGTACGGATACCGAGATAAAGATTGCGGTATCGAAAAGCGGTCTCTCGATTACATTTGCATCGAGACGGCTGTAATTAACTGTAGATAACTAGTTTATACTGAAATTGTCGACACGGTGGAAATCAACATCCTTGCGGTTTTAGAAAATTTATTTATCTTCGCGAGGATATAGATTCCCTAGTGTGCAACTTCGTTTGTGGGGTCTTAACACGTACAGTGAATTACGAAAGTATTCGAACGCTCTGAAATGAAAAGTTTGACGCTTAAAAAATGTAAGTGATATTGCGAATTACAAAATACTCTTGTTCCTATAGTATAGTATAGTATGTATAAGTGTCATAACTATACATGTTAAATTTGAAGTGTGTCCGACAACGTAAACATTACTTATGAAAGATTTCTTGGTAACGTCGAGTAAACAGGTGTCACGAAAGTATTCGAACGACGAAACTTGTAGTACAAAACAATCCTTGAATTTGACAAACAGTAAAGATTGGCTTTCTCAATTGGTGTTACACACTTCCCTTGTTCAGTGCTGCAAGTGTTAATAAGATTGTAAAATTCATATTAATAATGTACCGAAAAAAATCGGAGACAAGCATCACTGATAGAAAATTGATAATTAAGTGGCATAATGAAGGCAAGAGCTATGGCGAAATAGAACAATTGTTAGGGAAAAGTAAATCTACCATTTATTACATAGTAAAAAAGTTAAAAACCACTGGAATCCTTCAGGATGAAGTCCGTTCTGGCCGGCCTAGGAAATTAACGAAGAGGGAAGAGAATATAATTGTGCGTGAAATAAAAAAGGACCCAACAATTTCTGCACCAAAACTTGCTATACAAGTTGCTGATAGGTTCAGAAAACAAGTTCATCCTGAACTTTGTCGAAGAATTCTCCGTAAAAATGATTTTCATGGTCGTATTCCTCGAAAGAAACCATTTATTAGCAAAGTCAATAAACAGAAGAGATTAAGTTTCGCTAAAAATTATGTCAACAAGGATAAGGACTTTTGGAAACACGTAATTTTTTCGGACGAGAGCAAATTTAACATATTTGGCTGAGATGGATGTCATAAAATTTGGAGAAAAACAAATAGAGAGATGGATCTTAAAAATCTACGACCAACCGTGAAACATGGGGGTGGGTCGATAATGGTATGGGGATGTATGGGGGCCAGTGGTGTTGGAAACCTCGTCATTATCGACGGAATATTAGATAAATATAAATATATGCAAATATTGAAAGAAAATTTGAAGCAAAGTGCGGAAAAATTAGGGGTAGTAGACAATTTTCATTTTCAGCAGGACAATGATCCAAAACATACCGCACGTATTGTTAAAGAATGGATCATATACAACGTACCCCACGTTTTAGAAACCCCCACAAAGTCCGGACATTAACCCCATAGAACACTTATGGGCAGAAATTGGCAAACAACTTAGTAAACATAGTATTAATTCCAAGGAAGCATTAAAGACCAGAATTTTGGACGTCTGGAACAATATAAAAAAAGATATTACTGAAAATTTGGTTGATAGCATGCAACGACGGTTGCAAGCCATAATAAGTGCTCACGGTGGTCCGACAAAATATTAAAACACTATAGTTGTTTAAAATATCTACTATTAATTTAGTCGTTCGAATACTTTTGTGGCGTTCATTTAGATGCCGTTACCAAGAAACATTTTATAAGTATTGTTTACGTTATCAGAGACACTTCAAATTTAACATGTATAATCATGATACTTATGTGTTATTACAGAAATAAAAGTATTTTGTAATTCGTAATATGACTTATGTTTTTTCAACGTCAAACTTTTCATCCGTCCAAATCCTTTCCGTTCGAATACTTTCGTTACTCACTGTATACCGATAAACTCGGAAAAAGAGCAACGTACTTCGAACATTTTTATCATTTTATATACCTCATTATCGAGCGTACCATTTAATTCATGATTGTTAATTAGAGTTTCAAACTAAATCATAATTTCGTGTAGTAACCAGTATCCAGCCGCTGATCCGGAATGCTGATTGTGCAGAATAAAGAAACGCGAAATTGTAAGAATTTGCTAGTAAGTGTTCTCACTCGTTAGAATTATCTTTGGAGTATGTTGAGACTTTCAAATAAATAATTTAATATATTGCAAAATAGTTGAATAATGAAATTTAGAACATGTTCAGATTTGGAATAGGTAAGATGATTATTTGAATACAGTGCAAACGCAGTGAAATCATTACCTTATTTTATTCTGCAGTTGACGGATACTTAAGAATATAGGCGTGTCTCGTAAATCTCCATTCACCTTTTATTGCATTCTCGAAAGTTTATGTTTGACAGCGTATGTCAATAAATTAGCAACTTTAAAACGCAGTGATTGGATAGAAAAAATGAAACGGTTAAACCGCCTTGTCTATCTAATTGCTCGTTAATGGATGTTTCCGCTTTGCGGAATTAAACGATCTTTCGACTTCGGCTTGAACGGGATATACGCATCGCTCTACATTTGGTTATCTGTAATCTTGACTAAATGCAAAACCTGTCGGCAGAGACATGTTGTACCTTTCATTTATAATAGGAAATATATAATATATTTAAAACTGTTGCACCTTTTTTCTGAAATTTACAATAAAAAGTTGAAAATTTGAAAAGCAGCCGTGAGAAATGTCGAAACGTCCAAATACATATAACGCAACCAGTAAGTTATGGCGACTAGTGTCAGATGCAAGACGTCGTATCGTAAGGTTGCACATGCGTCAACAATAGAACTTTGAAATATTAGCGATTGTGCATCAGCGTCGTATATTTTTTTCGTGCGAAAATGTCGAGTTTTGAGCCGAATAAACGTCATTTGAGGGAAGTTCTGATTTGCTTGTTTAATTTGAAGAAATCTGCAGACGAGGCGCATCGATTGCTCGTGGAAGTATACGGCAAGGCTGCGTTAAGCGAGAGAAGTTGTCAGGAGTGGTTTCAAAAATTTAAACAACGTAATAAAAGGCCGAAAGTGTGCGAAAACGCAAAATTAGAAGCATTATTGAATTAAATGTGACTCTGGCAATGGACAGTACGACTATAAACGAGGTTATGCCAGAAACAAAAGCATAACGAAAACGGAGAGACGAACGTTCACATGGTTAATTTTCCCGAATTTCAACGTTTCAACTTAACTGCAATCAAAAGACAAGGCTTCGTTTCACATTAATTCTGCTTAACCCTTTCGCTACGGGCAGGTACTCCGCCGCGGTACTCCCGCTGAACGGGCCGCCGCGCCAAAAATGTGCACGGTGTTCGAGTTAGATCGTCAGCGGCCGCGTTTACACTTCACTGCAACCCGAATTGTTTTGACGGTGTTTATTAAGAAAAAAAAACTCCACAAATTAAAATATTTATAACTTTTAAACGATAGCTTTTAATTATATTTTGAAATTAAATAACATTAGATAATATAATTTTATGATAATAATTACAGTTAATAATAATATTCTGTATGAATATTCTATATTCTGTTAACACTGATGTTACATTTCAGGAAAAGATACTCGATGTGAAATACCTCCAATTGTTGGTCATATATCCAATACACGGCAATTCATGCAGAGCGACTATAGTCGCCCATAGTACGTCAGTGGCACTTTATGCAGAGCGACTATACATAGTCGTCCGTAGTAACGAAAGGATTAACAACACGTGCGATGTAATTCCATCGGTTAATTCCCAAACGTCTATAGCACTGCTTAAAAAGTATTATTCTTTTAGTTCTTTCGTATTATAATTTCAAAAGGTTGAAATGTTTACTTAAAAACGTGTAGCCTATTGTCTAGTAGGCAAGCTCTTCTATCTTATAAAAAAGAATTCAAGTTGCTTGGTCTAATTTTGAAAAGGTTATTCCCGTTTAAAAAGTGTTCGAATATTTTCGTAATCCATTGTAAATACTAATTAATTTGCAAAAATTATTACACTTAATCGATTCTCGATGAATCTAATTTCAGATTTCTACTGCCGGCAATGCTGTTCTTGTCCCGTTGGAACTTCCGTCCTGTTTTAATTAGTGCGCAGTAATGTGTTTTAGTAGCAAATACTATTTACTAATAAGCAAAAAATTAATTTATATATCCTAATGGCTGGAAATGCTACTTCCACAACGTCTAAAAAGCGCAACGAAGATGCAGCGGGTTCATTCCCCCTTAGTTCTAATTCGATACATTATTATTATTTACAATAAATTATGGAGTCGAACGTAACAAAAATGTAATTAAAAAATGTGTCCGAACATAAAGATGTACAAACCAGAATTTCTTAACTAACAGTCTGTTGGTTTAGATCTGATTAAATTAGACTGAATATTATCCCTCTCTAATAGTATCTTAAATTTCAAATCCTTTTCATTCCTGATATTTTCTTATTTCAGTTTTCTCTTTTTATTTTCTATAATGAGTATTCAACGGTAGAAGAGGTGGAAGAACGATCGAGAAGGTGTGTAAATCCAATTCGAGATCCATACATATGACAGCCACTTTTTTCTCGCTCCAACAAAGGATCCCTACAAATTTAATTTTATCCCACCACAGGTGAAATTTTCGAAATGTTGAAATAGACATATTGATCCGTGATATCGTAATTAAATATTCACTCAATACCCCTGGTGCTCGAAATCTCTACACCATCGCATTATCGCTATCCGTGTTTAACAAATCGCTCGACACAAATGTGTTGGATTTATTTGTGTTTTCGAGTTACTTTGAATTTCTTTCGAGCGTTTGTTTCGTCTAAATTGCCGCTGGTTCAAGGCAACAACGCTCTAGTTCCAGTTCTAGCTCCATCCCAAGTCTCCCTTACAAGTCATTCGGATCACTGCGCGACGCGACTGTCCTCAGCGATAATTGGCGAATTGCATCGAACGTTTTGCATATTGAAGAGTCGAAGAGAAAATTGAGTCGACCGGGCGACGTATCCGCCGGCGCAGTTCAAGGGGACAAGTTTTAATTAAAGTCTAAAGGTCGGTCGATTAACGTGTCTGCTAGTTACAGAATTCCAGCCTACGGCAACCGTATTCGATCGAACCAATCCACCGGATCACGAAATAATAATCGTAGGTGTGAGTTACATTCTAAACAGCGAGTGCCATGAGCAATCAAATAATCTTCCATCGGTGGTGTGTATCCACTCAAGAATCGTCGAGTCACGTAATAGCGAGTGAAACGGTCGCGAATAACGGCCCACCTTATCTTAATTTCATTACACGAGAGTATCGTTTTTCGCGCCTATGTTGTAACATCCTTCGGAGCAATTAACGAGCGGTGTCGGCTGTTCGAGCGTAAACGGGATAGCGGTTCTATCGGACGGTGTTAGAAGCTACGCGATACCGGGCCCAGAAATCGGTACACTTTGCCGAGCCTTCGACCAACCGAATGATTCCAATCGGTGTTAACAGAAACACAAGCGAATCGCGGATTCTTTTTTCATTGGTGAGAGTCTTCGTACAGTGGATCGCATTAACACTAAATCTATCGAACAGTAAATTCAACGATATACATTGCTTTGTCATAATAACCGAGACTGCATCTATTCAAACTTCATTCAATTTTTATTTTAGCATGTGGTTCATTAAAGACGTACATCGAAGAATTACTGATAAATACATTTTTATAACTTCAGTAATTGCGAAAGAAATTGGTTTGGTAGTTCTACTGTTAATATTCGGACACCGTGATACTTGAGAAGTTTGTGCGGTATATTTCCACTGCTAATGGACTTAAAGAATTGGCCGTTTTGTAATGACGACAAAGACACTTATTTGAAATGCTAGAAGCATAGTTTTGTAAAATCCTTGCTTAATTTTCTTACAGGATAGTTGGTAAATTCTCTGTGGATCGAGGAAGAGGTGCAAACTTCGATGGTTTTACGATCTTTGTTGACACCTCACCGAATATTAAATACCCAGACCTTCTCTGATCGCTGGCGACAAGTTCAATAACTTTCACCAGACGATCAATCCATTCATGATCTTCTCACCGATCCGGTTGGCGTTTCCTGACCTTGCCAACGCGTAGATAGCCGAAGGGTCCCGGATCATCCTTTCGATTTCCCCCCGCATGCAAACTTCTTCTTGATGGGGTTTCCTCTCCCATAGACGAGGTAGTACGGAAGCCTATGGCATCTCTTTGGCTTCTTGAGTGTGGCTTTTCCACAAAATACCAAATTCATACGTATTACGTCATACATACGTATTTTTGCCGTGAGAAGTATCGGTCCCACATAAATGTAAGAAATATATTGTGAAGAGACGAACAACGTCTTTAGACGTTTCAAATGAAAGAAGAGGTTTATGATACGAACGCCTGTGTTCCGCCATTTTCGAGAGACCGTCCATTCGAAATGCTAAATGTTTTAATTAGTATTTTTGCCGGAGCTTGGAACGTCGGTTTATTAGGGTTGTCCTTTGTAGATGCGTGCGTCTCCGAGACTGACTTTTTAACTCAATAGCGATTGACATACGATAAACCTTCGGATACGAACCGCTAGGTACGCTTCGAGACAAAAAGATAGCACACGTTAAAATTAACGTAATTGCTATTTATTTAACATTACAACCAAAGATTTGTTTTTATACACTCTTGCAGAATACCTTTATAAATATACACAAATGAAATTGAATCGAATTTTGCCAATCTATACATTTTTATTAAAAAGAAAAGAACTTTTAAGGAAATATAGTAGGACAAAATGATACAATGATATTTAATGCTTAATATCTTGTGGCTCCTCCTTCACATTTAATAACAGCCATCATTCTCTTTGACAAAGATTTATAGAGTTTTTTAGTAGTTTTTCGCTTTAACTGCTCATTTTAAATACATTTTTTTAATTCGGAAATATTTCCAAATTGTCTGCCATTTCCATATACAGCTCCTCGGGCAAGATTTTCCCAACAATTTGTTAATAATGTTAAGGTCGGGTGACCTTGCTGGCCAATCCAAAACGCGAATTTTCTCTCGAGAAAAGTACTCTTTTACTACTTTTGCAGCGTGTACTGCGGCATTATCCTGCTGAAAAATAAACTTCGTTTACGTGTTTGCGTGTACGCGTTTATTTGTTCCTTAATCGTTTCAAATACATTTTGCTATTCGTGTTTCCTGTTATAAATTTGAATTCCACTTTACCATAGTACCCGATACCGCACCAAATCGTCGCACCACAACCTCCCATTTGCCGACGACTCAAAAATTCTTCCTCTTTTCGCATATCGTGAAAATAGTAACTCGAACCATCGGGTCCATCCAAGTTAAATCTCTTTTCATTCGTAAATGTTATTCTCCGCCATGTCTTTCGCATATGAATATTCTTTTCCGCAAAGTGTAATCGATTCATCTTATGTCGCGCAGTTAACCAACACTTTTTCTTCAATTTTCTTCGTGTTATATATTTGCATTTTTGTAAAACACGTCTCACATTCTTTATATCAGTGTCTATAGCAACGCTTTGAGCAATTTGCCGTCCGGTCATCTTAGAATTTAATGCTGCTCTTAGTATCGCACGTCGTTCCCGGGCATTTAGACTTTGCGGATGTTCAGGTGTTTCGCACGAGAGAAAAGGAACCACCATAAAAGCCCCCAATCCATACAGAATTTTTAGAACTGCCAAATGACCCATCTGGTATGCAGATGTTGAGTCCCAAAATTCGAGACAACGACGATTCCTCGGTAGCTGGCAATTTCGCCGTAAAGTCATTATTCT